>OY757189.1:77235288-77835288 GCA_963583895.1 Melanophora roralis
TGTTGGACTTGACTGCGCCTCAAATGCTCCATCCGCTTAGTGCAATTTCGGTATACTCTTTTTAACATTTTGGCCGGTATTTCACGAATAAATGCCTTAATGTTCTCTTCCAATGCATCAATTAAAGCGGGCTTGTCTGCATAAACATGAGCTTAAGCATAGCCCAACAAAAAATAGTCTAAAGGCGTTAAATCGCATGATCTAGGCGGCCAATTGACCGGTCCCGAACATGAAATAAAATGTTCACCGAACTCGCCTCTCAATAAGTCTATTGTTGCGCGTGCTGTGTGGCATGTGGCACCGTCTTGTTGAAACCACATGTCATGCAAGTCAAGCTCTTGCATTTTGGGCAAAAAAAAGTTGGATATCATCTCACGGTAGCGCTCACCATTCACAGTTACGTTACGATTCGCATCATCTTTGAAGAAGTACGGTCCAATGACGCCCCCAGCCCATAAGCCGCACCAAACTGTGACTTTTTCTGGATGCATTGGTAGCTCTTGCAATGCTTCTGGCTGATATTCACTCCAAAATCGACAATTCTGCTTATTTATGTAGCCCGAATAGCCGCTTCAGTGGGTCGATTAAACTGACCATAAAATGAAAGAAGCGCGCGATGAACTTTATTAACAGAGCACGCATTTTGATAATAAAATTGTTCATTTGTAAGACGATTCATGGTTAAATTATAGACCAAACTGAAGATGTTTGAAATGAAATAAAACACGAAACGTGCGTCAGCTGTTTAAACCAGTGTCGCCAAAAAGATAATAGCTTAAAAAATCACCCTTTATAATACTAACGGTTTTAAAACAAATTAGCTGGGGCAGATGGCAAGGTTTACAAAAAGAAAGGTATATAATCGCAAGATTTGGCACAGACGAATATAGCGCTCTTGTTTCGAATAGAGCTTTAAGTTTCCTTTTTTAAGATTCAAAATCAATGCCACAAGTGTTCGTGCCGCATTCAGTTCAATTGGCACTAATATATTTTCTTTTTTGAAATGCGGTAAAGCAGTATAGTACTTGTTTTTTAGTTTATGATTGCAAACATGTTTTTTTTATTGTTTTATTATTTATATATTTTAATTATATTTTTTCAATTAAATTCTTTAATTTTTCAAACACAAAATAAATGCGGAGGGCGAATTTATTTAATTCTCCTTGGTACTATTTGCATTAATGTACATAATGAGTTTATCGATTTTAATGAAATAAATCATTTTCTGTTTACACCATTTTACATAGAACTGCGTTAAATTTTTTTTAAAAAATTAGAACCCTAAAAGCTAAATATTATTTTTTTACTTTTTTTTCGCTTGTTTTAAATACACATTTAACTTTTTAAAACATTACCAATGAATGAATTTTTTAAGAAAAACAATTTAAAAGCGATTTTAATTGATCTGGCATTATTACATTTCGATTCTTTTCCAATTTAATGAGAATGAGAGGGTATTGATTTGTTTGAGAAACAAGTCTCAAAAACCAACAACAACACATTCGTTTTTGTTGTTTTTAATTGGAAAACAAAGACACACGCGCTTTCACATATTTTCTATTACTTTTGTTACATTTTTTGTTATAACTTGTAATATCCCCTACACTGTATTAGCTAGTCCCAGGTCTATGGCTTCAAAAATGTTCTAAACGCTAAAAATATTTCCTCTAAATTTAACGTATAACCATCCAGTTCACTTTCTGAGTTAAAGCGCCAAGTTCTTTAATATGTTGTAATAGAAGTAAGTAATTATGAATTTTCGTAATCAACAAAAACTATTATTTTTGGAAAAAACTGATAAAAATTAATTTTTTAACGACCAACAGAAAGGCATTTTTTTAATAAGAAGTCAGCTTTGGTATTTGATTTGAAATTTTCAAAAACATTACATACTTAAATGTATAAGAACAGTTATTGCAAATAACTTTTTTGTATTAACTGTTAAGAATATTAAAATAAAAGGCTATAGTTTAGCAGTTTCCATATTACACCTACTTTCGGAAATCACAAATATATATTAAACCTTTGGTTAAGTAAGAGACGAATGCATTCAAATACTTATGTATAAAATAAACATTTAGCAAAATGAATTTTTGTATATTGTTTTGTAGGTTATGAAATAGTCGACCTTAACCAATTGTACCTTTTTTCGGGTTTTATTTATATTTTTTTATTAAAATATTATATAGAATCTAAGCTGCGGCTTAAATAATAAATACACTTTAGAAAAACTTAAAAAAAAAACGCCAACAGCAAAAACAGCATAAAACAAAACGTGGCGCTTTTAATAGTTGATTAGTACAAAGACCTTTTAAAAATTTTTAAATTAATTAAAAAATATCTAAATCATTATTTTAACGTATGCACATTCATACATATACATATGGGGGATTTCATGTCAAGTGACCCAACTATTTTTTTCGATTGAAAAGAAATTTGGACCAAAGTAAGTTCTTGCAGAGAGTAGTTTAGACACAATTTTTTAGCACGATCGGTCAAGAACTCTCTGAGCTAGAGGGGTTCAAAATTTGACGTTTTCGGCATAAAGGTGTTTTTTCTCATACATGTAGTTTATTACCTTTTGCTTTTAACAAAATTCGTCCAAAGTACTTTCGATAGTTTTTTTTTCAATCTTTCAGAAAAAAATATTTTTAAAATTAAAAAAAAATTTTTTTTATTTTTTTTTATAAAATAATTAGAAAAAAATTTTTTTTTTCCAATAGTGCCCATTTTTTTTTTTTTTTTTTTTTTGCTCAAAAGAAAGCTTAGGTCTTTTGCTTGAAGAACTTGGAGGTCGCTTAGTGGGATGCGAGTGGGATATCTATAAAAATTAATGTTTTGTAACTCAAGGTAGGGATTTTCCAATTTTCGCGTATATTCTATTTTGATTTTTATCCTATTTATGTAAAATTATCTCTTAAGCAAAAAAAAAATTATTTTTGCTAAGAAACAAAATAATTTAACCTTTCCGTTGGTATGCAAGTACCAAATAAAGTCTCATACACTCGACACTGTATTACCAACAAAATGGTAGTCCTCTGGAATAAAATCACTTTTATATGGCAATGTCTGAACACATTTTGTTAATATTTTCAATGCATACCGTCGAAAAGGTTAAATTATTTTGTTTCTTAGCATAAAATAATTTTTTTTTTTTGCTTAAGAGATAATTTTACATAAATAGGATAAAAATCAAAATAGAATATACGCGAAAATTGGAAAATCCCTACCTTGAGTTACAAAACATTAATTTTTATAGATATCCCACTCGCATCCCACTAAGCGACCTCCAAGTTCTTCAAGCAAAAGACCTAAGCTTTCTTTTGAGAAAAAAAAAAAAAAAAAAAAAAATGGGCACTTTTGGAAAAAAAAAATTTTTTTCTAATTATTTTATAAAAAAAAATAAAAAAAAATTTTTTTTAATTTTAAAAATATTTTTTTCTGAAAGATTGAAAAAAAAACTATCGAAAGTATTTTGGACGAATTTTGTTAAAAGCAAAAGGTAATAAACTACATGTATGAGAAAAAACACCTTTATGCCGAAAACGTCAAATTTTGAACCCCTCTAGCTCAGAGAGTTCTTGACCGATCGTGCTAGAAAATTGTGTCTAAGCTACTCTCTGCAAGAACTTACTTTGGTCCAAATTTCTTTCCAATCGAAAGACATCGCTTTTAAAAGTTGGGTCACTTGACATGAAATCCCCCATATATGTAATTAATTTAAAATTTCAAACACTTTTTTATAATTTTAATAGAATACAATATTGCTAACCATTTTTTAGAATGTTAAAAAAATCCGTTCGCGGCGTTTACTAATCTAACTCGCCGTATTTAAAACTAAAACTGGAGCGATATTGTAAAAATTTCCGGCTTGAGCCACAACAATAGTTATTGTTTGAAGTAAAACAGACAGCATAGGTAGATAGACAGACAGACATACAGATACTCATTGAAAGTGAAGCTATGCTAAATATGTAATACATGTGTACGTATTAGAGGTGAGCGATCCCGTGATTTTTAGGGAATATCGTTAATAGTGAATGCGATTTTAAAATCACCGGTTATTTAAACAGTGACAGTGATCACTGTTTAGCATTTTTCACTTCTTGTAAAAGAGTTATTTTAATCTCTGTTAAATTATTATACATAATGTTATTATAAGCAGTGATTATGCGATTTTAGTTCTTTTTAACGAACTCCTGAACAACGCATTGGAAAAATAATATAAATGATAAATAAGAATTAAAAATATTTATGAATAAGAAATATCAATTTTCAATAGGTATGTATGTACATAGTTACAAACAATATTCCATATTTATATTAATATTTTTAATTTACTTTAAACAAAATTTTTATAAAAAATTTAAATTTATGCCTTTTGAGATAAGTTTTTAAGCTCCAATGGAGCATTGAGATAAAGCTTTAATTTAGAAAAGCAGCTTAAAATTCTTGTTAAATAGATTCCAAACATAAAAATATATAAAAATATGTATGTAGTTGAAATCCATTGTAACAAAAACAAAAACCTAAAAAAAACAAATAACACAAATTAAGCTGTATATGTACATAACACAACTAAGTATAATATAACATTTGTGCTTTTTCTCGTTTAAACGCGTTCGTCGGTCATTTAGGACTTGTCCAGCTTTTGAAAATATTCTTTCCCATGGACTGGCGATCCTAATGCACAAAAATTTTCTTGAGCTATTTGAGAAAGATTTGGATATTTATATTTATTTGTACTCCACCAATCAAAAATATTTTTATTTCTTGATAATTGAAAGTGAATTTCAAAAAGCCTGATCGTAGTAACTAAAACTTCATTTCAGCTAACGATTTATATACATATATCGCCTATTTACTCAAATGTCGTAATTCTAGAAATGCATTTTTGGCGTTAACGATTCAGAATTGTTTGTTATGCTATGTTTAATGTCGTATATAAGTTTCATATTAAAAATGTTTCCACTTATAACGTGTTAAACAATTTTATTATTCTTTTCTATATAACGCAAGCAAACTAAAAACTTTATACGCATTTTTTTCGAAATATTTTTGTTGTACCTTTACCAAGATTTTCGCTTATCATGTAAAGTTCTATTTTTGTTAGCTGTGCTTTTTTTCTTTTTAGGTTACGATATGTGTTTAAAATAAATGTGTGTTTAAATCTGTTTTTAAATATTAATTCTTTAGCCGGCTCATATCTGAATTAAATCCGCCGTCGCGGACAAACAATGCTCGGCGCTGGTCTCTGACGGCACCTCTGTTGTAAAGTTTTTAACAGCACTTTGACAAACACACATACAAACACATAAGCCCTTTACTTCTTTTAAAGAACAAAAGCAGCAACATGATTTGTTAGCTATGATCAAATGTAAACATGAAGCACAAAAATGTTACTTTACATTTTGCAAAGTTTAACATAATAAGAGTAACATCGCAGGTAAAATTACTGCACAATATTTCAAAATGTTACTTTTAGTAACATAATAAATTAAAAGTAACACTTTAGTAGAAACAGTTACTTCACGGTTTATGTCACTGTCGTTACATGTCAAAATGTTATTTAAATAACACAATAACTTAAAAGTAGCAGTAGCAGTTACTTCGCAGCTTATGTCACTGTCGTTACCAGTGATTTGCAAGTAACAGGTATAAAATCACAGGTACGGAAATATCACTCATCTCTAGTACGTATGTATGTATGGATGTACATTTGTTCCACCAGGCATGGAAACTTAACATTATAAAATTGTACCTCAAAGACACTTTTGCATTATTAAAAAAACTTTAAACAATAAAACAATTAATGAAGTCAATACCCTATTTGGTATTTTCCCGTGTGGTTAGTAAGTTATTTAAAAACTATGCAAACCGGGCGTACTCTTGAAATATTTTATTTAACAAAAATGTATGTTTTTATTAAAATGTAAGAGACGTAGTGATTATGTTTAAAAAAAGGTCAAAAAAAGTACTATGGTATTAAGGCTTTCATCCCTAATTTGTATCTTAAAAATACAAACAATGTGTGTATCTCTGAGATACAATACAAAAAAAAAAATATATAAGAAGAGAGTGGTTTCCATACGGTGTTGCCACTACCTTCACAAAGGTTAAAAAATTTTAGGAATAAGTAAGATGGTGTAGTCATCTTACTATCTTATTATTTAAGGTTGAAATTGAGAAAATACAAATTTACTTTGAACAAAAACAAATTGAAAATGAGAAATGCAAAAATGAAAAATGGGAAAAAACAAACTGAAAAAGAGAAATGTAAGTAAATATAAAAAAAAACAAATTGTAAATGAGAGATGGAAATTAATATTGAGAAAAAACAAATTAAAATTAAGACAACCAAATTAATATTGAGAAATAAAAAATTAAAGTTGAGAAAATTTTAATTAATGTTAAGAAAACACGAATTTATTATATGAGAAAATTTCATTTAATATGAAGAAAATACAATATAATAGTGAGATTTAAACAAACTTATTCAAATTAAGTGATTTGTAAAAGCTTAAAAGAAATGGTTATAAAAAAAAACAAATTATTCACCAACAGGCATATTTTCTAACTCTATTGCCTTTTGGTAAAATGTTATAGAGTTAAAATACAATATACATAATATTGTTATGCATACATAGTTTCGGAATATGTATTAATTTGTGTTTTCTAATTTTCAATATGTGGTTTCTTAACATTAATTTGAAATTTCTTAATTTCAATTTTTTATTTATCAATATTAATTTGGTTTTCTTAATTTCAATTTTTTTTCCTGCAATATTAATTTGCATTTCTCATTTTCAATTTGTTTTTTCTCAACATTAATTTGTCTTTCTCAATTTCAATTTGTATTTTCTCAATTTCAACTTAAAAAGGTGTAGAAACTAGAGCCTTACAAAACTAACGGGTTTTTAAAACCGAACCAAATGAAATTTCTATTGTTCGGCTAAGCCCGAACCTAAGCCAAACATATACTGTTTTACTGAAATTATAAAAGATTTACACATTCGTATAATTTACTTGTTCATTTAATACAAAAGAATAACAAATTTATAAAACCAAACTAAATTCGTTAATTCTACCTAAAATAAATCAAACTATAAGAAAAATATGTACGAAAATACATTCAGAGCCGATAAAACTTAATGCACTACTAGATAAGTAGTCACAACTATGATTCTCATAACTTTTGCCTTAACGTAGCACTGAATACCTGTATTTTAAAATTTCCAATCATTAGTGACACTTTTGTATTCTTTTGTGCAACAATCCGATTTTAAAAAAATTTGGTCAGCGTTCGGTAAAGCTCGGTAAAAACACTGAAGCCCGAAAATTGACCGAATTTTTTTTTTTTTTTGCTTTTTTCTGTCTTCTCTGGTAAGTTTTTTTTAAAAAAACACATTATTCAGTTCTGTTTGTTTCCGTTAAGAGATATTTGAATTTAAGCAAATAAATCCCTTAAACCGTAGGAAAGCTATAAACTAAATTTTGTTTAAATTTTTCTTAATATGAAAAACAAATTTACGCATCACATTAAAATTATTTTTTAATCACACCAAATTTTTTTCTTTATGTCAATAATTTCTACAAAAAAAAATATGCAAATTTATTAAATAAAAGCATTTTTTTGAATTTAAGCAAAGGATTGAACCAGTCTAAAACACTTGTCTGATTGACAAGTTTTTTTGTTAAATAATAATAAACATATTGCATTTTATACAAATTACCCAAAAAATTTCATTTTATTCCTGGTTTACATGTGTTTGTAAAATGTGGCAACTTAAATTATAACACATGACAATTTTGTTTTTACTACCAAAACAATAATATCCGTGTGTATCTCTTTACTTACGTGAAATAAATTATATATTTTTTTTTAAATTCACTGTTTTTTGTTTATTTTTTTAAGCGCCACTTAATCTAAATTAATTGTTATTTAGTTTTAACGTTTTAAATTATTTTTTTTTACAATTTAAACTATTTTTTTAATTTATTTTAGTTAAAAGATTTCGTGGTAAGACGCGTGGAAATAATGGATTTTCTCCTACTGGAAGCAGTGGTGCCAACTGTAAGAATTCGATGATTCAAAATAAGCTAAGAAAAACTTAACCACTTATTTGAAAAAAGTAAATTCTACAGGAGAGCAAAAAAAACTTTCATATCGGAAGAAGCTTTTCGTGATAATTATCTAAAATGTTGTAAAACCTAAAATTGTAAAGTAATTTAAAAGATTTTTTTTTTTTAAATTTAATTTTTGCATATCTGTTGCATATTTCTTAGAATACTGAAAATGTTAAATGTGTTGTTTTGTTAAAAGTGTAATAGATTAAAAATTAAACTTAAATCATATGCGTTTTTGTCATACTATTATTTTTAAAAGGAAGTGAAATATGTTCAACATACATACGTCTGTAGAGATTTTTTATATTTATTGCTTAACAACCACTAGAACAGTAAAATAAATATATGGAAATAAAAATCATTTTTAAAGACAGAAATATAAAAACGAACACAAATAAAATGGCTAGAAATATTTTACAAAAAAACTTACACACATATAGGTATTAACTTTTTTATTTATTAATTTTTACGCTTTAAAACCTTAGTTACAACCAAAGCATATCAAATTATTTCGTAATAGGGTTGGCATCACTAAATGGCATTAAAACAGATTCTCTTAATTTCTCTTTTTTATTTATAGTGTTGCCGTATGTTAATATTTGTCTTTCCTTTTTTTGTTGAAAATTTACTAATATATAGGGATTTAAAATTTTTTTTTAATAAAAAAACTTTGCAGGTTTGTTCCACTGGCAAAGTCGGAATTGAGTTTTTGTGAATTTTGTAATATGGCGAAACAAACTACTTATTTTATTTTGAAATAATTATAAAATGAATACACCAAAATTAGTTCCTTGAAGTAATACTACATAACGTGCAATTAAGCAACGGTACTGCTGAAAGACACAAAAAGATAAACTATTGAAGGGCTTAATAATAAAGGTAAACAAAACAAAAAATTAACTTAAAGAAACATAAACGAAAAACAAAAACAGGAAAATAAACGATGAACCACGCAGTTAAAAGCGCTCAGGTAACTAACATAGTTCAGTTTACTGACTAGTTCAATTGAACTAATTGCTCATGAACTACACAATGACATATTTTCCAAAATTTGTATTATTTTTATCTTTGTGGAGTTTACAAGTGAACTACTCAATTGGAAATACAACTTTAAAATAAATAATACTTGGAATTTATTGCATTAAAACAATCTTGAACGCATTAGTTTTAATTTTTTCAATTCAAGGCATATTTTGGTTTTAGTTTATTATTTTTTCAATATGAAAAAATCAACTAATTAAATTTAATTAAAAATAAGTAAAGTTTTTAATAAATATATTTGTTAACTTACATCCTATGCATATGCATATGTCGTTGGATCCAACAATGGACAAAATTTTTTAATTTACAACGTACAATTTTATAAAATATTTAAAACTCCCATCTTGGAAACTCTCACAGCTATCGATTCAAACTTGCTTAAAAGTAATTTCAATTTAATGGTTACATTTGAAGAAACATAGCAGCAAAAGGGAAGGTTCTATAAAAAAAATACGATTTTCTCCAATTTTTAATACAATAAATCTTGAAAACTAAAACAGCTATCAACTTAAAACCTGCTACACATTAAATCTACCTATGTATACTGTGCTACTTTTTAGAAAAATATAGTTACATAGGAGCCGAGGAATTGTAACTCCCATGCACAGTGTTTCTCGAAAGGTATCGACTTTAGAACTGACAGTTTAAGTGGAATTTGTACATTTTGTTACATTTCAGAAAAAAATAGTTAAGCAGGAGCGATGGAAATGGTTACCCGCTTATAAACAGCCAATTTTATAGAACCATTAACAGTGTTTTTTTTTTGTTTTGATATTTACATTTTGAAAACAATTTTGCTACATTTGTTCACAAGGAATACAATAAGACTATGTTAAGGGCATATATGATTCGACACAAACGAATGTAGCACTCTAAATTATTAATCATTTGTTAAATATTTTTTCAATATTTTTTAAAAAATTTTTTCAAATAATTGTAAACAAATATATAAGCCCTGAAGAAGCTACACATTGAGGTAGCGAAATATTGGCAATAAAATAAAATAAAATATAAAAAACAAAAAGGACTAAAGCTTGAAGAAAACATGAAGAATAAATTATTAAAATTTTTATTTTCCACTAACTTAAGAAACGACTGCACAGCAAGAAAACAAATAATAAATTTAAATGTTTTTTTTGTGCGCAAATAAACAGGAAACAAAAGTTTTTGTGTGGCATCTTGCTAAAAAGCAAAACACATACAGTCATACATATTTATAAGAGAGAGTCAAACAGATTTGTAAGAGAAAAACAACACTAGACAACAGAAAAAGCAATTTTAATTAAAATGTATTGAGATACATGGTAGTGGCATAAAAAAAGGTTAACTAAACTAAAAGTCAAAAACTTTTTTTTAAAACAATAAAAATTAGGTAAAAATGCAATTTTCTTAATGCAATGTAATTAAATGAATGGAAAGATAAACAAATGACAGACAAACTGACTTTAATACAAACGGGCAGACAGACAGACAAATAGACTATATGCTTCGTAAATGCACTGCGACTTTCTTTTTTAGCACTTAACGAACTAAAGTATTAAAAAACCTTGATAATGCTGTTTACGACAATTGTAATAATCATAGTTATGATAAAGATGTTGCAAAAGTTTTCATTGAGTTTTCCTTACTGCTTAAAAGAAAAATATTTTTTCCATTAATGTTTCAAAATAGGAAACAATCATAAACTTAAAAATAAAACTTAACAATAACAAAAGAAAAGAGAAAAAATTGTACTTAAAATTAAAAACATTTTCTTTAAGTTTAATCTGAAAGTGTTTTCCTGCAAGAATAATCTTTGGCAATTCCCTCCCCCCTACCCCACCACGAGCATCCCATTTAACACAATCTTAATATTAACAATTAGGGGATTCACAAGGTGTTCTAATACGTCGTATTGTCATAATGTTATAATATTTCACAATGGTGTTTTGACAGTGTTTTGAAACCGTTGTGAAATTTTATAACATTATGACAATATAACATAATTGAACACCTTGTGAATCCCCTAAATATTAACATCTGTGTTTTAAAAGTGCTTAACCAAGCTTTAGCCGTGCATTCTTCGTTTGCTTAGCTTAACCTTTTCGTATGTCAAACACTTGTAGTCTTTTAAAATATTCAGGTTGGCACGTTAAGTCCCAAGCCCCTGCACTAAAGCAAACAATGCCAGCTGACTCAGTCACTCACTCTCACACTTATCAAACGGATAATGCATTAAATGAACTGAAAAACTTACAATTGTATTAAAAGTCGAAACATTTTTCTTTACTTTTCACATCTATTTATCAGGCCGCTTGTCCGTCCATTTATTTATTCAGTCTTATTTGCATTTGTTCTATTTTTCATTACATTTCACTGTCAATTGATGATAAAAGCAGTGAACAGATATATAAACACGAACTTAAACAAATGAATTACCATTGAGTATAAATAAGATGAGAAAAAGTTTGCAATACAAGTTACTAAAAGAAGACACACAGAAGTACTAAAGCAAAAAAGGAAAAATAGGAAATTTTAAAATGAGGGATATTTAATTTTAAACTACGTCTTAAATAAGTAAGAGCGCTATTTTCGATTGTGCTTAATCTTATACACTCTTCACATTAGTCTTTGTTGTAAAACTATCTGATGAAGAGACCGACACACGAACTGATATTCGCGTTTCGACAAAGTAGATCTATGGAAACTGCCATTCATTACGTGTTTGCACGAATCGAGAAGGCTTTTGGCGCTAAGGAAATTGGCCTCTGTGTCTTCATCGATAGTACAGGGTGTCTGGTGTCAGATTTATATTTTTAAACTTAAATAAAAAATGTAATAATTAATTTATTAAGAGCATTGAATGGTAAAATGGAAATGTGGATTTTATTTTTCAAAGAGTATGTAATCCATGTCTTCCGTCGAGTCGAACACACTGTTCAAAACGGAGCCTTGTGTTTTACGCCATACGCTGCAGTAAACTTTGTTAAACTGGGCTGACGAATATTTTCCTTTAAGGTCGCAAGAGATTATAAGATTATAAGCCCTCTCTTTGAAGTAGCGCCATAAAAAGGTCATGCGATGTCCCCAAAGCAACTGATCAGTTTATGGGCGAAATTTTCCCGCAGAAAATTCATCGTAACTCTGGCTGTGTGTGCAGTCGCCTTATCCTGTTAAAACTACTTGAAGAGTACGATGAATGGGCTCGAAGGTTTGGCAAAAAGAATTCCTTAATCACGCGTAGGTAATTTCACCGTTGACATTCGTCGCTTGGACTCGAGAAGAAATGGTCCAGTTATCTCATGCATGGATAAGGCAAAGCAAACAGTTACCCTCGGGCAATGCAATGGTTTTTAATGTTTCAATCGAGGGTTGCGGAACCAGTAACGGCAGTTTTGCTTCTTGGCGTGGCCGCTTAAGTAAAAGTGAGCTTCGTCGCTTCAAAAAAATGGGATTTACAGTGCGAAAAAGTTCCAACATTGTTTTACAAAAGTTTGTGTGAAAATCAAAAACACTTCCTTTCAGTTCTTGAACGATTTAAAGTTTAAAATTATGGCACTTTAGAAAATTTAAAGAATAATCGCTCTTGAAAGTCCCAGTAAGGCTGCTTTTTTCCGTATTAAAAGTCGGGGATTTTCACGTCAACTGCTTTCAACCAGTTCAATGTTTTCGGGAGTCAGATCGACTGGGTCCTGACCATAAAACATTTATAGCCGAAGCAGTTGCGCGGAATCCCTGCATCCACGAACGAATTAAATTTACACTTGATTCACCACGTATTCGCCGAATACCGAACTTTGAACAAAATTGTCGACAAGAAATTACGTAAGAATCGTTACACTTAAAATATGTCCCCACAGCAAACGCGAGATGCTCACTTGACCACTGCGACATCGTGACTGACAAATCCGCACAATCTATAATTCCAACGCCGCCACCCTCCCTCCGCACCGTTTATTACTTTTTGAAAAAATCGCACTTAAAAATATAAAGTTGCCACCAGGCACCCTGTTTTAAGTACAAAACTAAATTTTTGTTCGTTATATGCGATGTTCCCTAACCGAATGTTCGTTTAATTGGAAAACAAATGTATTTCTTTTAAACGGATATGGCTATCTTTCCAGAGTATACTCACCAAACAGTTTATTAATGACTATGTTTTGAGTATTTAGGTGCCCCGGTAGAACAGTATAAAAATGCGCAGTCTGAGAGTCGCGGGTTTAATTTCCGCCGAAGGATCTGGTTAGTCTGCTTTATCAGCCTGTTATACCTAACTTACCTATGTTTTGAGTATTCGTTAGCGATGCATTTGCATTCCAAACTGTTGCAAATATTGTTCTTATAAGGACAACTACCTTAGCCTTCATTCGTTTTTCCTGTTTAAGTTTACAGGAAGCTCAAACTCTAACTTAAACTTTATTTGCCTAATCCTATTCTCTTAATTCTAAGCAAAAGTAATGTGACTGCTCGAACTTCAAAGATCTTGGTATTTGTGTCTTTGCCAATCAAAAATGTACGATTTTGTTCTTCCTTTAATACATGTAAAAAAACGACCCTTATCTTACTTGCCCAGGATCTCCTTTCATTGGAATATCCAATTTATTGTCTGTTTGATTTAATTACCCTTAACTTAAGCAATTCTTAAAAGTAAACTTAATTTAAATTTTCAAACTTTTATTGCAAATGCACCTTAAATTAGCATTGACTTACATTTTAAGTAGCATTGACACATCAGAAACAAAACTAAACTTTTCCTTTGATCAACATGGATATTTAAATTTAATTTATGCCATAAATTATACAGCATCTCCATAAATGCACTTTAGGAGAATTTACTCTTTGAATAAAACATTACATTACGTTACATCCCTAAACAATGCCCTGCACTTTAAGGTTCTCATCTTTCAACAAACTGGCATTAAACATAAACATATTTAAAGAGGGTTCATGGAAAAGGGGGAGGAATAAACATAAACACGTACTTACAATCAGGGAAATTTGTATTCCTGCATGCAAACAATTTATTCTAAAGGATCTTGTATTTGTCTGTTTAAAAACATTTTTCATTCCTTGAGGTATCTTTATTGCAAAGTTAAGAGCATAACGGGGATAAAACAATACATTTTGAAATTTATGCTAAAATTTCTTTGACAACAGGTATAACATTTATCAAACTCCAAACCAAACAGACCATAAGAACCAAACTTTGTAGTCAAATTATGAAAGAAGGCAATTTATCAACTTAAAATTTAAAATGTTTGCAACTGGGTGATACATTTTTCCAATCATACAATTTTGTAAGAGAGATTTAAGTTGGCTGGGATACTCAAAACTAATGAAGGTTCTTAAAGTGGACACTTAGCTCTTGAAAATTATTAAACAGTGGAATCTCTTGTGAAAAATGTAGCACGAAATTCTTTTGATTCTGTTTTGTAAATCAATGGTTAGTGCTTAATTGGAAAAAAAAATTTTCCACCATATTTACGGACAGAGGGTTGTCAACATCCCCCATCGGGATCCTTCCCTGGCATATTGGAAACGTTTATATTGACTCAATATGGAGGGTACCAGAGAAATTAATAATCCAAGGCTGAAAAAAGTCTGCCTAAAAATGGCAGCTAATTGTTAGGTATCATTGGTGAACTGCTTTATCAGCAGACACAATCAATTTGGCGGAGCCGAAACCATGTTCAAGCAAAGCTATGAACAAAATCTGAGGCCCCATGATCCAATGGAAAAAACGAATAATAGAATAATTTCCGATAGGATTGATGAGAAGACTAAGGCTCTCCTCTCTAAAGGTAAAATAATAAAATAAACCTACAGCTACTCTTTGACATTCTTACTAGTCACCGAAATATAAGATTAGCTCAGACCAATGACCGGCGCTTCAGCTACTACTTTGTTTACAACTAATCTACACTTTGAGGCTATGTTCTTAAGGCACGCCGAAGGTCTGACAAAGACCCTATTTAATCTCCTTTTCTTATAAACATTATTGGGGCAATGCACCACTAACAAGAAAAGGTATTTTTGCAGGCACTTGAATCGCCTACAAATCGAGGCTCTGTTTAAAGCCTTGGGCGGTGATGAATTCCAAATGTCAGCTGGTGTGGCAAAACTATCAGAAGGCAGTCTTCGTTCGCAGAAAGCCGGACATTCGTAGAGTACATGCTTCGAGGTCTCATCCTTCATACAGCAAACACGACAGGTCGATGTGCAGGTCCTACCGATGTGTTGCAGGTTGCATCTAAGATTGCGTTGGAAGGCTAGAAAACCGGTGAGTACCCTTAGATTTTTCTTTCTTCCTCTAAATTTGCCTCTGAATAAAAAAAAGAATTTCTTGGCCTAGCGTTTTAGCTGGGCTTTGTTCCAGTGGGAAGCTAATTCAGCGTCTCTTAGGGCAGCCAACTTCTTACGAGAACAGCCGTGAGAAACATTGCAAAAAGGCTACGAGCCAACCAGAGGGCAGTTTGCCCCACAAGTGGTGGGACGGTCGGGAGGTTCGTTGTCCACCTGACTCAAAACCCATACGAGCGTTATAACATTCAGAGTGTCTTCGCACTGCTTTACCAGCGCGGATTTAATAATAAGCGATAAGGGCTCTTAAAGCGGCTGTTTGAAAGAATGTAAGTATGTAAATCGAGTCCTCCCCTACATTTCTTTTAACGATTTCGTAGGCCCATTCCATGTAGAGAAGAGATCAGCCTGCAATATCAAAGTATGTATATTTACCCATCGCTTGGGCCCTTTGAAAACTTTGGGCCCATTATCGCATTTCAGAAGTTTCAACTCATCGGTATATCAAACTTGAGACCCCTGTTCAGACTCCTAGCATCCATTGGTCGAGTGCATCACAAACTCGAAGATCTCCACATCGAATTATCAAGCAAAGGTCTGTATAATCCTAGAAATATAACCTCGAACCAGATCTTTTGTTATTGTTATTGTCCACTCTAGACCCCACTATTTAAAAAGTTTATATGTATCCTTAAGCCGTAGGAGGCCTGAGCGTTTACTGTCGATGACAAACAAATAGAGCGGGCTATTCCAATTAGAATTCTATAGCGTCGGTCGGACTTGACCTACTGGCACCAGTAACGCCACTTCAAAATGGCGCAGAATACATCTTAGAGCATTTCTAGCCCCAGCCTGCTCAACCCTCGGCCACCAACACTACATACTTCTTGGGGCACCACATATCCTAGCAAAGAGTCACGGAGAGGCGTAAAAAGTTCTAATAGACTTGTCTTATACGTTCCTTAAGTGATAAATGCAAGAGTCTCTTGTCCATGATCTTGTAGATGATCTGAACGAATAGAGAAACAGAATATGCGGTCACGCTAGAATGGTTGCGACTGCCGGCGGTTTGCACATTTTTTCTTCGCAGAAAATTTTTCTTCGTTGGGGCAGGTGAAATCACTTTTCCACGTAACCTGAAGATCTGGAAAAACATACAGGCGGGTCTAAGATGAAAGACAGGTGAGTGTTGGTTGGACCATATTCGTTGCACAACCAGAATCTGGTTTTTGTTCAGACTTCCCGATAAATGCGATTAGGGATACGCAAAGCAGATAATTGGCTACGATATCATAGGATAATCGGCAGGAATCCGTAACTGCATTCCAATATCCTTCTTGTATGGGTGCGGAAACACGCGGCCAATGCAGGCAACTTTTTCCTAACACTTTGGCGAAGGAAGGCGCGAAACTGGATATTAGGATTATCGACCACTTTTGTTGCACTCCCCTTTTTTTCTGTAAACTCCGCACGGATAAAATTGTTATCAGAATCTATATGGTCTAAGAAACCTAGATGTTAAACTGCTGGAATCACTTGGCCAAAGGAGTGATTGGAGACGCTCAAAATGTCTTACCGATGTGAACCAATGGACAGACACCGTGGCTGCAATTTCCGATCACTGTCGAGCTGGGACGCATGCCAGTTGACTGGGACTTCATTTTAAGGCCTTCTGTAAAAGCTGTTAAGACACATCGGAGATCCACTTCTTGTGTTTTCGTTCGCTACTAGACAATGTTCGGATCAGGCACTTTGGCCAGCATTAAACTTTCTAGTCTATCATTCTTTATCAAGGATAGCGGCTATTTGGGGTACAGGGGCCGTGACGAGACAACTATTGTCAACAACTTGAATTACCTATCGCCTTTAACTACTAAAATTCCCTCACATATTTTCTATTTCTCTCTCTCTCTTGGACAGGTATCAAAAGAAGACGGAAGAAACGGTCTAAAGTGAGCTGAACCATTTTGTTTCAGGTGCCAGTTCTATTATGTAATTAATCAAACGCTTTCTATTTCGATTTATGATAGATTGCAATCCAAAGTTTTTAAATAAAAAAATAAATAATTTTATTATTTCCATGAAAAAGCTTAATTTTGGTTTTACAATATTCATTTGCGACGCCATAAAATATAAATCTTCGTGATCCTCAAAAAAAAAGCCAATAAAACCATGTTCGTTATTAAAATAAAGTTTGCGGAGTTAAGTCGAACTCTGTGAGCCGCGTTTTGGTGTCAAACTACTAGAAATATTAATATGAAGATCGAAAGACCTGTTAACTGCGGACCAAGACTTACGATGCATATATCCCAAAATATCTCTGTAACTTGAACACTGTTACCGTGAATAGGAACAACTGCAAACATGTTGTTAAAGTTTTTGATACGAATTATTTCGGAAACTGTGAATGTTATGAGGTAGTTCTGGTATGATTATCACATTGCGAAAGAAAAATTTGTGAGATAGGAGCAGGGGGAGTTGTATCTCCTTTTATAAATGGACTAGTGTAATAATGGTTTCTATTTCAAAAAATATAATAGTTACCGACTTCAAACTTGATACAAATGAGTTTTATTATAGTGTTTATGTTTTGAAAGCTAGACCCGATCTCTGGGTATGAAAAAAGGCCAATTTGAAGAGTATATACAATTTGGAAAAGCAAAATACATTGCTATTATTTTTTTCCTTTTAAGTTTATTTTCGCTCCATAATTTTGCCTTCATTCCCATTCTTTTTTTTACTGCTTCAACGGGCCCAAGTAAAATGCAGCAAATCTTTTAATGACTACACCTTATATTCACTTTTTAACTCCTCCTTAAACTTTTTAAAGCTTTAATTGCAAATTAAACCAAGTGCTGACAAATAAAATTTTACTCATGGTTATAAATTATAATTCAAAATTACCAAAGTGTAAAAATGCTATTACCCAAATCTAGCATCAACACTTACTGCCATAACACTGCACAACTACCAAAATATTAGGCCTTTTCCACTACTCTTTGTAAACACTGACAGCAGTTTTAGTACACATACATACATATGTATATAAGTAAGATATACATTATTACAAATTGTTGAATACATGTTTATGACAAAACCCGTGTGCAGTTAACAACAACCATATGTTTTTGTAAAACAGCTTCATAAAATTTAATGTACTGAAAAAAAAATTATGTGTTTCAATAATGGCATATGAGGAAAGGGACATATGAATGTGTTGATACATATTATGAGTTGCTCTTATATCAAATTTAAGTACTTTTAAGCTGTGGTATTTGATGTACATATAAATTGATGCTGATTTGATTGAGTGTATGCTCAATAAACATTATAGTGTGTTAGGAATCCGACTTAAACGAATTGTGAAAGTCCCTTTAATATTTTTAATAACTAGAAATTCTTTAAAGGTGGAGAAATTAAAAAGACAAAGCAGCTACCAACTTAACCTCTACCCTCAACCGCTATGATTCTGTTATATTGAAATCTTTCTTTCTTTCTCTCTCTCTCTCTCTCTCTCTCTATTTTATCGTTTCTTATCTTCTACAAGAATCAAAAAGGGACCGAAGTAGCAAATCCAAGGGACTTCACAAGCAATACTTCATATGTTGTTAAAGTTTTATCTAAAATTTCAAGGTACAACTTTAAGCCGTTCCAATCCAGATGCCCATACCATTTGCGATTGCTGTGCACATTCATCTGATTAATGACGTCATCGTATTTCGAGGCATGTACTTAGATTGCGAGAAATTCGACCAGCAATTGCAATGTGGCCTGAATGATGTCTTTTCAGTTACTTTTCGAGAAATTTTAATCAAATAAGCACTACTTTCTCAATCCTCCCGCTCATAACAATTTTTCCAGATACCAACACAATGCAAGGCACGTTTAGGGGCCATCCCCTGAGTGCTAGTTATTATAAAAAAAATATTCTATTTCAACAAGATCACCAATGCCATTATCCATTAAATGTATGGATCCATCCAATATGACAAGGTTGGTCTCTTTTTCTTTCAGGTCTCATTATTATCTCAGACAGAAACAAAAACAACTCAGTTTTTTCAAAACAAATTTTATGCAATTTGAATAACTTACGGATTGTTTCCTGGGGCAGTCGGTTTTTACTGGCTATCATTTTGCAAATGGTATTCCAGGAAAGGAGGACTGAAAATGACTGATAGACTGAAAATGGATAAATACACCGGAGCAGGTTTGTTTATATTAAATGGTTGATAAGTTACTGATGGAAGAGGAGGGTCCTCGGGCAACCTTTAATAAGCGCAAGTGACAATGTCTACCTCCTCGTGGTATCAACTTTCGGTTTACTGGAAGGCCAATAGACATGGCTAAGTTAAAACAACCTGGCTTAATATGATCATGTGGTTATGGTGGTCTAGCTTGTGGCAGGTTGTCCATGTTGATGACGTGATATGTTATCTTGCCAATAACTGGCACAGCAATAAAAAGTTTAAAGGGTACCAATCTTATCTGTGCTGGATAGAAATTGGTAGGAATTAATGGAAGTCGATTTCCGAGTCTGACCAGAGTCCTATCTAGTACCACGGGAATCAGAATATCGCCCGTGTACTTATGTGGTGAGGTCTCCTTTGGAGTACACTTGATGGCTGTGGTTATCCCCAAGAGGGGAAAATGAGAACTTAAGTTCATATACTGGAATCCGTCCTGTACGGACCCCAGAGTGATCGCGTAAGCGGTCTTATATAAATTTAACGTTCACAAAAGAGAATCTCTAAGTTTTGGCGGGTCTACCCAGGCACGTGAGCAACTGACGAAGTAGGCTACTAGCTGAAAAGGTGTAAGTGTGCTTGGAAGTAGGTGAATAGGGAAACTGGCTTCGGCTTCTGAAAAAAGATCCCGTTAGAGTTGGAGCAAATAAGGAGATGGCTGGCATTGGCATGTTGAAGCATGTGAGCGATTCGGTCATGACTGAGAGTGAGAGGATTAAAGTGGAGTGATTGATTTGTATGAAGAAATGTCCTACGAAATAAGCTGGGTGGCGCATTTGTAGAGGTGCGACAGGATAAATCATAATCGTTTTCGCTTAAGCTTGGGAGCTGTTTTGATTAGAAATGGCGATGTCAAATCTAAAGACTCAAATCAGGTTTAAATAGCCCAACACCTCAGCAAGGGGCTGAGTTGCTTTCCACAATTCTGGTAATTGCGCATGGTTTAACGGGCACTAACTCTTAGCCTTTCCTATTTTACAGCATGTGCTTACTTCTGCACTTACAGCGTCAGCTTTTTTAAGCTGATCTTTCCTTTTTATTCCTCTGTTTCCGTCATACTTTTCTGAAGGCCTACAGGCCTATTGATGAAGTAGCAAATAGCCGCTACCATTCGCAACCTAACCTAACTTGAATAAATTATATGACTACACAAAAAAAAAAACATATTCGAAAACCAAGAATTTTATTCTTGAATGTACCCAAAGTCGTACTTAAAATTTTTAAGTGCGGTCCATACTTAGGTTGTCTGTTCGGAATTATTTAAATAAATAAAACAGAAAAAAACTTGGTTTTTAATGTATTTTAGCGTTTGGTTTTGTTGCATTTCGAAAAGTCCCAAGTTCAAATCCCAGCTACGGCAAGTAAAGAAAAATTTTTTTAAATAATAAATATAAATACTTGTATTCAAAAAACTTAGCGAATATTTTTTAAGGCCTTATTTGACAGGTATCTATGGCATAAAATATTAGTTTAGGAATAAAGCCATATACGCTAAAATCAATATTTTTCCGCTCACAGTAAGTACGGGTTCGCTAAAAGTAAGAAATTCGTACTAGATAAGACGTACTTGGTTAAAAAAAATTCGTTCTTGATTTCAGCAAATCCGTACTCAATGTACTTTTGACTCTGCTACGGCCTGATTCAAGAAAAGATTGTTTGCTTTATTTCTTGTATATATCTTCTAATGTCTCGTTGAGTATTTCTGCTTGAAATTCTTCTTCTTAGCTGATATACGGCAAATATCTTATCGATCACATTAATAACTAAAATTGTTTATAATTTCAAACTAAACCTTAAAGTTATTTCGTGAAGGGTAAAATCATAAGTGTCATATTCCAAACTAATAACTCATGTATCAGCAGCATGTAAACATAAAAAATTAGCGTGTACATCATACTTTTTGTGAGTGCATTTAATTGCCTTGATAGCAACACTAAGTCCTCTTACCAGCTAAAAAAAACAAATATTTTCAATTCGTGGGGAAAAAGGCACTGTCAACGATGACAACGACATTAAAAATTACAGTATCAACAGCAGCAATAATAATAATAAAACATTATCCTTAAACCACTGTCACTAGCACAAGCATAACATGAGAACGTGTGTGCCACTGGGAATTTGTGTGTATTTCAATGAGTGCCTATTGAGCTGCAACAATATTTTAATTAGGAGAGTTATTCCAATGTGTTTGTGTGGTGTACCACAATGTGTTATTTGCACTTGAATCCCTATTTATTTTCTCTTCTCATATAAATTTTTTTTTTATTTTATATTTATTTTTTTTTTTGTTAATCGTGAGTTCGAACTGTAGCCGGTTAAAAACGCAAGCATATCAGCGCTACCGCCAAGCTGGCCACCTTTCACCTGGTTGATTTATTTTGAAAGTACCATAGTTATCACTACAGATATGACCCCTCTACATAAGTATTAAAACTATGAATTCAAATACAACATAATTTGGAGAATTAAAAAATTAATTTTTAAGAAATTATAGGTTTTTCCATTGGTCTTTGCAACTCTAAAGTAATTTCTTTTTGTTATTGTGTAATATTTTAATCCAACTTTAAATTGTTATATTTTTTCATAATTTAATAATTTATTTTTTTGACTTGTTACAGACGACGGTATTTGAATTTGTAATTATGTTTCCATTTTATTTTACGCGTAAACATTTAATAACGGATTCTAAGGATAATTTTACATGTATTTGACAAATAATGTTTGAAATTGAAAGAAGAAACAAAAAAGTACAATTTTTCTGAAGACACGTACAAAGGTTGCTTAGATAAATTTAACATGCGATTAATTTCCCTATAAAGTTTAATCTAAATATAAAGCAAATTTAAGTTATTGAAAGACATATTTAAGACTCCACAAAAAAAAAAAAAATAAAAAAAAATAACGAAAATGTGCCTCGTCACACACTATGATTTTTTCATGAAAATCGATGATTGATTTTGAATAAATGTTTTAACGATTAAAACACGTTGGTTTACTGAATATTTTTCCATAATAAATTTGCCACGTTTCTACTTCACGACTGCCAAATATGAACTGTCAAGACTAATGTTTACCAAAATGGCGGCAAAGCAAAGCAGCATACCTTGCCGGCGGACACCCTGTAAAGGTTAAAAATGATTTAAAGAAAATGATTTTTTTAAATTTTGAACTAGTTTTAAAGCTAAAAATTTTGCGGATTGTATAAAGCCGACTAAAGCCGAAGAAAACGGCAGCCTTTTTTGAGCAGACACAAGCCGATGAAACCGGCGGCGGCGGATGAGTTTTTAAAAAACAACCGGCAGCGGCACGCTGTCAGCTCTGAGCCGGTCGACTTGTTTCACTGAGAAGCAGTCAATTATTACAATTATCGAAAAAGAAAATTCCAAACAATCTATTATCCAGTTTTAAGGGTAATAGAAATTGCTTAACCTAAACAAACAGTTTAAACATACGTCAAGTTGATTTGTCCAAATCAGCTTAATGCCATCACAGCATCGCACAAGTACTACTCTCCGGACCATGGCAATCGATTGTTAACATCACCTTTAAACGTTTGGCAAACTTTTTACTAATAAACATTTAAAAACGTTTATAAGTAGCGAAATGAAAAATAACTCAAAGAGTTAATCAGTCGTTCAGTTTGTGACAGCAAAAGTTTTGAGTTCGAAGAATTATCTGTTGTGTTAACGGCAAATCTTCAGCAATATCTTTGGCGATAAATTAGCGAAGAACATTTTTTTTTATTGTGCCGCTACTAATAAGTTTCGAAAATTCTTTGCAAATAGTTCGATATGGCTAGGACTCCTTTATTTATTCATTTTACGATAGTTAACGTTTTTGTTTCAAAAATTCTTCGCTAATAGTGAATCTTTGCTTTTGGAAAATCTCAGATCAAGCGTGTGGTGGAGTTAAGCGTAACGGGAATGTTTAAGTCTTGTTTTCATTCACTGGCAATTTAAAAATGCATTTGCAATTATTTAAAGGATTTAAAAAAACTTAAAATGTAATATAAGGTAAATTGAGGACAAAAATATATTTTAATTAAGTATTATAACTTACGTAACGTTTTTAAAAAACAGCTTACCTGTAAGTAAATAAATAATAAAGAAGTATGTTAGTTACTGATTAAGTAGCTTATTTGAAATATTAATTTAAAAACTTATCAAAATAACAGTAAACCTTATAATTTTAAATTATAGATTGTCTGACTTCAGAGCTTTAGCTTTACTGTCACACATTTAAGAAGGACTAGTGCCAGTACGGAGCTCTCTAATGTTTGTTAAAAAAAATTAATTGAATGTTAGTTTGTTTTTTACGCATTTCTTATGGCAGCCTCAAATTCGGGTGCAATTATCGCTCTTTTGTATTAGTTGACCATCATACTTCCAAAATTTCGAAGACTTATATATTACTCTGTTAAGAATAAAAGTTGTCGAACTTCATTATTTATACACAAATTTAACAAAAAATCTATTCCGAAGTACAATGACCTATCATAATTGCCTAATGGACTGATTGCAATTAAATATGTGTTGCCAGATCTAACAATCGTAAACTGTATACTACTTGCAAAAAATTTGCAAACATTTGTTTAAAAAGAGTTAAAATTCAAAAGATCTTTTAAACATGATATATGCCAACTTTGGAAACAGTCTTTAACGAATCGTTTATCATTACTATGAGTGTTTTCGTTTATACTTTTATCCAATATTGGATATATGGAAAACTAAACTCTTTTGTACTGCGCGATCTAGAAAATAGATTATGAAAAGGAGAATAGCGGGGGTAGTGTTTATACATATTTGATTTAAATTTTTTGTATTAACTGTTTATATATTTAAGAGGCTGATTCCACATACGAACATTGCGACTGAAGAAGGAATTTTCTCTGTAATGCGTAGTGCGATTCACCAGCCAATAAATGGGTGTGATTTTCTTGAAAGACGTGTATAACGCACAAAAGGACTCTTTTTAGGAGCAAGTTCTTTGATTTCTTTAGAACACATACCATTTTAGTATCGATTGAATAGTGAAACACATCTAACATTGATAAGATTGACCAACGTCACCAACGCCTGTTTCTGTACGCGGTCAAGTAGCTTTAAAATAGACGTTAGAGCACCTGCCCATATAGATAAGATTTTTTTCCACTTTCGGTAGGATAGAAGTGGTAAAAATATTGAGAAGATCAAGTGGTATAAAGTAAGTCCTAAACAGAAATCAAGACACTTGGATGCTTTCTTCGACACAAAAAAAGGCACGTGGTTCGTCCAGCGGACTGGGTCTTTATGTCCAGAACATCAAGAGCGAAAGACAACATTGGGTTAAGCAGGCATTAAAATCGACCCTATTCGCACGGCCATAATCGGAGATTAGCATTAGATCAGGGTTAAATGTCTTCAAAAAGCTGTCAAATGACGAACTTAACAGGCTTTGAAGTCTGATATAGAAGGTCATCAAGAAAAATAAGAAATAGAGTAGAAGAGAGGACGGAGCATTGCGGTACCTCTGAATTGATTGTTAACTCATTAGTAGAGATCCCATCTATAACAGCTCGAATAGTGTGATCTCTTGGAAAAATTGATATCAATCGAGCAAACTTATCATCGACGCCAAAACCAGCAAGTTTATATAGAAGGGCACAATGCCAAGCTCTACTAAACGCCTTAGAAGTTTCCAGATCCACCACTTTACTTTCGCCAAAATGATAAATGGAGGCACTCCATTTTACTGTCAGAAAGGCTAGTAGGCCCTCTGTAGAACATCGTCTACAAAAGTCGAACTGGCGATTGCTAAAATAAACCGTTGAACTCCAGATAGTTATTGAGATGGCAGTGTACCATATCCTTCTGACCTTGGTGAGAGCTAAACAAATAGTTATCGGGCGGTAGTTTTCAAGAATCCGCGTAAAAATAGGTACTATTCATCATAATCGGAATACCCGGGACGGTATGTGTTTCCTTAAAGGTTAGCTAATGGACGCGCCAGCCTCGAAGAGCATTGCTTAAAGACCTGGGCTGATAAACCATCCCGCACGGAGTCTATTTAAAGTTGAAATTCAATAGAACTCGTTCAGCTGCACGAGCTTGAAAGAATATGTCAGGCATAGTCCCAGACACCCTGTCAAGTTTAGGCAGTTGTTGATTGCTTTCCGGCAACTGTTAATTGCCCGGATATATGTTTAAGCCAAAATGTCTTTTTGAACATTAAGACTTGTTTGCCACTAGTTAAAATTAAGACCGGTCAAGTGTTCTTAATGTTTTTGGTATATTGGTCATGTCATAAGTATCACATTTCGTTACGATCACACCCCAACAATTTACATATAAGTATACATTGCAAGTCTTAACAACGACGTGGGCAAATGAATGCGAGGACCGCGCTCTATCGGCTTAGCCAACAAATCGTTAAATTTTTTAAAAGTGTTAAACTTAGTTTTGTTTACTTACCCCCACATTCAAAAATTCAACTCTAGCAACTGAACTTGAGGTGAGCTTTGCGTAAGCAAAGGCAAAACTGGAGCTTTTTTTGAATTTGTAAGCAAGCTCCATTGTTGGCATTTACTTTTCAAATACAATTAAAAATTTTAATTGAGACAATTAAATTTTTATTTAAAATTAAAAATTTTATGCTTAATGAGTTGTTTAAAAAAATTTTGAAAATAATTTTTTTGTGCACCCAAAAACTGCATCAAAATATTTGTAATTGTAAGTGTGTCATGCTGCAGTTTACAATTTTTTTAATTTTTTTTTTAGAAAAAAATATGATTTTGGCTAAAATTATGATTTCTCGCAGACTATTAGCAACAAATTAATTTCAGAGTTTGACATTAAGACAGACATCATACAGGCAGTTATGTATACTAAAAAGTTAAAAAAAAACCAAAATTCTCTACTTCAAAGTGCTATTATTTTCATACTAAACTCCACAAAAACATCAAGAGATAAACTTTTACTAAAAATTTCTCAACAACTGCCTTACCGATTTTCAAAGAATTAAAAATGTAAAAAAGTTTAAGAAATTTTCTTAACCAAAAAAAAAAAATTTTAATAAATTTTTGTGGTTCCAAAGTTTCAAGCTTTTGGCCAATGAAAAACGATTTTCAGCCACTGTGTGGCGTCGTCCTAATTATACGGCCGAGACTGGAAGGTTGTGGTGTTGCCTAACAAATTCGCTGGCGGTTATTGAATCTGCCATCTCAAAGCTGTTTATTTAGTTTTTAAGAATTGTTTGAAAAACCAATACGCGTTTGTAAAAAATATAAAACTTTTTTTTGATTTTTTTCTTAATCACGCTTAGCTTTTTATGAGTTATTTGAAAAAGAAAAAACTCATTAAATTATTTAATTAAAATCGTGTTCCTAATATAAACCTTAATTTGTGAAAATAAAGAAATTCTTATATAAACCCAAAAGAAATGTATTTAAAACGTTTTCATTCCTTAAAGCGAAACAAGGTGACAAAATGTTTTATAAGGCGGCAAAAAAGTTGGCAATATTTGGGGCAACAGTGATGGCTGTAAATGTAAGTACAAGCATATATGTATGTATATGTATTTGGTCAATTAAAAACTTCGTTTGGATCTTGGTATTTTGCAAAGTGAAAATTATACAAAAAAAAAAACACTACAAGCAAAACTTATAGTACTTTGATAAACTAACGACAAAAATGACTTTTAAAATTATTGATTTTAATTTTTATCCTAAAAAAATTAAAATTATTTTTTAATTTATTTTCTTTTGTCAAAAACTAATTCATTTTTTTTATTTCTATTTTTTTGCAATAAAATAAAAATTAACAATTATTGTTATCATAATTGATTTTTATAAAAATTGAAAAATAATAACACAATGCAACAACCAAAAAGGGAATGGGATAAAACCAATTGCAAATTAAAGTTGACATTATCCATACCAAAGCTTTAAGGGTTTTCTTTTCAGTTCACGCATTTGAAGTTGGTGATTTTAGGACGCTCTCTAAAAGGAAAATATCGTTAAAATTTTTTAAAAATAATATTGCTTTATTTGTACTACCCACAAAAGTTGTGGTATCTTACTGTGATCGAGAAAATATTTTTCTATATTTATTTTATCAAATTCACGATAGATGGCGCTGTAATACAAATGGTGCTAATTCTTTTAGATTTTGATAGAATAAACGGTACAATAATATTTTTTAGACTAAGAAATCAGTTTTTGATATTGGCTGCATTATAAAATATTATTTTCAATCATATAACGAAAAGCATTTTAATATTCTCAGTACGTTACTATTACAAAAATTAACCCTCTTATTTTCTAAAACGCAACGCTCTTAAAACAAAATGTATGGAAAAGTTTTTTTTCATACAATTGTTTGCGTTATTATGCGTTGCGTTTTACGTAATAGGGCTCTAAATTTTTATAGAAATAATGCGAAATGATATCCAAATAAGATATAATAATTTAAAAATAAAAAAAAGTTATTTTTGTAATAAGAAAAAAAACTTTTCAAAAAAAACATAATTTTTTCTATAAAAATAGCATTTTTGTAATAGTAACGTACTAAGAATAATAAAATGTACTACGTAATATGATTAAAAATAATATTTTACAATGCAGCCAACATCAAAATTGATTCTCAGCTTTAAAAAAAGTTATTGTACCGTTTCTTCTTTGAAAATTCACAAGAAATAGCACCATTTGTATGACAGCGCCATCTGTTGGGAGTTTTAGGTCAAATAAATGGCTGAATACCAAAACGCAGTTTGCTTTGCATTACAAAATTTAAATTTTTTCCTGATAAGGTTTTTGATAATATCTTCTACTTCCAAATGAGTGTCTACAGCTGTATTAATGTCCTGGAAGCAAAAAACGTTGTCAAAATTGTAGGGAGTGTATAAGGGAAGAAGTTGAAAATTTGTAATGCAAAACAAACTGCGTTTTGGAATTCACCCAATATTTTAAAAAATTATTTCCTCAATCACAAAAACAGATACCACAACTTTCCAGATAAATACATTTGTATAAATGAACATTATTTTATCAAATGTTTAAAGATCTTTTCTTTTTAAAAAACGTTTCAAAAGCACCATGTCCAAATGTGGAACTAAAATAATCTTTGAAGGTTTTGTTGTGAATAATGTTAACTTTCATTTGCAATTGGTTCTATCCCCTCCCCATTCGAAAAGTTGGATTTTGTATCACTGTGTAATTATAAATGCAAAAAAATTAATACAAAAAAAAATAATTATTTTTTGCTTAAAAATAAAAATCAAGAAATAATAAGTATTTTTTAATAAAAAATTTTAAAATTTATTATTTATTTTTTTTTTTGCGAAGTTATTACGATCCCTGATATTAAGTGAATATATTCTAATTTAACACTTTTTCAGTTGCTTATTACTACACTGTTTACGGCTGCACCTTGCGAGGCTAACTTGTTAGGAGTTCTGCCTGGTGGTATTTTGGGTGGTGTCGAGACTGCGGTTAATCTAATTTCTAGTTTGAAAAAAATAAATGAACTTTTGAAGGTTATGGTAGATTTATTGCAGACTTTGCTACCGGTTTTAAAACAAGTTTTAAGCTTCTTAGACATGATGCAGAATCTACCTTTACCGTTGCCTATCTAGAGTTGTATTTGAAATATAATAAAGTAATTTGTTAACAAAAAACGAAAAAAAAGTTATTAAAACTTGAGTTTATTTTTCTATTATCCTTAGCCACTGGGTATTTTTGTTATTAAATACTCTTGCATATCGAAAATTTCATAGGCACGACAAAAATCATCGAATAAAATTTGATTTGTATGAGAAGTATCCATTTCCATCATCATCATGGACACAACTTTCATTATCTGTTCGCTATTCCAAATATCCGAAAATAGTTTGTGCACAACAAAAATCAAATCCTCCTCGGAAATAATGCCATTTTTATCGCGATCATACATGTCAAAGAGTACTGAAATTAAAGATATCAGTATTGGAGTTTTCTAAAAGTGTTCTCGGGTATAACCTTTAAACTTACTTCTTAATTTATTTTTTTTAATTTGTTCAATTTGTTCTGGTTTTAAAGATGTGCTGCAGGCTTGAAAATTACTTAAATATGTAGCAAATTCTACAAATTGAATGTGTTTTTTATTGCCAAACATTGAGGACAACAAGATGGATAATATGGGATTCCGCTGCAAGCTGGTCATAGACAGAAAGCAGCTCTTTTTTAAACGCAGAGAAGAATGATCACCAGTTTCTTTAGCCAGATTACAAAAACATTTGTAAAGGTGTGCAATTTGTCCAGTTTTCACTTAAAATGATACTTATTTTAATGCTTATTCTATGTCCATATGTTTGTATGTCTGTTTCTTACAAGTAGTGGCTTCCTTTAAAATCTCCAAATATTCTTCAGGGCATTGTTCAGTACCACGTTGTTGAAACCGAGAACGGCAGCACAGTAAAGAGGAAAGAAACATTTTAATTGTTTTTTTAAGTTTTTTTTTTTGATTTAAAATCAGTTTTTTTTATAAGAATTTAAATAATAAAAAATTATTTTTATTAAAAAAAGGGTGACTATGGTTTAACCTTTAGAAAAACGTAAACGAAAAGGAGTTTTTACGAAAGGTTTGATGCACCCCACAAACGTCTCAACTCAATTGGCAACTGATTAAGTTGTTATCCAAATCAATGCTTTGTCAATTGATTAGTTTGACAGTTGTCAAATTGGTTAAAGAAAAATCAAAAGATTTTTAATTTTTTCAAGTCGGCTCAAGGTGCCTCTAACAAGTTGGTGTTATTTCATCAGCTGATTATTATTTACTTTGCTTTGCCCCAACACCTAGACGTCAAAAGCTGCATAGTTTACGGTTGCTTGCTTGTGTATTTGTTTGTATTTTTTAACGTCTAGGTGTTTGTCCCCGAATTTACAATGTAAAATGCCATATGGTTGCTGGTATTGCATTTTTAGTACCAACGGTACCACCTTGTATAGATGAACCTTGACTTGGCTAGCAAGTCATTAAATTCGATTGTGATGTGAGTGTTTAAGTCGCCCTAACAGCTGTCAAAGGTCATGTAAAAAAATATTAATTTGGCAGTTGAATTAAAATCTTTAAATTCAGTTTACGTGTGTGGCCAAGAATTCATTATTGGATGAATGAAAGACTCAATTGACAATTGAACTGAAATGTGTATGAGGTGCATTAGTTGTCTTCATATAAAACAGTTGAATACACAAATAAAATATTCAATAAACTTTAATATTTTTAGTAACCAAAGTTTGACATCTCAATAACTCTTTAAAACAATTTACTGCCAGACCGTCAAAAAGGCATTTTATGACACGGTATGCTAAACATTACCTTATTTACAAAATAATTCGAAAAATTACAAAAATGGCATTAAGTGGCATGTACCATTTTTAACTTGCCCTGGCCTTCAAAAAAAATAAGGTCGAAAATAAAAAAGGCATGACGTTGAGCCTTCCTGTTCTTTAATTTTTCTTTTGCTTCAATATTCTTCTATTTTAACATTGAAACAAACGATACAAAAGGTATACAACACGCATGAAAGTTTTTCGTTCAAGTCGATGTACATCAAAACAGGTATTATCAAGGTGAATTCAATATGTTCAAACATACATTTGAACTTATATTAATTTTTGTTATTATTGATTTTTATATAGTAAATTATTAATATGTATTACATTTAGCTTTAATTTACATGAATTTTTAACTATATATGTAAACTATGAATTCTTATACCAATTTTGATATAATCGCTAAAGGTGTCCACACTTTAAATCTAAATCTGTAAGAAAATTTCTAAATGTCACTTTTCGGATTTATCAAAGCCGAAGTTTGTTACAACTTTGATATAGAGACTTGGTTTTTGGCATAGCAACAGTGAGGACAACTTAGCTGCTTCCTATTTTTTTATATTAATTGTACCCCTACGCTTTGAAGGTAATCATTTACCAATAAATTAAGTTTTAAGAAAAGAAATAATAAAACGCTTGTTTCTTTTCCCCAATTTATCCAATTATAAATGCTCGGTGAGTAAATATAATTATAATCTGCTTTAGCTGATCACCCAACAGTTCTGAGTAGCCTAAAGCAGATTATTTAAAGTATTTGTGTATATTGCTAAATACACAATTATTCATGGTCCTTCGATGGTTAAACCTGCCCTAAAACACCTATTCCCGCAAGCCCACCCGAAGGTATTGTCAGATAAATAATAAAAAGCATCACAAAAACTACATGGCTCATTATGGCACAAAAATCAAGTAAAGTATGATCTTTTTTGTTTCAACACAAACAACAAACAATAAGGTACGTAACTTGCATTAAAAAACTTAAAAGTGTCAGTAGTATGGCACAAAAATCAAGTAAAGTATGATCTTTTTTGTTTCAACACAAACAACAAACAATAAGGTACGTAACTTGCATTAAAAAACTTAAAAGTGTCAGTAGTATGGCACAAAAATCAAGTAAAGTATGATCTTTTTTGTTTCAACACAAACAACAAACAATAAGGTACGTAACTTGCATTAAAAAACTTAAAAGTGTCAGTAGATTGAAAAAAAAAAATCAAGCAATTTATCGGTCTCTCATAAGCAACAAACGAAAACAAGCAAACACTAAAAAATTTAAAAATAAAATTTTAAAAAATTTTAAAGTAAAAAAAATCAGTATTGCTGGTCTTATACATATGTATGTATGTACATACATACTATATGTGCATAAACAAAATTGTTTCGTTAAAATAACAATTTGTGGGGAAAAAGCCCAGAAAATAATTAACTAAAATATTTTAAATATATGTTGGTATGTACACAGAATATTTGCATAGTAACCTTTTTACCTAGCTATGTACATATGTATGTACATATAACTACAAAGAATATTGGCTATAGTAAAAAGTATATTTCCACCAGTCATATTTAATTTGGTTTCATGTTTTACTAATATGCATATATAAAAAAGGTCAAGGAAAAATAATCTTCAGTTGGTGGTGTTATTCGTTGTAGAATAGGAAAATTTAATTTACATACACATTTACCCATAAACAGTTCTGTTCGCACCCAATAAAAAATATATGTATAAGTAATATTACATACAATTTATTTTAAACTTCATAAAATTATTTACTGGAAATTTTATGCTCTCGTAGTTACTTAATCCACCAAAATTATATCTACATTTAATCATTATCTTAATCAATACTCGTAGTACATACATACATATCTCTTTAATTGTCTCCCATCTGTAAAGATGCAACTGGTCAATAAAAAAAAAATATAAGTACATAAATACAAATTTTTTCCCTTATATTGCACATTCCTCTGAGTGAGAAATTTATACATATCCATAAGTTTGTACGAACTTATTTTTGGAAATGTAAGTTCAGTTGTCCTGAACCAGAGATGGAAAGTTTAAGTAAAATAGCTTGCCCAAAAAACAGACAATCTCAGGAATAATCAACCCTAGTTAATTTCTTCTTTAAATGTGTAAAGGAAAAAAGGCAAAGATAATTTATGACCCAATTGCAACAAATAAAACGGAAAAGGAAAAACATGTGAGCCCGCCTTAATAAAATTCGTGTAAAAATTATAAATTCTTTTTCTTGAAACTCCTTTTAAGTTTTATTAAACCTTTAAATACTAATTAACACATTATTCTTAAACCATATTTAACAAAAGTAACTCTGAAAAATATAATACATCTTTAAAGTTCATATATAGTTGGCTTAATTTAAAGGCACCGCTGTTCCATACCTGAGTCAATAAAACCCCTTAAGTGTTGCCAGTGAGTTTTTTTGTTGATTTGTTGCAGTTATTGTTACCATTGTTACTTTTTAAATTTGAAAAAACAAAAGGTACTATTTTCCACAAATTACAACAAATTAGATTTTTCTTTAATATGATTAGCTCAATATCATTTTATGTTATTGGCCCGAGTTTTACTAGCAATTATTGAATTTTATAACCTCAACCCAAAAAAGTTATCTCTTTGTCTCAAATGTTTCGGCTCGTATATTCTCGCTTATTCAATTAGATTACATCTAGCGCTATTCTCCTAGCCCCTTACAGTAAGCAGATATAAAACGAACATTCGGGATAATATATACCTCTTACTTCAACCACTTACAATGCTATATGGATAAATAGCACCCTCATCATCTCAATACAACAAGTTACCACTATACTGCGTTTATTTTACCCAACATTAGTTACCCGAAGTATATTGGAAAGAAATCCGTATTCGTATTTATTTTTTTTGTCTTCTCTTTAGGACAATTGTAAAAACACTCTTCGCGATTGTAGTATCTCCCTGTGGAAAATCTTATCTCTACAAACCCTGTAGCCCTTCCTTATACATATATCTACAACGAGAGTACTTACAACATTTGTGTATCTCCCATATACACAAAAGAGGTTATTTACAATTACTGTGTATTCCCCATATACACTTTAGAGATAATTTGCATCATTTGTTTATGCCCATATATACAAATGCACACATGTGTATTTCTCATATACACAAATGTACCCGCATCCCATATTGTCATAACCCATTGACAACAATACACAACAATATTTGGTAGTAAATATGAATTAAAATTTCTACGTATTTAGACACTATAAAACGAAACGATACTCAAGTACAAAAATCAATTTAAATTGCTTCCCATATACAAATTCTTATATCAATATAAGAATCGATCACTTAAATAGCTCAAACATTTTCAAAACGTGTATCTCTATAAAAGGTTTATTATATGGTTTGATGCGAACAATTTAAACGTGTTAAATAATAAAAACTGTTTCCCAACATATATGCTAATATGACGTTTAACCCACAAAATTTAAAATCGCTTTCGGAACATCGATTTGATTTTCTTTGTGATCACTTGAACGCAATATGCTCTAAATTTTCCGATGACACGAAAATATATCATTCAAGCTCATACCTTGAAGTTGTGTTAAGAGATTTAAATAAAAGATGGAGCAACTTAGCTACCTTTTACGAAGATATCAAATTTTCTGGTCAATCAACAAGTAAAATAACACAGCAATTCGACGAATGTTTCAGTTGGTTTTACTCATGCCAAAGCAAAATTGCTGAGTTAATCAGACAGCCCCAAAATATCAATCCCTGTAATACTGTTGATGCTCCCAAACATGCCACAATACTTATTTCTCAAAAAAGCATCCCCGATGAGGAAAACAAGAACAGTATACAAGCCAGAAACACTCTTAAAATAACAGCGGAGAAAATACCTCTCCCTCTCTTTACAAATTTAGATACAAGTTGTAGCGTAAAACCACTTGCCCAAAGTGTAAAAGTATGCCAAGCTAATAAGACACAAGCGCATACTACTCCGAGGGGGAGTCTCTTGCACTCTGCAAATCATGCAAGAATAATTATTAGTGGACAAAAATCGTCACGAAACATTAATAAACATTTTTCCGCAAAGAGCACTCAAATAAATAAGAACATTTGGTTAAAACTTCAAACAGGCTTTGATCTCTCTGGAAACGCTTCTAGACCAACACAATTAATAAATGCGGGTATAAAATCGCAAGCCCGGGTCGACGAACTAGCCCGGTATAGGCCTCTACTTGAATTATTCAAAAAGCATAAATGGAAGGAGAAACCTTGTTTAGTAGGTAATGTCGGGATTTAAATTCATGTAATTCGACAATCCCCATCCTAACATACAGGAACAACTTGCAATGTGCATTTTTAAATACTACAAACCTGGATCCATTTGGAAATTGTAATTATACTCAAAACTTTTTCCTTCTTGTAGCTTTCTTTCAGTTCAACAACCAGCATCAAAGATGATTTAACTCGCCAAGCTAACGCACTTGCTTTTAACCATCTCTCTGAACCTTCTTCTTCTTTTCAGAAGCAATCAAAGATGAAAGCTACCGCCACGAGCCACAACACTGTCAGCAACCTGCTTTCGCCCAGCGCTTTGTTCTACCGCCAATACGTCACCTTTTGCTTGAGGGCAAGGCCGGCGGCATGTTCAAACATACATTTGAACTTATATTAATTTTTGTTATTATTGATTTTTATATAGTAAATTATTAATATGTATTACATTTAGCTTTAATTTACATGAATTTTTAACTATATATGTAAACTATGAATTCTTATACCAATTTTGATATAATCGCTAAAGGTGTCCACACTTTAAATCTAAATCTGTAAGAAAATTTCTAAATGTCACTTTTCGGATTTATCAAAGCCGAAGTTTGTTACAACTTTGATATAGAGACTTGGTTTTTGGCATAGCAACAGTGAGGACAACTTAGCTGCTTCCTATTTTTTTATATTAATTGTACCCCTACGCTTTGAAGGTAATCATTTACCAATAAATTAAGTTTTAAGAAAAGAAATAATAAAACGCTTGTTTCTTTTCCCCAATTTATCCAATTATAAATGCTCGGTGAGTAAATATAATTATAATCTGCTTTAGCTGATCACCCAACAGTTCTGAGTAGCCTAAAGCAGATTATTTAAAGTATTTGTGTATATTGCTAAATACACAATTATTCACAATAAATGTACCACTCTCTGGAAGACACTGATAGTACTTACTCTTACTTTTACATGGTTCAGAGGCCTGCGTACTTGCAAAGGCAGACGAGGCAGTACTTGAAGAAGAAAGAGAAGAGAAGAAAGGTGTTCGTAAGGGCCAATCTGCGTTGACAAAGAATATCGGTGTCGTATGAACCACGAGCTCTATGAGGTCTTTGCCGATATTGACGTAGTTTGGCGTACTAAAATTTGGCTAGGTCATGTTGTAAGAAGATGCTCTAGCCAGAAAGTCTATTTAAATGCGAACCTGGTGGCGGATCGCAGGGCAGAGGAAGACCGGAATTCCGAATGAAAAATCAAGTAGAAGAAGACATCTCGTACCTCGCTGTTAGAAATTGTAAAAGCTTCAAAGGTCAAGGTGCTTTGAAATCTATTTTACGTTCGGCTTAAGAAACAAAGGTTCTGTAATGGCCACCTAAGAAGTAAGAAATTTAACAAGTGACCATAGGTACTGAGATATAAAAGGAAACAGTTGCATGGATTTTGTATATAAAAAATCTGGGATCCCAAATGCACTGTTAAGTGATTATGTCGTTTTTAACAGCAATTTTCTTAGTAGGTTAGGTTAGGTAGAACAGGCAGCCATTGAAGGAAAGGATGCAGCTCACTTGGGTCCGCTTAATTCGGTCCCTTTGTGTTACCTGGAGAGGCAGATAGAATAGGTTGAGATGGAAGGAAAGAAGAAATTTAGAGAAGGACAAGAAAGAAATAAAGAACAGAAAATGAAGCAAACTTACCAGGGTCTCTGGTGGGAATCGAACCCACAACCCCCAGACTGGTAGACTCGTGCACTTACCACTGATCTACCGGGGCACCCAGATCTACCGATCTTGGTGATTCAAAATAGCGGTTGTTTTAGGCAAATTTTTAATAGTTTGTCATAAAAACTCGGTTCGTAGTAATAAACTCTAAAAAATTTGATTTCAAAAGACGGACAGACGTACACGACTAAGTTAACTCGCCTTTCTTCTTATAAGAAGCCAGATTGTACACATTTTAATTAGTTTTTATATATTGGGTGGGCCATCTATCGGCTTAAATTTAAACCAACGGTTATTTCGAATACGGCATTACTTATTTCATTCTATTCTGTCACCAAATTAAGTATTTTATCTCCGCTAAAAGAACTAAAGCGAATTACGCTTGAGCAACGTTGGAATTTTTAGAAAATTTATTTCCAAAACAAGGAAATTTCGTTCAAGTTTTGGTCCCAGGGAAGGATCAATAGTGTTTGGTATCCGTAAGTTTATTGCTAAAGTTTGTGAACCTGGTTTCTGTGTTGTTGCGCCAACACGTGAGTGTGCTAGTACAGTGCGTACACCTGCAAATACCGAAGCTTTTTGTGAATAAAGACCATAATAAGCGGTTATTTTGTGTCCGCTTTTCATGGTATTGATGTGAACAATGTTTTGTTTTAACAGGATGATGTAACGTGCCACACATCTCATGCCATAATTGATTTATTGCGTACAAGACTTGATGGCCGTTTAATTAGCCGACATGGTGATGCCAATTGGTCGCCAAGAAGCTGCGACACCGTTGCACTACTTTCTGCGAGGCGCCATTGAAGACAAGTTTAATACTGACAAACCAGAGACAATTGAGCATTTGAAGGCTAACATTTGTCTTGATAATGCCGAGATACAGCCTCATACAGGCAAAAAGGTGCTCGAAAATTGGTTCGGGCAGCCGGTTATTTGAAACAATATTTAATTTTTAACCGGAAAAATTTTACTTCACAACAAAAAAAACTAATTTGGCAAAATTTTTAACCGTCCCCCCTTATTAATTTTGAGTTATTTAAACTGGTTGGCATTTACGTACTTGTTTATTTTTTTCTTCTTTTTTACTTCCCTGTATCATAATTTTCATATTTTTCATCGTCAAATTGCACACGACAGTTTTAAAAATCTTAAGAAAATGGTAGGAGAAACAACACAGATCCAAAGAGAAAAAACTTTATTAAATTAAATAATTTAATACTTAAAGCTTGAGTTTAGAGTATCACTCATATTTTAAACACAATTTATATCAACTCTAAATGACACACTAAAGGATAAACATAAGAACAGAATAATAAAAATCCCAACTGTATGTTTATTACAAAAGGACTCATTCAGTTAACAAAAAAAAAAAAAGTATTATTAACATCATCAACGTTTTATCATTCTCGTAATTTGCTCAGTTTTCTTCTTTATTTCTTTTTATGTATTTTTTTTTAAAGTTTTAAAATGTTTTTAATGTTACAGTAATAAAGAAAATTACAACACTATTACTTCTCTTTAAAGTACATAATATTAAGTAAAAATTATGTCTGCTTTGTTTTTTTTTTTAATTTTACTATTTTCAGTTCATATACTTTTTATAGTTACTTTAAGTTATTTTTTGTTTTTATAATCGGATTATAAATGAACAGAAAATTATGATAAAAAGCAGACGAAAGCTCACCACAACGATAATAAAAAAAAGAAGTCAAATCAGATTAAGTAATTGCAGCTATGTTGTCGAGGGAAAAAAAGATTTGGTAGAAGGTTTAAGGAATCATATTCAGAATGAGAAAACCAAAACATTGGTAAAATTCCTATATTTTAAGGGTCAACTTTTAAAGTTGAACTCGTCCTTTAGTAAAAGACAAGTAAGAGCGCTATATCCGGCTATGCCGGGCCTAATATACAGGGTGGCTGATGAATTTTTTATTAGTTCATTTAAAAAATAATACTTTTGTGTTAAAGTAATTCATGAAGTTTTGAAAATTATTGAATTCAAATGGCATCCCCTCACGGTGGCACATATCCTGCAGGGCTGCAGCGGGATTTGCTTCAACTATCATTCGAGTGGATCGCTTTGAATCATCCAAATTTGTTTGTTTTCTTTTGTAAACTTCCAGTTTTCAATAACTCTACAAAAGAAAAAACGGTGCAGTAAGGTCAGGAGGCCTGGAGGGCCAGCGAAATGTGGAGTCTCTTGAAATCGGCTTACTGGGAAATTTCTGGCACAATTTTGTCATAACAGGCGTGAATATCCGACAAGTTGCTCCATCTTGTTGAAACCACACAGAGTTGAAAGGGATTCTCTTACGGCGAAGTGCTGGAAGGAAAAAATTTTTTAACATCTTTAAGTAACGGTCTACATTGACCGTAAAAGTAAAACAGTTTTCTTTGAAAAGAAAAGGCCCGACAATGAACCTTGATAAACCGCATTGTGAAGCGAAGTGGATTCCATTGCATCTTATGGAGTATATGTGGGTTAGAATTACTTCATATTCTAATTTAGTTTGTGAAAATTATCATTTAGATCGAAATATGCCTCGTTACACATACAAATGCAGTTAAAGATGTTTTCATTCGCTGCCGCCATTTATATTATCTTCTCGGAAAAATCCAAGCGCATCGTAACGTCTGCTTTGTTCAGTTTGCTTGTTAATTGAATCTTGTATGGAAATAAGCTTAAACCTTAATGCAAAATTGCCTGCAGTAATTGTTTGCTGACACCCATTTGAGCAGATTAGCTCATACTTGATGATATAACCTTCTTGCGATTATGGCACGTTCGGCAAAATTATTCACGAGCCTTATTATAGTCCATCTGCTAGAAGGAGTGCCGCCAAACGTGAGCCTATATTCTCTTTGAACGAAAACTACGGACTCTAAAGTTATTACGTTCTATTTGGTAGCAGCTTTCATCAGTTATCCTGTACCTTCCCCTTCCGCAGGGAACCAAATAGCTAAATTGTTTTGAAAACAAAAATTAAAAAAAAAGGTTTTAAGCTAAAAGCTGTTATAGCTTCTGAGATGAAGCGTATTGAAAACTTTAAAAAACTTTAAACAACTTCCCGTTCTCCTATTTTACCACTTTTTTTTATATGATAGAATTACGCTGGAGCTACCTTGTAGCAAGTTTAATGTGGTTTGCAATCATAATTTTCGAGATTAAACGCTTTCCAAGTAGGGATTCCCTTATGGATGAATTTTAGTTTCTTGCCCATATTAAACAAATCTTGTTGCTGTTAACCCTTTGACGTCTGTGGGGACATCGCTGTCCAAAGCAAAAATAAAAACAGCAAAATCTAAGTGGACAACAAGTTTTTTTTAGTTTTAGGTTTATTTTGTATATATTAGTATGGCAATCCTACATAAGTCAAACCAATTTTTGTTTATATTCTTTATTGTACGTCTTGACGAGACAAGTTCAAAGACAAACGTCAAACTCAGTGTATAAAAAACCCAGTCTAAAAATACCGGATTTTTTTAATTTGGATTTTGACATTTGTCTAGGCATGAATTTGTCTCGTCAAGACGTACAATTAGAATCAAATATTTTTTTGAACGAGTTTGCTTTTTAATAAATAAGATCAAAGGTTTCTTAAACAAAATGTTCATCAACGCGGGGAGTGGGTAAAAAAATGGGAACAATTTTTAAGGCAAATGTTCTTTTTATCAATATGGAAATAGTAAACCTGGGTGCCTAGCTACCTAGAAGAACATGAAAGGGACAAGAACATGAACCGCAAAAACAATTATACTACAAGCTTTCAAGGCAGGAGTTACTTCTAACCGATAGACAGCTAAAGTATATTTACGGAGCATTTCCCTGTCACTTAAAGAAACAGATGTTTGCAAATGAATAAACTGTAGAAATTAAAAACATAATGACAAACTGATATATACCCTTACCACTGTGTAAAGGGTATAAAAACGTAAATTAAACAACAGATTTAATATATTTTTGTCTTGTTAGAAGTTATTAAATTAGAATTAAAAATTTGAAATCAATACGAAAATAGTTTCCTAAGAAACTCTCAGAAAACCAGTCTCAGTGTACATTTTGGTTAATTGAATTTATGCTCCTTTTTCAATTGTCTCTACCTTCTTTTTAAACCCCTTAATGTATATATATGTACCATGACAGTATGACCACAACATTTTACCTTGTCTTTATTCAATGTAAGTCCTTCTTCTCTTTATCAATTGTAAAACTTCGTTGTTAACTTGACAATAATTATTTTATCTTGAAACATATACTTCTTGTTTTCTTGTTATTATGTCTGCCGCTACTGCTTATTGTTATTGTTGTTGTTTTTTTGTTATGTTAATTAAAATTAGATAATTATAAATTTTGTTTAGTTTGCACAAAAAGCCTTAATAATTGTTTGAATTAGAAAAGGTGGGGTTGAATCCTAAATGTACCACATGTTAACATTTCCATAAAACACTTTAGATTATTTCTAACTCGTACTTCTCTAGTAATTAGAAACACGCAAACATTCAAACACGCAGCCAAAAAATATTTTTGTTGTAAAGCGAAGGGACTTGCCGCCTAGTTCGTTTTATTCAAGGCGGATTAGATAGAGGTCATATTTTAAATTAAAACCAATACATAAGTGTTAGTTTATACTTAAAGGACATGATTTTTTTTTATTTTGTTGGGTTTAGGTTAAAAAGGGTCCGATAAATAAAATCACATAACATTAATCGATTACTGAAAAGAAGTTAAGAATTGGGGCAATCCCATTATTCTGACAAAATTGCTAAATAGTAACCGGCAATTGCATACAAGGTGGGCCACAAGAAATCCCCCTATTGGAATAGGCTCTTATTTTTTCAAATGGCGGAAAATGTCACCTAGACAGATAAAGAATACAAGTGAACAACCCATGGGGCTATTACTCCCCAAGAAGAGTATGGAACCACACGAGATGCTGCCAAGAGTGGCCGGCCCCTGAGCGCCTGTTCTGTCGCGAATATCGCCACTGTTGGTGAGGATGTTGAGCTGTCGCCAGAAACATCGATCAGACGCCGTGCTTCGCAATTAGCCATCAGCCGGTCGTCCCTAAGGCGAATTTTGGTCGAAGAGCTGCGCATGTCCCCCGTACGTAGTCCAGTCCCTGCATCAGCTGCTGCATGTCGACCGCAAAACGCGTGTAGAATACGCCCAACCCATCCTCAATCTGGAGGCCGAAGTGGACGATTTGCAGCCAAAACCATAATGAGCGATGAGGCTCATTTCCACCTCAGCGGGTACGTGAACAAGTAAAACTATCGCTTCTGGGGCACCGAAAGTCCACGAGTGATGCACGAGGAGCTATTACACCCGCTTAAAGTGACTGTATGGTGCGCTGTTCACGCTGGAGGAGTCATAGGGCGATTTTTTTCGGGAACGCCGCTGGTCCAAAAACAACAGTGGACGGTGCGCGCTGTAGGGCAATGTTATCCGAGTTTTTTCTGTCGTAATTAATTGAATGAGGACTGGTAGACATGTGGTTTCAACAGGACGGAGCAACGGCACACACTGCGCGAGCCACAACCGATATTCTGAAGGCGACGTTCCCGGGTCACCTCACCTCTCGTTTTGCCGATTTACATTGGCCCGCAAGATCGCCCGATTTAACCGTTCCAGACTTATTTTTGTTTGGTTTTTTGAAGTCCCGTATGTATGCAAGCAAGCCCGAGGCTCTGGAAGCTCTCAAGGACAACATTTGACACGACTGCGAGAATCTGTCACCCGAAAATCTCGCCAGAGTGATGAAAAGTGCCATAAAACGAGCCCGTATAAGAATCAATTGTGACGGCGCCCAGTTGGATAATATCATCTTTACGACTTGACCAATAAAATTCTAAAGGTTTAAATAAACATAACCAAAAAACAGAATCGATGTTTTATTTAGGAATAAAAAGAGGGCCAAACAACATCGAATGACTTCTTTTGGCCCACCTTGTATTTTATGAAGAGACCTATACACGAACTGATATTTGCGTATCGACAGAGGAGATCTCTCCGTAGATATACTATGCGATTCATCACGTGTTTGCATGAATCAAGAAGGCTTTTGGAGCGAAGAACATTGACCTCTGCTCCTTAATGGATATACAGGGTGCATTTGATAATACATCTTTTAAAGCATTTAAATTCGCCATGAGAAGAAAGGGCATTTCATCAGCCATAATCGAATGGCTAGTACGAACGCTAGCTCCAAAGACTGTCACTTTGGCTCTCGGTAACAAATCTAGGACCATTCGGGCCACGCGATAATTCCCACCAGCGTTTTCACACTTCTACTGTGGACCCTCATGGCTGATGAGCTACTTGACAAGTAGAACGACTATGGTTGCAGGACTTTTGGTTGCGCTAACGATAAAGTCATTTAAGTAGTAGGTTGGGGCGACAATACAGTCTCCAAACGTATGCAACATGCCTTAGATATGTGATTCCTTTTAAACAAGAACAATTGGCTTTAATATTTTTCTAATTTTCGATAAATTACCTTCTTTGATATTGTGTGTCTCTACTTATACCGAAAAATGCACACACACTAGCACAAATTTATATTTTTGCCATTATTTGTTATAATTAACAAGCACTTCCGTTTTGTATAAGAAAAGAGTTTTGTGGTTTTCAAACACAACTATTTACACACTTAGACATTTAATAACTTGTTAAAGCTGCTCATTTGCATTAACAACTTTTGTTACTAAAGTGATGCACAAGAACATTCATTGATTTACCTTTATAATTCTTATGACTGAATAAGTCCGAATATTCTTTAAAATTATAACCGAATCCGAAATAAATTTACCCAATTCACAAGGGATTATAGTTTGAAGGTTATAAAACTTGCAACTGTGCTGTGTTTTTAATTTGTTTTCTTTAATTTCCAAGTGGATAATGATTACTCTTAGTAAAGCTTGGCATTCAGTAATAATTGATGTCCCATTAATATATGCTTCTCTAAATTTTTTATTTATAAAATATTTCTTATTTTTAAATAGGGGTCGGTGTCAAATTTTCTTAGGGTGACTACAGGAAAGTTGTAGGGGTTTTTACCCAAATTATTAAATTTTGTATGGCAACCGCCTTAGGGGATGGAGATAGAGGGTAAGTGTGTTCAAAGAAAATGTTTGCAAGGAAAAATGAGTTGGGGTCAGTCCTACATTTTAACTAGCCACGGGCACCGTGGAAGCTGTAGGAGGGAATTTATTACAATTTCGCAAACTTTGTAAGGGAGTCCCTTTAGGCGATGGAGATAGGTATTAAGTATGTTTTAGAAACATACACTTGCTTTATTTCTCTAAGGCCGACTTTGGGGAAGTTATGGGCATTTTTTCATCATTTTTGTCAATTTTGTATAGCAAATATGTTTGGGAGAATACACTAATGGGGGTTAGTCTTCCACTTTATTTCTCTAAGGCCGACTCTGGGTCGTTATGGGCGTTTTTACATCATTTTTTAAAATTTTGGAGATGGAGATAAGGGGTAAGTAAGCTCTAGGAATATGTTTGGAAGGGAAAACTGATGGGGGTGTGTGAAACATTTTATTCCTCTAACGACGACTGCGTAGAAGTTGTAAGGGTTTTTACCCAGTTTTTTTATAATTTAATTTTGTATGGCAACCCTGTTAGGGGCGCAAACAGGTCGTAAGTATGTTCCACAACAATGTTCGTGAGGAAAAATGTTCGGGAGTTGGTTTTACATTGCTACCGCTTAGTGGCCAACTTCGGGTCTGATGTAGAGGTTTTAATGTACAAACAGAGGTAGTCTTGGTTTTTGACTTATATCTTAGTCAGCTATCTGGCGATTTTGCTGGATTTTAACAACGATTTTCTCGCAGATATTTCTGATAGTTTAATACCACTTGCGGGTCTGTGCGACGTCGGAGGGCTTAAAAAGGTTTTATTTAAACCATAACACACTTATGTATATCACGTTTCAAGCTATTAATGCGACCTAAATTACCTGCTTGGCGGCTTAAGCTTGTAACAATATTTCCCAATAAGCACAAATTTTTTGTGAATTCCAATGTTGGAATTCCGGTGTGAATCCAAGCTTGAATTACATTTAAAATCCATCCTCTTTCCAGTCTGTTTGAAGTTTGTTAAAAAACAACAACAAATTTGTTTGAAGCATACGTTATTTGTGGCACAGAGTTGATGGAAAATCATTGGCGGCGGTGAAGATGATGATTTTATAATTAAATTTTCAGATTCAAGTTCGGTTCAACTTGAATCACACCGTTATTCAAGGCTGGAATTACACTATAAAGGTACTGTTTTGTTCGACTGTAATTCAATGGTTAATTTTGCTGGATTCGCTATTGAATTCAACTGTGTTTCAACTGTAATTCAACACTGGAAATTGGAAATTGTGACTTGATTTCAAATGTAATTCCACTTGAATTTCAGCCAAAATGCTTATTGGGTTAAGACTTTTTATCAACCCTTTACTATATTGATTAATTTGAATATATGTGTGTTTGTGTGTGCGTTAATGGTCTCTTTGTCATTAACATAACAAGTGTGTGTTTTAGTTGTAATTTATATTGTCCTTTTGGTTAGTGGTTTTGTAGTTGTTATGATTTGTAACACATGTTGTGGTTTTTAAAACTTTAAATCTTTTGTTGCAATTACGAATATGAATTTGTTTGAGTGAAGGAGGACTGCATGTTTTAGGGGAAGCAAATATTTGTTTAAAAGTCCATTGCCTTTCTAATAAAAAATTTTTTAAGCAGTACTTCCTTCTAAGAAATAGAAAATTTATCTTTATTTATTTAATGGTTTAAATAAATTTTTATTGTTGAATGGTTTAACATTAAAAAGCTATTAATTTGTGTTACAACTTTTTTTTAATTGAATGTACGATATGTTTGCGACACTCATACTGACGCAAATCGTGAATAAATTATATTTTAAATTTGCAAGCAAGTTGAATGTGCTGACGAAACACAGAAATTAAAGCGTAAAGGTGATGTTCCTTCAAATCAGCAAAATTTCTATTAAAATAATTAAATATTTGTTCTAGTTTCTTTACAAATAATTTTTTAAGTTAAACATTAGGAAAAAGTAAATATTTTTAAACTTGTTTCAACCACCAAGTTTATTACTTACAATCATCAAACGATGTGATCTAGATTTTTTCCGTTCAATGCTTTTTCTATTGATTTCTTTTTGTGTTTTCAGCAGCATTTTCAATTCATATTTTACATTATTTCTTTACATTTGCTGCTTTGTTAAGAAATTTCTCAGTTATTTTTTTCCATTTTTGGAAAAACAACTTAATGGTTGATTACAAACTTGTCTGCCTTAAACTAAAAAAACAGTAGTTTTAGCAACTTTTCTTTAGATTAATTTTTTTAAAAAGCTTTCACGTCCTTTTAGGGGAAACAAGCGAAATCCAACCAGTATTCCAAACTTTTTACCTTAAATTAATTTTAATTTTTTCTGAATGATTTTTATTTTTACCTTGAGAATCCTGAAGCTTTAACAGTTCTTTTGAATTTATAAAATGCAGGGTGTTTGGGATTCGATACTGCCATATACATCAATTTAACTTGTTTACTAATCTTCTTTTCTTTCACGGTTTGTTAAACTATTAAAAACGTCAACGTCGTTGCATGTAACTTAGTTATTTGAAGAGAGATTCAAAGAAGAAATGAAAAACTTATTTTAAAACAAAACTATTTATTTTCTTGATAGAAAAACTAAAGTGTTTTTCTTTCATATGTTTATTTATTTTCTTTTAAATTAAGAGCTTCAATAAAAAACATTGAAACAGATAAAGAATAATATTAGCAAATGCACATTTCAACTACAAGTACGTAAAAATTGACACAACGTTTTCTTAAAAGCATTAAAAGATAGAATGGAAAATGCGGATTTCATTTTTCAAAAAGTATATCATCCAGATGTCTACCGTTGCCACACGCTGCAGTAAACTTGATTCAATTGAGCTGATTCCTTGACGAATATTTTTCTTTGAAGCCACAAGAGATGGGAGATAGTTATAGTAAGCCCTCTCTTTGAGGTAGCCCCATAAAAAAATCAATGGGAGTTAGATTGGGCGACTTTGGTGGCCATGGAACGCCCCCAAAGCGACTAATCATTTTTTTGGGAAAAAGTTTCCGAAGCAAAATCATGCTTTGGGTGTGCAGTCGCCTCATCCTATTGAAACCTCGTGTACGAAGAGTAGGAAGAGAGATGTCGCAGGTTTGGAAAAAAGAGTTCCGTAATCATGCGCCGATAATATTCAACGTTGACATTCGTAGCCTGGCTTTGGGAAATTTCGAAAAAAAATGTCCAATTATGTCATGAGTGGATATGGCACACCAGACAAATACCCTGGGGCAATGAAATGGTTTTTGATGTTTCAGTCGAGAGTTTCGGGTTCTAAGATACTAAGAGACCCAAGTGGGCTGCACAACTATTACTTCATCACTTCCGCAGCCGCCTGTTCTACCTAGATACTAGTACCGGCAGTTTTGCTTGTTGGCGTGGCCGTTTAAGTGAAAGAGAGCCTCGCCGCTCCGAAAAAGTGGATTTAAAGTGCGAAAACGCTCCAACATCGTTTTACAAAAATGTTTTCGCAAATCAAACTCGTTAAGATCTTAAACGATTTAAATTTTAAAAGGATGGAACTTCAGATCCTTTTTTAAAATTTTATGAATATTTGCTCTTGGAAGCATCAGTGAGTCTGCTCTTTCCCGTATTGAAAGTCGCGGATTTTCACGTAAATTGCTTTCAACCAGTTAACTGTTTTTGGAAGTCCTTGAAGACCGGCTGGGCCCTGGCGGTGGGACATTTAAAGCCGAAGCAGTTGCGCTGAATCTCTGCACCCACGAATGAATTAAAAATTCACTCGATCCATTACGTGTTCGCCGAATACCAAACTTTAAAAAAAATTTTTGACGAGCAATTACGTATGAATCATTACGCTTAAAAAATATCCCAACAGCGAACGCACGATGCTCACTTGACCACCACGACATCGTGACGGATAAATCCGCACAGTCGAAAATCCAACGGCGTCACCATCCCTCCGCACCGTTTATTTCTTTTTGAAATAATCGTGTTTAGAAATAAAAATTTTCCACCAGACACCCTATATTTTATGACTGCACAACTTGGTGTTTGGCTTAAGCGTCAACTATAAATACAAGTTTTCGCCAATAGCTGTCTACTCCAATTGTTGTGTTTTTTTTACCGAATGAACCTTGTCGAATTAGAAATCCATAGAAAGAAAAGGGCCTTTTTTAGTCACATTTTACGCAAAACACAAAATGATATTGCCAGGGCTGTTTTTAACTGGATCTCGCGGAGCATTCGATTCGAAATTTTAAAATTCTTATTAGAATTTTCATATTAGAAGCGCTGACAGCTCGATCGATCGAGTATAATTTCGATTAGAATCGAATGCCGTAATTTGGCGCCTGGTTTGGCTGCACTAAAAGAGAGTTAGAACTATCTCAAATATTTTGGAACCAGAAAGAAAACTCTGGCAAATGAAAGGGTTAGATTGGGAGAGCTTGTTGATGCCCTCTGTTAATTTTAAAGTCTTTACAAATAAAGTTAAATTACCAATTTAGTTGTAAATAAGGGACATATATATATATGTATATACATATATATATGACACAATAAAACAGAGAATGCGCTGTCAATAATAAACGAATATCATGGACGAAAAACAACAAGAGTCCCTAAAGCATCGGCCGAAAATGTTCTTTTGCTACTTGTATTACCGCCCAAGATTATCCTTAGTTCCGAATTGTTAATCTTATTAAAGCTGCATGAGCGATCGTTGGTAAACCTTAGGTTTATTATTTTATGTGAATAACTTTTTTCAAGTTAAGTTTAAATCATTTTCAAATTATTTTATACCAATATTGTTTTTAATTTTTCCAAAACAAATCTCCTTAGTCCTTTTTATTTAAATGATAGAGCAAACAAATATTTATCAAAACTGGCCTTCACACCTACTTAAAGGATGACATTTTATTGAAGAAAAATATGAGTTCACTGTGCCAATTTTCCTTTAAATTATACACAACATTACATTTTAACAAGCCCAAGCCTAAGTACATTCCTTTCACTTCATACTTAAATCTACCAAAAATAAAACACAATTGTAAGTAGAAAAATATTTCAAAAATACTTTTTTTTGGTAGGAAACCAATTTAATACCTATTAAAAGCCTCTTCCGCATCGAGTTAAATTCAAACACATACACAGAACCATTAACAACAACTTCATGTAAGAAAACAAAAAAATAAAAGATTACAATTCCACCATGGTTAGAGTTAAGAATCCGTTTAACTAGTTCATATAATAGTTAAAATGGAATCCCTGTAATTCAACCGAAATTCGTGTTAAAAGAAGGAAATATAAAAATAAAATCACGGCGACAAAGGATTTAATGTAACGGAAATAATTTAAGAGATTTAACGAATTATTTTTGTAAATTTTTAGCAAACGAGCTTAGAGTGGCACCAAGAATTAGTAACAAAGTGCTCCTACTTACATATACATACATATGTACATACATACATATGTATACATGTATAAGAGATTTTCAGAAAAATAAAAATAAAAATCAAAAATAAAAGTAATAAAAGTATATTTCAACAGTTTCTAAAAAGAAAACGCACATACATATGTACGTCTATGTATTTTAGGCGAAATATTGTACTTACTGTGTCCAAGAATTTTACAAAGTTATATTTTTTGTGATTTTAAAAACTTCTGAAGAGTAGTAAAGACTCTATAATGCTTTAAACTATTCTCGAACAAAGCCTGCATTTGGCTATAAATGCGTAGGTTATGGGAAGGAGGACAGAGGGAGTAGTGTTTGTGGGCATTTGATTTATATTTCTCGATATCAACTGTAACAGGAAATGCAACTGTAGGAAGTTTATTTCAAATAAAAACTTAACAAACAAAGACGAACTCTCCCTGTAATGCGTGGTGCGACTCACTAACCTGTTGACCACAAATGTTTGTGCTCTTCTTGAGAGACGAACCTCGCACAAAGCTAGTGTTTTATGCCCAAGTTTCCTGATTTCCTCCGAGCACATCGCATTATACCTAGAATTGATAGAACAGATAAACACATGCCCCATTACGACGGTACTAAAGTAAGTCAATATATTCCAATGTCATCGATTAGTACCATCGTACGCGGTCGAATAGTTCCAAAATAGACTTTTGGAGTATCAGCCCATGTATGAAAGTTGTACTCCATTTATGGGTCGGACATAGGTGGTATTAATGTTGGGAAGGTTCACCGTTTTAAAAAAACCAAGACGTTTCGATGCTTCTTTCCACAAAAGAAAAACGTGTTCCGTTCAACGGGCATAGCAATGGACTTTCATGCCCAGAATATAAAGAATTTCAGTCTTCACAAAATGTATACCATCTGTTAATACAGACGATGCAGAATGGCCATTGGGTCTTATGGGCATTAAAATCGACCTTATTTTCACGGCCCCTTTCGGATATTAGAATCAGAGAACGGTTTAGTAATCCATTATCTTTCTCGTAGCTCCAATCTCCAAAGAGTTAGGGCTGTAGTCAAATATGTACAAATGGCATATGCTGCTGTCGCCTGCAAAGAAAGAAATAGGATTACAAGTGTGACAGAGAAGGGCAGAAGGATAAGAAATAGAGAAGGAGAGAGGACGCAGCCTTGCGATACACCTGAATTATTTTAAGCTCATTGGAAAAGATCCCATCTAAAATAGCACACAAAGTGCGATCTCTGAGAAAACTCGATATAAATTGAGAATACTTATCACCGACGCCAAAAGCAGCCAGTTTCAATAGAAGCGCACAGTGCCAGACCCTATCAAACTCCAAAGAAATTTCCAAAACCACCGCTTTATTTTCGTCAAAATGAATAGAGGTGCACCATTTTTCTGTTAGAAAGGTCAGTAGGTCCCCAGTAGAACGTCCTCTACGAGAGCCGTAATGAAGGTCGTAAACGAGGTTATAGTTTGCCGTTCTCTTCATGACCATGCAGAATGCTAAACAAGTAGCTATTGGGCGATAGTGTTTGGGGTTTTTCGCCTTTACCTTTTTAAGGATCGGCATAAGATTAGCTACTTTCCAGCATTTAGGGAATACCCCGGAACGGTGCAATTTACTAAAAAGGTTAGATAATAGAAGCGCCAGCATACTTTTGCCGTACTAGTTCTGGGTGACGCAGCCATCATAGATGAACCCTTGCAGTTATTTTCTGAAATTTACCCTGCAGCACTCAAAAATGGTTTCGGTGAAATTCCTTCCCACATTAGAGGAGGGTGCTATGACGTGGCCTTAATACAAGAACCTTGGGTTTTTAGGTAATAAGGTTTCTGGACTTAGGTCACACTTAATCAATACATTCTTTAAAAAACCGTCTCATTTAGGGTTCGCTTCAACTTGATAGGTGATAGGGTATTAAGGAATCCAAGAACTAACTGACAGGTCCAAATGTGCGAAATTACTAAACGAGAATCTGTATCACCCGCGAACGAATAACTCATTCGGGTGACATTGATTCCGTACTTAATGATTTTTTACCTGCGTTGTACAATGATGTCTCATGTCCTTCAATACATACCAAGCGCAACTCGAAACCTTCCTGGTGAAGTAAACAGCTGGAATGGGAAACACAAAGAGTTCGTAAAGGCTTCTAAGTTGGATAAGATAACTGACTAGCTTGAGTTGCGGGACGATCACAAATATGTTCTAAAACTGTACAGGCGCAAAATATTTACGGCGAAGAGAAGCTCGTAGAAGAGATTCTGCGGCCTTTAAAGAAAACGTTTTGAAAAAGACTATGGTAAGTTAAAAAGCGCGATTCGTTGCCATTTTTTATCCACGGAATGATGCGGTTATGTCACTTTCAAAACTTACTATACGTAGGGATTTAAAATACCAACCTTCTGACTATCTTACACGCACGGACTTTGTTAAGGAGTTCGTATCTCTGAGGCAATCTAGTTGGAAAATATAACGTAAGATTATGTAGAATCTGGAGTATACTCCAAGGACCTTGGGATTAGTTTCTTATATCGCCTGCCTGATGAATGCAGTGTATTTTAGGACGGGATATTTGCTGTCCATGAGGCTTGCAGGCTACTTGTCAGCTGTTTGATGACAGTAATCTGGCACTTCTGTCGCTCTGTTCGCGCACTACCACGTTATTATGTTTATCCAATGTAAGAAGGAGTTGTCTAGGAAGAGCCGTTTATTTATTATTAGGGGCGGACGGGCTGGCTAAGCTTGGAACTGCTTTACCTTTCGCAAATGTGGAATCATTTGCAATTCCGTTTGGGTCTATTAAACGTGGGATCTTTAAGCACTTTTTTGAAGAAGCGTAATCTGGACAAATGTAGAGGCTCAAGGTTGCCTTTTTTGATTATGGACGTACGATTCGGTTGTTGAGCGTCACGGTGTATCAAGGTTGACATGGGTCCTTACGGGCCACTGGGCGGTGAGTAGACTCGGACTACCCTATAACGACCACTGCTGTAGTTGCGGAAACAGGGAAAAGGAAGATACTGTTTTTACTCTTCTATCCGAAGCCACAGATATCTGGGAAGTCATGTACTGGATGACCTAAGTGGGTTATCAAGATGCTAGTAAAATGACTTGTAGTGATACTGTTTGGCCTTAGGGTGGATCTAGTACTACAGGTCTTGATTCAGTTATGGCAAAAAGCGGTCAATTAAACCCCTACTTGATAGCTTGCGCGCTATGCAGGCTACCAACCATTCAACCTATATTACAGATATTTTTCTATAATTTTTTTCCGCTACAAATTCATATACAAACGCGTACGCCTTGTGGTTAGTAAAAATCTTTTTCCATCTACCGAATTGGAAGCTTAAAAATACTGCTTTCTGCGCTTTTGCAAGACATCATTTGAAACAAACAAGTTTTTAAAAAAATTGTTTCATTAAAAACTTTTTGCAATATGTTTTACTAAATACCATAAGACTCGTAACAAACGACATTACATTTTTTTGCTAAACAAACCCCTTTTCGATACTAATTTCTTATGGAAAGTTCAAGCAGAAAATTTATATTGTTTCTTAGTCCCCCCCTCTTACACAAAACATTCAGAAAACTTTATTTATTTAGTTTCTATAAAAATCGATTATAAATAAAGTATCGAAAATAACTCTTATCTGTTATTTTTTCTTAAGGCCAGACATAGAAAAAAGTTAAGAAATCACATTTTTATAGGGGAAACCATTTTCAACCAGAAAACTTAAGTTCTCGTAAAAAAGGTTGTTTTATTTTGTGAAAAGCATTATTTTTTCTAAAAAACTTATTCTTTTATATTTTGCCTTGTCAGGCAACAACCATGAAATCAGGGTGATTTTATATAAAACATTTATTCGTTCATATGTATGTTGTGTGTGTGTGTGGTTGTGTATAATAAACATAAAATTTAGTTGGGGGTTTTCCCCGTTCATTGCGTTAACTTCCTGTTGATATCAATGTTTTGACAGCAAAATAGTTATACTTTCTTTTTTGTATGTTTTGAAGTTGTATGTATGGAGGCAATAAATAAAGAATATTTTCAAGGAAACGATGTGTGAAAAGAAGGAAAAGAAAAACCTTTTTTTTTTAAATTTTTTTAATGGATTTTTAACGTGAAATATTTATAATTAAGACAAAAATGTTAAGGAGTGAGAGAAAAGTAGAAAATAAAAACATCTTAGAATTCTTAAGCGTTATAAACTTAAATAAAATATGGAACTACAGAAAGAAGATATATATTTTAAACTCGGTAGCATAGAGTAAAATAATTTAATTGAACACAACGTTTAGAAATAGTAAAACTGAAAGCCTCTAGTCATTTTACTATGCTCCTAAAAACTCAAAAATTTTAAACCCACGCTTAGTCTTGAAGAAAAAGCAATCCCGTTTGCCTTTTTTTAAAGGATGTGAGATTACAGACAAGCACTACTATCTTCAAAGAGTGCTTATAATGAAAATCCGTAGCTGGTCTTGAAAATGCATGCCACTTGGTTGATGTTGGTAAGAAAACTTGGTTTTTCAAATTAGTTCCTTTCCATTAACATATAAGGTGGGCCAAAAGAAGCCATCCGATGTTGTTTGGCTCTCATTTTTTCTAAATGAAAAACTTCGATTCTGTTTTTTTATTATTTTTATTTGAACCTTAAGAATTTTATTGGTCAAATCGAGAAGTTGATAGCGGCCAAATGGGGCGCCGTCACAATTGATTGCTATACGGGTTTGTTTTATGGCATTTTTCATTACTTCGGCGAGAGCTTCGGGCGACAGATTCTCGCACTCGTGTCGAATGTTGTCCCTAACGGCTTCCAGGGTCTCGGGATTGCTTACGTTAACACGGGACTTCAAAAAACCCAAAAAAAAGTCTGAAATGGTTAAATCGGGCGATCTTGCTGGCCAATGTAAATCGCCAAAACGAAAGACGAGGCGCCCCAAGAACGTCCCCTTCAAAATATCGGTTGTGGCTCGCTCAGTGTGTGCCGTTGCTCCATCCTATTGGAACCACATGTCCTACAGTAATATTTCGTTCAATTGTGGCAAAAAAAACTCGGCTAGCATGGCCCCCGAGAGCGTATTGTCCACTGTTGTCATTTGATCAGCGGGGTCCTCAAAAAAAATTGCCGATGACTACTCTAGCGTGAACAGTGCACCATGCAGTCACTTTAAGCGAGTGGATCCTAGTGCATCATTCGTGGATTTTTGATGCCCCAGAAGCGATAGTTTTGCTGGTTCACGTACTCGCTGAGGTGGAAATTAGCCTCATCGCTCATTATGATTTTAGTCGAAAAATCATCCACTTCGGCCACGAGATTGAGGATGGGTTGGGCGTAGGCTACACGCTTTTGGCGGTCGACAGACAGCAGCTGATGCACGGACTGGACTTTTTACGGGAACATCCGCAGGTCTTTGACCAAAATTCGCCTTAGGGATGACCGGCTGATGGCTAATTGCGAGGCACGGCGTCTGGTCGATTTTTCTGACAGCTGGAGATTCTCGCCAACAGCGTCGATATTCTCGGCAGAACGGAAGCTTCAGGGCCGGAAACTCTTGGTAGCGTCTTAGCATTTTTTTTAACGTTCGTTATATTGAGTATAAAATTATTTGAATATGCGATATATAGGATAATCAATTTTAATAATTTACTGTTCGTTGTATCGACTTTTCGTTAAAGAGAGATTCGTTATACCGAGCTTTGCCTGTAATACTGTTAATTACTTGTTTAAGTTTAAATTTTTAGATTTTTTTAATCAATTTCTTATTACTTTTGGCAAAAAACAAATAATTTAATTTTACTCAATTACAACAAATTTTTTTTATTAAATTTTTATTTTTATTTTATTAAAATCGCATAAAATTTTTTACAAGAAAACACGACATTTTGTCGTTTTCAATTATACTCCCACACAATCGAGACGCATTTATCATTTGGTAAAAATTTGTTAAAAGAACAAAGAAAAAAACACGAATGATAAAGGATATCAAGCTACAAACATTATCCTTTACACAACATAAAATGCTGCATAGACGGTGGCTGTAGAAGGAAGAACAACAAGTTGTAATTGGATAAAAGTAGAAGTAAGAGTGCAGTTAGTACACAACTAATAGTGAATAGCAATGGAATACAGAAGATGAAATAGAAAAGTAGATATTATTTTCACATAAATTATGGCAAAAAGACATAATAAAATCAAGAAAAAAACAAGCATTTACCAACTTGGCGCAAACGTAATGTGAATACAAAAGAATAAAATTGAAATATTACTTTAGGGAAAAATATTGAATTTAAATAAGATTTCAAAAATTTCCCTAAACTTCATTCACAAGGAAATAAATTTGTATAATTCCAATTTTTTTTGAAGTAATGGCCATTGTTTGCAAACGTGCAAACCGAACTGATGCCGTTCTATGGAGATAGTCTGGTGGTAGGTTATCGAATCCTCTGCGAATCGTCTGCAAATTGAAAGGATGATTCGCAATATGGTGATTTTGGTAAATTGATCACCTTCACTTAAGTCGCTTTTGATTCCACTTAATTTGCTTTCGCCAAAATTTCGGCGTACAGATACACGGAACAGGAAGTTACACAAGTATTACTGAGGCCATCCCAATGGACCAAGGCACGTCGAAACTTTTTCTCCGCAGGAATTTTTCCTTCGATATTTTAAGGGGAATGGGGCGAATAAAATCTCCACCTCGAGGCCAGCGGACCTGAGGTTAAATACACTCGAGTCTAATGGTAAAATTGATGGTAGCGGAGGCATATTCATTGCATAAACAAGAGTCTGAACTAGGCTCAGACTTTCCGATGAAGGCAGTGTACTACAGATCAAACCATCAGCGATTGGCTAAGCGAGTACTTATTGCAGGATATTTTGTAGAAATGTGGGAATTTTCCCCGGTTTCCGATCTATCATTGGGTCTAATACTGCCAAATACTTTACACTACAACAAGCAGCGAATATCGGACAACCTTAAACAGGATGGCAATGTATTCTAGCATCACTACCGAATGGGTGCAGGGATATGGGACCAATGCTGCAAACTGCGCTGCTAATGAACTGGCAAAAGATGATGCGAAATTCAATCTTAGGTCGATTGACTACTTCTGTTGAATCATCTTCTTCCTGCAAACTCAGCTTGGATACCTACACCTGAGAATCGCGGAGAACAGGCAAATACAGGTTTAACAAATCTAGATGCGGAACCACTAGTGTAGCGTTAAGAAGGCTTGATCTGAGACATTCTAGATGTTTTCTCAACTCAAGCGGATAAACTAAAACTGTTGTAACCGGTCTCTGTCGATTTGGAAACCATGTCAGTAGCTCGAAACTGTTTTTCAATGAATTTTATAAGGGCTGTTATGATGCGGAGGAGGTTGATCGAATTAAGGCGTGGAATCGCGGCATTTTATTCAAATCGAAATTTTACTCGAATAAAGAATTTCTAATAACGATTCTTTAATTTCGATTCGTGTCGAATTTCGTAGTTTAAAGTTCAGTTATATGTGACTTACCATAACGCCATAACCACATAACCGTTGCCATAAAAACCAAAATTCAGTTGAGTTCTCTGGCTTTGGTTATGGCTATGACGTAATTGTAAGTCACCTATAATCAAATACAGTGTTGCCCATACGTTTGGTTTGAACAGCTGTTTTCTGTGGCTATGGTAAAGTCACGTATAAATTAACCTTTAGCCCCAGAAAATTAACCCATCGCGGAATTTGTTACGCATATCAAATTTTAGTCAACGCACTGTTTGTGGGAATTTTTATATACACAAATGTGTTTACGTTTCTAAGACGAATATTCGCAAAGAAAAGTTCGTCGTTCGTTCAAGTTGTGTTTACAGAATAACTGACAATTCCTATAAAAACTATTTTAAATTTAAATAAATTGAACATGTAATTAGACATTTGCAACTAGTCTGTATTAACTTCTAACAATATGTTCTGTTTTCCGTGAATTTTTCCACACGACAATATCTTTACCACTCACTCCAAGGTCTTATAACTACAACATCCCTTTTTTTCATACATTGTAACAACAGCAAAAACTATGGTTGTTCAAACAACAATCAATTAAATGTATGTAGATAAGTGCACTTTAACCAAACACACACACACGCCCCAGCACAAAAGTAAACAGAAGTGTCTTTAAATCACATATATATTTGTAAGTACATATGCACTTGAGTATGCAGAAAATAAGTCAAAACAAACCTGTTTTTACGTGACAGTGTAAATAAAGTAAAAGTACATATGTATGTGTGTAAGTTCAATATATAATGAAACAAAATCGTGTAATTTAATGATTGTGGTTGTTTTCGCATAAATAAATTTGTTAACGTGCATTATTAATGGGTTAAACAGCAGTTTAAAATAAGGAAAACGCCTGTAGCTAAAATAGCATTTTAGGAAATTTAAAAAAGGTTAAAATCTTGGGCAGAAAATAACGATTATCCTTAGAAAAAATAAATCAATATGATTCAGATACATATAAAAATATTTAATTATTCCTTGAAGAAGTTTCACGTTGATTCAGTACAAATAGGCTGGATTGGTCTCAGGCTAGGGAACAAAAGAATAACTATCAGATTGTGGATCTTGCAACTGCTGACAATGTAAAGCGTGGAACCCTACAAGGGGGTATTTTTTCTCCCCTTCTGTGAATTGCTACCCTTTGTACACGATCTACCAGGGACCTTGACTGACTGATGATTTAAACCAGTTTGATACGCAGACGATGTAGTTATAATTCTAGGAGCAACAAGCTCAAATCGTCTTTGTAAAAGCATGGAAGAAGAAGAAGGAAGAAAGCCTTCCTTCCTTCAGGAGGAGACTAAATGTGAGCCCAAACAAGTTTGAATTTGCCTTTATACCACGAAAACGAAAATCACGTATTAAGACTGGCCTAGCTTCTGAATGAAAGCACACAGCTCTCTTGGGTCCGCTTATTCGGTCCCTTGGTGATACCGATGGAGAAAAATAAGAAAATAAAAGTGAATCTTAATTGTAAAGAAAATTTAAGAAGTAAAAAAATAAAGGATAAAACACATTTAGAAAAATCTCTATCAGGGAAACGAACCCGCGACCCTCAGACTGGTAGATGTTTTCACCTACTCTCAAGTCTACCGAGTCACTCCATTTTTTCGGTAACACAATTATGATATTAGAAAGGGCTTGACACCTGGAAATAGTTCTGCATGGGAAATTGAATTGGAAGCACCACACGAAGGAAAGGGCAGTGAAGGCTCACCGATCTTGGGCGCAATGTAAAAGGTCTAAAAGCTTAAATGGAGCCTCAGTCCAGAGATGACACACTGGCTATACAGAAACGAAATCAGAACATTACTGATCGGCGTTTCGGAAGAATAGTGAATATCCACGGACAGAAAGTGCAAGATAATAATCAAACAAAAGGTTTAACGTTCATGTTGTCATAGAATAAACGGGATAATTAAAACCACTCCAGCGGGGGCATTTGTAATGATTTCAAATATCCAGCCTTTGAAAGCCGCATATGATGTGAATCTGCAATTGCGGCAAAACGCCTACAGCCAAGGGGGGAATGTATTTACATATGGGCATTTCCATGAATATGTCAACCACGGCTGGAAAAATAAAAGTCATCGCAACTTTTTTTTATATATACCAAAGAGCAATAAAACACTTAAATTTTATTATGTAAAAGTATTTATAGATAATTATAATTTTAAAAGAGCAAAAATAGCAGATTAAACTGGTAATCTCTTTGATCAATTTCCAGAAATTGAAATTAACTATTTTGTCTTAACTAGTGGCTAAATTTAGGTAATTGTAATATTCCAATTATACTTTAAAAATAATGTTACAACATCAGTGGCCAAGTTCCATTACGAAATTAAAAATTCAGAGTTCGAATAGCGGTATTTTTTATAGATTGCTTTGAATGATATTCTAATGTCACGTACGTAATGCAAAAACGTTATTTGTCGTCATCATTTGAATTCGACCGGTCGCAAGTATTTAAAAATAAAAGTTCAAAGCAAGATAAATCTCGCAAACAAATATTGATCGATTTTTTTTTTAAATTTGATGCAATAAAAATTTTATAGTCTTTCAAAGTTTGTAGCATACGATATTGTAACTAACACAATTCAATTTAATACTTTCAAATTCCTTTATAATCATAAATATTTTATTAAGATGGGTAAAAATAGCTGTGAAACTACAAAGAAATGGAGGGAGGACTTGAAGAAAAACGAAGAACAAATAAAGAAATACCGGAAAAAGGAGGCTGAAAGACAACATATCTATCGAAAAAAGTTCGCAGATGCAGCCAAAAATGACAAAAAAAATAATTAACGACGAATTAACACACAATAAGTTTGATGTTTACTATTTTATTACAAAAACTATGCGTGAAATAAGCGAACAATATGAAGATATATCGTCTATATACATATTTTCTGATTGGAGTAGCGCTCAATTTAAAAACAAATTTATTTTAAAAAGTATTCCCTCTTTTGTAAACAAATTTAGCTGCTAACATTTAGAATGGAACTTCTTTGCCACATCACATGGTAAAGGTGCAGTTGATGTAGTAGGTGGTACTGTTAAAAGAAAGGTCTGGCAAATTGTAAAAGCAAATAATTTAATCTTGCCAGATGCTTTCTCATTTTATGAATGTGCTCATAAATATGTGGAAGGAGTTAATTTGTTTTATGTTGCTACCGAAGAGATTGAAGGGTTTTCTCCTCATCTCCATGAAAAATGGCAAAATGTCCAGCCCATCCCAAAAATAAGAAAACTTCATTCGTTTACTTATCATGATAGTCAGTATATAAATGTGTCTCGCACTGCGTATTCAGTAAGAGAAAAAATTAAAATTTAATAATTAAGTGCCAGCGCCAAAGTACATAGTGTATAGTAAGAAATGAAAAAAAACCTTTTATTGTTTTTATTGCTATTATCACCGAATAAACATTTTTTAATTCTTTTTAAATTTGTTATGTATACATATATTAAAAAAACCAATTTTTTTTTCAGACAAATACTATAAGAGAAAAATCTGTCACATACGGTATGTCACGAACGATATTAAGATTTGTTCGTAACAAAATGATCTAAAAATCTTTTTGTATTTAAAAATTATGGATTATCAAGGAAAAATATTTGGCTTGGTGAAAGAACTTAAAGAAAGGAAAAAAACTTTTACAATTCGCAGATTTTCGTATATATGTGCATGCACCTCGACATCACTTCCGTTTTTTGTCACGTACGATATGCGCCTTTTTCGCCCGATATTTTGGCCGGCAAGGTTTTCAAAGTCATGATTTTTTTTTAGATTATAGTACCCTCTGAATGTAACATATTGACGAAACAATTTTTCAGTTACCACTCTTTTTGCAAAATCTACACCACTTTGTAGGCGTACAAATGTCACGTACGATGACATGGAAATGCCCATATGTTACCATCTAGGCATTTTGAAAGACACTAAAAGGTTTTACGGGGACAGTGTGTTTGTTCTTATCGTATACCTTAAATAAAGGTCAAGACTAATTGCAATGCGCGAATACCAAATCGACAGGTACTGAAGACCGTGGCTGGGTTTCTGAGTTCAAAACCAAAACACCCAAATTTACTTGTATGTCGCAGACCAAAACACTGTTCTAAGGCGGATCGCTTGTTTTGGCTTAGGGCAAGCACAAGTCCAACGTTTGAAATGAACTTTTGTACAGATAGCCAAGGCTCGACAAGATCAACGATGTTCGGAAGCACCAAATCTATGACAATGTTGCCATGCAAGGATATGATTATTATTACTTAAAAAGCGGCCAAGTATTCATTTAATAGGCGCATGGACATAATGGGGCCATTGGAAATTAGTGGGAGAGTAATGTAACGAATCTGAAGAAGAGTTGAAGACGATAAGACAGTTGGCACAGTGGCGAGAATCGTAAAAGGCGATTATCTTTGCGGAGCACGGCTATTGCAGCTTTAACTGTGTCTTTACCCAGTCTTTGCACGGGTGGATCCCAATGCTTCATTTCTGATATTATACCAGATGTGTCTTACTTAAAAGGTGTGAAATGCAAATTGTTGAGGGAAATCGCATTAAAAATTTCTGTAAACTTCTTTCTTCAAATTCCCTTCTTTGCCAGAAGCGCGCAACAAACAGATCACTTACTTAAGTGTGGGTCTCAAAGTCTTTCTTTTAGGTCTCCTTCTTTTAGGTACTGCCTTAATTGCGCCCTCTTAATTCGCACATCGGAACAGTTTTTTACTTTCTAAGTAAAAAACCGCAATCATGGTGAGCATATGGTCGCGGTCGCTTTTCATAAATGTTAATGCAAATACACGTATCACAACAAAATAAAAGGAAAAATTTAAGAAATTAATGTGTCAGACATTCAGCTAAAAGAACTTATACACATGTAAGTTATATATTCACTTTATCTCTATTTAATTTCCCTCTTAAACTTTATACTTTTGTATGTAAAAATTGAATTTATCATACACTATTCATCATTTACTCCCCTTTCTACACATTCAGACACATGCAACTGTTTGTTATATATTTACACAAGCAGCACCACAAGTAGAAAAAATTTCTATTCTACTTTTCTTTTTCTATCAAAGACTTGTATGTGTTTCTTTAAATTTATTTTTAATTTTTTTAATGGAAAAAATAGTTGGTAGTTCTTAAGTATTTAGTTGTCATTTTCGTGAGTAGCAAAAAAAATATTAAAATTGGTTTCAAATAAAATGTAATTTTTTGAAGGACTAATAAAGGATATTAAAGGTAAAAGTCGAATAGGCGACTTAAACTGTCGACAGTCATTTCACTCGAAATTGTAATTATTATTTGCATTTAATTTGTCTAAATTGCCTTTTAGATGTCTTTTCCTTAAGACATTAACATTTTTAGAGTTGAGTCAATCGGTTACTTTAGTTTCTTTTTGTTAGCAACTTAGTTCGTTTCCACAATGCAATTTATATGGGGCCTGGAGATCGAACGAACAAGGTTGCTTAAATCATTATTTGCGTTACAAAATTGCGTAAGTTTTCAAGCCATCTATTAGACATTTATTTTTAAATTATATCTATTAATAAAAGTACTAATACTAATGTTCAAACATACATACAACATAAATTGAGACAATTTAAAGTAAATTGAGCAGCTAAGTTTTCTGTTCACACATAATTAATTATGCTCAATCAATCATCACATAACAGCTAAACAAAAATTATTTTCATTTTAAACGTACTAAACAAAGCTTGTTTAGACTTTGTGAGTCAGGTATGCGTGAAGTATGTTCGGATGGATATGCCGGCATTTTGGGAAGGTTCGGGGATCGTTGACTCCTGTGGCAGTCAGGTGTGACGGACTATATGGTAGCGAAACTTGACTTTAGGATCCTGCCCCAAGTAGTGTTTCCGGATACGGAGGCATGGAAGGGATCAGAAAAGCTGTATGAGGGGTGTGCAGTCTTTACTGATGGATCGAAGAAGGAGGTAGGCACCGGGGCTGTTGTCTATATAATGGAAACGGGGGAAGGAAGGTCCTATAGGCTTCCAGACGAGTGCAGCGTTTTCCAGGCTGAAATTCTGGCGGTGATTAAGGCCGCGGAATTTAAAGGGGAGGATGCGGATGGGAGAGGAGACGTGACAATCTACGTTGACAGTCAGGGCGCGCTTAAGGCTCTACAGGGCCATTATGTCAGGTCTAGGCTCGTGGGTGACTGCAGACATGCTCTTAGGCAGATCATGGGCACACGCAGGGTTAGACTCTGTTGGATTCCGGGCTATTATGACTTTCCGGCAACGAGATTGCCGATGAACTGTCAAGAAAGGGATTGGCCCAAGATATTGGACTTAGTTGCGAGCCGGTAAGGCCACCACTGAGCTTCTGTTATGGACTGATAGGGACTTGGATAATAGACAAGGTGGAATAAATCTGGAGGGATAGGGCTGATTGCAGGATCTCTAAACTTTTATGGCCCAGGCTAGACAGGATGGGCACTGACCTGCTGCTCAAGCAGAGCAGGGGGGTTCTGAGGTGCATTATTGGGACTCTCACAGGGCACTGCGATGTCAGATATAGGACAAACAAATTGGACAGGAACTCTCCAGATTTCTGCAGGGCATGCGGGGACGAGGAGGAGATATGGACAGTAGAACATCTTGTAGGCCACTACCCTTGGCTGCAGATTCGACGACAGAGGTTGTTTGTAGAGCCCTTCTTAGATGGACTCTGTGAGGTCCCTGGCTCTAAGCTGGGGAGCATCATAGGTTTCATTACGGGGGTTGGGTGGCTGGAAAGATAGGTTATTCAGAGCCTATGATACTGACTTTCTTGGACATCTTGCGGACGGTACTCTTGCTCTTTTTCTTCACCTATAAAATGCTTCTTTACTTTTATTTTTCTTCTCTTGACCCTTCTGAAGGGATTCGCAATGGGCCTGAGGGCCTCTTTCGTAACCTTTCCTAACCTTACCTACATTAAACAAAGTGGGAGTAACTGCTCAGCTGACTTTTATTTGCGCCATATGTTTTCTAGCTTAGATTGGCAATTTTTTATATTAATAATGGTTGTGTATACCGTATGTGTGATTGCAAAATTTTTGTCAACTTAGCTAAAATTTATCGACAACTAAATACATGCTATATTGTTAAAGGAAATTGATGCTGTAGGAACGAGGTCACCTTATTATTCTACCATGGCATATACATATATATTAAAAGCTTTCAAGCTTTTATACCAACTAAACACAGTTCTTATTAAATCACTTCGAGTTTAACTCAATTTGTGAAGCAATTTACTACCAATTGCTAAATTTATTATTTTAAATCTTGTATGGTAAATTGAGCTCAATAAAGGCCTTAATTGCGGAAATGTGCTAATTACGCAATTAAGGGCTATGTCTGAACATGGTATATGTTTAAACATGGTACAAATATGTGCTGAAAATTTTGTAAATTTTGAGTTGACTCTCTTCAGTGCGATATATTAAGTAATCACATAACAATTTTTTTTATTTACAAGAATTCGAAAAAAAAATTTGTTAAACCAATTGTATTTGAATGTGCATCTGTTGAACAATTTGAAAAGGTTTTTGTGTTTTAAAAAAAATCAATTGACAATAAATGGTAACAAAAAACAATTTTTATAATTTTAGGTTGTTACTGAAATTTAAAAAACATTAATTTAAAAATTTAAATTTGGTTATTAAATTATATGAAATTATTTTGTTGTAATAAATTTCTGTGTATTAACTCTATTTGAAGTAATAAATAAAAACATTTAAAATTTGGTTTAAAATTTATTTTTTTTCTGCTACATATTTCTACATTTGCTCTCCTTTTTCTCTCTATCGTTACTGACAGATAGACAGTAACCTGTCGGCATATTTAAATTAATGTTCAATTAGTCCTGAGGTAAATAAGAACTAAATTTAATTTTCTTGATAATAAAAAACGTACACTTACATAGATACATACAAATGAAGAGGCAAACTTACAAAAAGTTCTTTACTTGTTTTTATTTTTATAATCATCTTTACATTTTCTATGGGTAATGGAATGTCACTCTTTATCTTTAAAAACATACCTGAAAGTAGAAAAAAAAGAAAAAAAGATTTTTAAAACCAATCTTTTAAAGTAAACTTTGTAACATGTATTCAAAAAGGGTAAAACAGGAAAATCATTAAAAAGGGTATAAAGAAATCTGGTAGAAAACAAACAATATTTTTTTAAATTTGTGGAGCAATAAATATTTAAAAAAAAATAAAATCAAAGAAAAATGCTTTGAATAGTTTAAAAACCCGTAATCAAACTCTTTAATTCTACGAAAAATAATTATTTCGAAAATAGTTATTTCTTTAGAGTTTGTTATACATAAATTCAAGCATATGTGGGTTTCTTGTTTTCATCTCCTTTAAGGATTAATTGGATTCCAGCATTCGAGGTACCAAAATAAACATATTAAATTCACTTTAGTTAACTTGGATAAACATCCTCGCAAACATGCCAGTTAGTTTGTTTGTAATTTTTTTTTTAACTGTCATTCTCTTTTGTTTGCTTTAAGTCCTTATTGCTTGTGTGAGTTTAAAAATAAACATTTCGAAGATTAAAAAGTTGATGAAGGATATGTAAAAGTTGCACCTAAAAAGAAATTGTAAAATAAAAAGGATTCAAATCTTTAAGCAGTAACAAAAATGCCACAAAACTTTATTATATAAATTAATGTTTTGTTACAGATTTGGTTACCATGAAAATAAAATTAGATAAAGACTGAAAGAAGGGGTTTAGGAATTCGAGATTAGAAAAAAATGACAGCTTTAGGAAAAAATTTTTTTTTTTTTATTTTATCACCGCTGTGAGCTAACAATAGCAATTTTTTTATCAAACTAAATATTTTTAGGATTTAAATTACTCAAATGATCAAAATTAAATCTGACTTTAAATACTTCAATTACTTGAAGGACATAACAAGTTAAAATAACAAAAATAACTGATTTTTTTTCGTCCCACTGGGATTCGAACTTGAACTGTTGTGCTAATTTTTTTGTCAAATTCGACACAAAAACGACAAGTGTGCTATTAATTTTACATCGGCGCATTTGCTAGATGACGACTACCCCAACCACAATAAGGCTGAATATTTTTTTACTCTAAGGATATTGATTACACAATGAATTTGTATAAAAACAAACCCGTTCTTCTTTCAACATAGTGGCTTGACACAGTGATTAGAGTGCATGAACGTGCTCACTCGACCACTGCCACATCGTGACTGAAAAATCCGCACAATCGATAATTTCAACGGCGTCACCCGTCCTCCGCACCGTTTTTTAGTTTTTGAAATAATCGTAATTTAAAATATAAATTTGCCACCAGACATCCTACATAACAGTATACTCTTTAGTATCCCTTAAAAACTAAAACGCAGTGGCGTTGCTTTCTATCATACCAGAGATACGTATACACAAATTAGTTATACTTTGGCCGTTTACATCCAGGACTAAGTCCCTTTTTCACGCCGAACATCTGACGACAAATGTAGATGGATTTCGGAGCTTTGTTTCCACTGTGCTATGCATTTCCATGATAATTTCAAGAAGAGTGTTGTCCTCACATTTTAAATTGCCGAAGATAAATTTTATAGTTCGAAGCTTGGAATCTTGATATTTGCTGTAAACAGTACCAGTTTAGTTACCCATAACTCAAGACAGCAGACATATGCTAAAAACAAGTATAATAACATCGTACGGATAAGCAACGACTTCTGTTGTCCAGTTTTATAAGAATCGGGTTAACAACGATCAGCAAAAGTTGTGATGAGATTACACCGTCCTAGGTGATTCGAAATAATAAACTTTTAAACATCCAGCCAAGAATGAAAGACTTATCTGACGGAAGTCTTCCGCATTCTCGTAAGTCTGTTTACCGTTTTAGTGATGAACACAATCGCAACCATCTACGAAGTGATATGTTCCACGGCACTTTGCATAAAGTCAAAAAATTTTGCGAATCATAAGGGAGATAATACCGTTTGCGCCAACCATCACGAAATTAGTCTCTTACCCATCGCTTGTGCAGGCATATCCGTCATATTATGCGAAAGGTTGAAGCTCAAACTCGGCTAACTAATACACCCTATCAGTGGGACTTCAGGCCTGACAAACCAAATATCGACCAAATCTTTATCAAGAATCGAGAAGGAATCGGCAAATATGGGTCTGACGGTGAGTGAGAACACAGCCTTTAATTTCCTTTTTTATTTATTAAAAACCCCAAAATTTCTTTTAACTAAAATTTAAATATTAATATTTTTTATTGCTGTGCTTTTTAAAGAAAATATATGGGGGATTTCATGTCAAGTGACCCAACTTTTAAAGCCGATGTCTTTCGATTGGAAAGAAATTTGGACCAAAGTAAGTTCTTGCAGAGAGTAGCATAGGCACAATTTTTTAACACGATCGGTCAAGAACTCTCTGAGCTAGAGGGGTTCAAAATTTGACGTTTTCGGCAAATAGGTGTTTTTTCTCATACATGTACTTTGTAACTTTTTGCTTTTAACAAATTCGTCCCAAATACTTTCGATAGCTTTTTCTTCAGTCTTCCAGAAAAAAATATTTTTAAAATTAAAAAAATTTATTTTTTATTTTTTTTTTTTATAAAATAATTAGAAAAAAAATTTTTTTTTCAAATATGCCCATTTTTTTTTTTTTTTTTTTTTTGCTCAAAAGAAAGCTTAGGTCTTTTGCTTGAAGAACTTGGAGGTCACTTAGTGGGATGCGAGTGGGATATCTATAAAAATAAATGTTTTGTAACTCAAGGCAGAGGTTTTCCAATTTTCGCGTATATTCTACTTTAATTTTTTTCCTATTTATGTAAAATTATCTCTTAAGCAAAAAAAAAAAAATATTTTATGCTAAGAAACAAAATAATTTAACCTTTCCGACGGTATGCATTGAAAATATTAACAAAATGTGTTCAGACATTGCCATATAAAAGTGATTTTATTCCAGAGGCCTACAATTTTGTTGGTAATGCAGTGTCGAGTGTATGAGACTTTATTTGGTACTTGCATACCGTCGGAAAGGTTAAATTATTTTGTTTCTTAGCATAAAATAATTTTTTTTAGCTTTAGAGAAAATTTTACATAAATAGCAAAAAAATCAAACAGAATATACGCGAAAATTGGAAAACCTCTGCCTTGAGTTACAAAACATTTATTTTTATAGATATCCCACTCGCATCCCACTAAGCGACCTCCAAGTTCTTCAAGCAAAAGACCTAAGCTTTCTTTTGAGCAAAAAAAAAAAAAAAAAAAAAATGGGCATATTTGGAAAAAAAAAATTTTCTAATTATTTTTTTAAAAAAAATAAAAAAAAAGTTTTTTTTAATTTTAAAAATATTTTTTTCTAGAAGATTGAAGAAAAAGCTATCGAAAGTATTTGGGACGAATTTGTTAAAAGCAAAAAGTTACAAAGTACATGTATGAGAAAAAACACCTATTTGCCGAAAACGTCAAATTTTGAACCCCTCTAGCTCAGAGAGTTCTTGACCGATCGTGTTAAAAAATTGTGTCTATGCTACTCTCTGCAAGAACTTACTTTGGTCCAAATTTCTTTCCAATCGAAAAAGTTGGGTCACTTGACATGAAATCCCCCATATTTATTTTTGGGTTATAAGTACAACTTGCTTCTAGTGGTAACTCTAATATTATATAATGGAGTAAACATAAAATAAGTAAATAAATTTTACCCTTTCCCTTATGATAACAAAACTAATCATTTACTTTCGCAATTGGCAAATTCTGAAAATGGCTCTTAATGTATTTCGAAACAAAAGCATAAAATACTTTATATAAGAGGCAGAGGAGAAAATTGAAAGAATCAGGAAGAAATAAAGGAAGTAGAACATAAAAAGTGTTTTTAAAAGCACCAAAATGTTGGAAATAAATTAGTTTCGGTTGGCGTAAGGTTGGTTTTTATGGTTTAATGTATATGTGTGTGTATGCGTGTGTGTCGGCTCATTTTGTCCATTTCGGTGTTTTTATAAATCAAAGTAAATTTTAAAGTACCTTTTTCATCCTTTAAGTAGGGCTAAAAGCATTTACATTATAAAAATATATACTTTAACTTTCTTCCTATAAAGGATAAAAAAATACACCTAAAAGCAACAGTTTGAAAAAGGATTCGCTTAAAGGTAACTGCAAAGAAAATTACAAAAAAAAGTGAAAAATAAATTCAATCCACAAAAGTTATATTATTTTATTGAAATTGCTTCAATAATTTATAGCTTTATCTGTAAGTGGTAAACCGTTGAAAGTTAAGATCCTTTTATTGTATATTTTGAGGATAATTTCTAAAAAAATATTTATTGTTTGATTAATTTAAACACATGTTGCAGTTTAAAATAAATCCATCAATCAAGTAAATAATCAATGATAAATGATGTTTAAATTCTTCAAAATGCCCTTCATGTGGATTTTATTCCTATCACTTGCAAAGCAAAACATAATTTCTGTTGAAACTAAAAAAGTTTTTTTGCTAAATCTTGTGGAATTATTGTCATAAACTTATATAAGATGAAAGTGTCTATATGCCAGCAATTTGACACATTATTCCAGTGCAAAAACTAAGAGAAAATATTTGTTCTTCCTCTCTTATACATAATTATTTCGAGCAAAAAGAGAAATGCGGCGGTGTCGCTTTGTCAGTTTTATCTTATTTGTCTCTTCTTTTGTGGGTTAATACAATACACAGACCTTGGCGGACAGAATATTATTTGAACCTCAGGAAAAATAACCCAAATCAGTTTTCCAAAGGGCACAAGAGACTCTGAATATTGAGCAATATGCCTAGTTAGGCATGGGGACTAAGAATTTTAATCCAGACAAGACCTTAATCTGCCTTCTAACCAGGCAAACGCCAAAAGCGTACTAGGACTGCCCTTGTTTCTTGGAAAGGATAGTTGTGGTATTCGAACGATCTAAGTACCTTAGAGTATTTCTGAATCGAAAATTAAAATAGAATCTCCAATTGAAAAAAGGGGCAGCAAAGGTCACCGATGCTGGGCACTATGTAGGAGAGCTTAAGGCTCAGAGTTAGGGCTTATTTTAAGATAAGACATTGGTTGTTGGCGGCATGATGAACACCAATGGACAAGGAGAGCAACATAAAAATTCTTAAAAAAGCCAAACAGAAATATTTTCTCGCAATAGGTAAATAAGGTAAAACAGACAGCTGCAAAATTTATGAAAGAATTTGGGTGCAGCCCACTTGGATCCATTTTTTTCTTTCGGAGATAGAAAGATAAAAAGTCATTAAATTAGCTTAATTAAGAAAATTTAGACAAAAGTAGAGTGGTCAATATAAATGGTTGGCAATAGTCGCCCTTTTATGATCCCCGTCTTTAAAACAGCCGCTATTTCTGATAAAGGCCCAGCCATATTAGAAAGTATTTCGGCGTAAAAGTTTCGGATCCGGGCATCGTTCAGTGCCGAACAGAAGCAGAAGAGGTGCTGGATACTTTCTAATCTTCCTTTGCATCCTGCTAGCTTTCACAGAAGTCATTAAAAGGCAGTCCCAATGTACTGGCAGGGGCCGGTAATTGCAGCCGCGGTGTTCCTTAGTCTCTGTTTGTCCAGATCAAGAGGAAATTTCAACGTCCCGGAGCTATCTTTGGTCAGGTTATCCAAGTGGTTCCACGTATAGGATCGTCGGACTATTTGACTCCTGCGATTTCTCCGGCGTGCTCATCAACGCGAACTTAACACCAAGAGAGGGGAGTGCAAAGGAAGCGGTCGATTGCTCCATCATATAATTTTGCACTATCCTTAGCAAGAGTATCGGCAGCACAGTTGCCCGTATTAGACGTGTGTGCTCTAATACAAACTAAGGTGATGTCAGACGTATCGCTATCCAGTTCAAGAACGTCCGGCATTCGCGGACTAGCTGTGATATAGAATATAGAACTGGCAGCGCGACTGTCGGTAAAGATCCCGCTATTTATTAGTGGGAGATATGCATTATTCGTATATATCTCCAGGTGAACAAGTCTTGAGAAAATAACTTCATCAGCCCCTCGCTCTGAAAAGGAACTCAGACTAAGTGGAAGACAGGCCTTATAAGGACGTTAGAGACAATTTTAATTAATCAAAATATTAAAACCCGCATTAGCTAATAACCGTCAATTGAGACCAAATATCTACAGGGAACGGAGAAGTGAATTGACGGAGGTTATGAGTCTTACCATCGACACATTTTTGGGGCTAAAAGGATACAGTGGAGCATTCCGACCGTATGTCTAGGATAAAGTTCAACGCGAACTGTACTGCGCTGACACCAGATAAACATGCCTGATTGAATGGAACAATGAAGCAGGTGCCTAAAGAAACGAGTGCTTACAAAAATGGCTTTAGAGCGTAGGAAAGACCCGAACCGTAGCCCTTTGTTAAAAACAAGAGACCTAGCACAATCCCACAAGCAGAAGTTCGAGCAATCACAAATTGTTTTCTCTGGTTCAGGACAAATGCAAATCCAATAAACGGAAATAATTATGCGGGTAGACAAACGTCATAAAAGGTAATATTGTCCGATAGTACCAAATGTAGAACAGCATTGCAATGTAGTAGAATGACAACTTAGAATATGGTCAAATTCACATTACTTGAATGCTTGCACTTTAGGATTTAATCGAAAATTAAAGCTAAGAGACAACAGGCATTGACGATAACGTGAAATCTCTTATGCAACGAAAACCGAGTTTAAGAAAATGACAAAAACTGCTCAGGGGCACCGTTGAACAATGTTACATTAAAAAAACAGACGGGCTTGGGCTGATCTAGATGAGTATAGGACTAAGGAGCCTCTAAGGCCAAGAAGCCTATAAGTGCACTAACGGGTCACTCGAATCGACAAGCCACCTCTTTCGGCTAAGAGTTTCGCACATTCCTCTGTTGCTCCTTTCCCCTTAAAAATAAGATTAATCGCCGTTTTATGCAACCCTTTCCATTGGAGGTTTTCTTGTAAGTTCGAGTGCCACTCAGCACACTTTTTACCTTGTTAATTTTTTTGTTTCCTCAGTTTTTCAGTCTCCCTAGTTCTATCCTTATTTATGCCATACCAGAGGGTTCTTGAGATTCTGCTAACTTTCTTATTTCTACCCACGCTTTTAACTTGGCGTTTGTTTTCACAAAAGCTTTCGGGTTTCCCATGTTTTCTTCAAGCCCTAATGGCCAGGTTTTTCGGCCACTCATTAGCAGCCACCAAATGATGTCCATACACACATATAATGCGAACTTGATGATTACAAATAATCAGTAATCATCTGACATAAAAACTGTCATCAAGGCTTGGCTATCTGTACAGGGTTCACACACGATTGATCTGCCTGTGCCCTGAGCCAGGGTCAACCGAGGTAGAAGGGCTACCAAGTCCCGTTCATCCGCATAGCAACACGTTCCTTTCAGCATCTGTCCCAGACACCCGTCTAAACAGGGTTGTCGATATAGTATCAGCGCATTCCAATGTTGCAGTTCATGTCCATTGATATCCGCCATATCATCGACACGGTAAGTTAGAACTGGTCTAACTACGCTTCTGTTTCTTTTGTTGTGCTTCTGGGGTCTCAGTCAAAGTTGAGTCCAACATTAGTAATTTTCATTGCCTTTTTCTTTTAATTGATGTTCGATCCTGAAAATTTTAAATTGTCATGTAATTTAAAAACTTTTTGTAATTTAATTATTTAAATTTATCACTTTTTTCCCCTATAAAGACAATTTATCATTTTCTACTACTTTTCAGTTTTCAGGTTTTGCAAAATCAATACGATTTTTAATTGTAAAAATTGTCAACAAATTCTTGGGTATTTACCTTAAGCCACTATTGTGAGGTTTCGATTAAAAATGTAAATCAGGCAAATTCAGGATAAAAAAACCGAAAAATAAAAACTTATTCTGTGCTTTCCATGTTACACCAAGGACCAATATCCTTCTGTTCACCTGTTTATTCCTGCATAAACTCTTACAAACATTTGCATTTCTTATTTGCAAAAAATCTAATGAAAATCAACAATATGATGATCGAAAAATATTAAGTGTTGATGGGGACTATGATGATAACGGTATATGAATATACAAATGTATGTACATTAATATGTACATATGGAATGCAGTAGTTATTTACTGACACAAAATGTTACTAAAATCTGTAGGCTATAACTGCACAAAGTTATTAGACAAAAACACAAACAGATGATTATAATAGAAGGAGCAACATTTTTAAATCACACTTTCGAGAAGAATTTGTTTGATTATTCTGCTACAAACTACGATATGATTGGCCCAACAGTTCTGAAAGCAAAGTTGCCACGTTCGTATTACGGCAACTAAAAAAATGTAACTCAAAAAACATTTCCAAAATAATATACGACTTAACTTTAAGGAACATTTAAAATCATTTCAGTTAACAACTAATACCTCTGATAGTGTGATTCAAAACAGCAGTTACACAAACTGCCGGGTAGTTGTTGGTACCACAAAACCCTCTAAGATTAAATAGTCTGACAAAACGCAAAACCTTCCAAATGGTAAAAAAAAGACAGATTTGCACAAAAAAATAAAACTATGGAAATCGGACTCTTTTACAGCCTCTTCACACCTAATACATGACTGACACACAACCACAATTAAGCTTGAAAAACAGAAATAAAAGTAGAACACGTTTGACATTTTCGATTTTTTATTTGGGCATTTTGTATGCAAAAATTTTCATTTTAGTTATTGCGGAAGGATTGTTTGCGCTCATTTACATATTTTTCGAAGGCAAACATTTCCCTTATTTGATTTCTATAGTCTAGCAGCAGGTATGACAGTAAAAACGAAAAAATTTTTTAAGGATGAAAATTTTGTTTTACAACAATATGTTTTAGCTGCGTTTTTAGTTGTGAAAATGTGTTTTTTTTTTGTCTCGAGCCGGTGGTATGGAATCTTCATAGATACTGGTGGCACAAAGAAGTTTGATTCAAAAATCCTGGCGCTTACTTACTAAACCACACCCCGTCATTATTAACCGACATCCCTGCGGAACTGCCTCTATAAATTACTTCGCTTTGCATTTACGCATTCTCCTCGTTAGAACGTCTGGCCCTTTCTACCTTTCTGATTTAATTTATCATGCAGAAAACATTCCACTAAAAGAGTCCTAGTATCCCACATTCCTAGTAACATACCGAAGAAACTCAAATAAATCCGTCATACTCGCACATCACCCAACATATCTCGGACATCGGAAAATTACGTGTTTCGCGTTCTTCATCGCGTCTAGAAACTCCCCCCCCCCCCCCCTGGTTAGTCGTTCGCCTGTTGTAGCTTCTTTGGAATTATGCTGCCAATATGTCTATTGGTATCATTGCAATTATAACGCAGGTCGCGTCGTCCCAAATCGTCTTAATCGTCGTCCTGAGCGCGTGTAGCCAATGTACCTAGGGAATTTTCATTGTGTACTATTTCGTTCCCAAGGCATGTTACCATATAGGGGCTGCTACAGCATTGAAAATTGATAGCCGTAGCCCCTAGTTTCCTTCTTGGACCCCTTAATCCTCCAACATTAGGCAGTATTCTAGCAATACCCCTTTGAATAGCGGAGGCCTTTGCACTCGCATATTCAATGTGTGTCTTAAAAAGTTTAACTGTGTAGCTCACATATCTCGAAGATACCTGACCGGTGGCTTAAAGTTTATCGTCCGGGTTACCTTTATAAACTCTAATTTCTTTCTGCTTGTGATTATTACGGCTTCTGTCTTTTGTTCGGCTAGGTAGAGGTTGGCCGACTCTTGCCATCTGTGTATATTTATAATTCTCATTTACGAAGCCAAATAGCTTCGTTGAACTCGGTAGCTGTGTTCTTAGGATACCGTCATTCGTTATGTTCCACAGCGGGGGACCAAGAATAGGTCCTTGTGGAATGCCTGCACTGTCATCATGTATCCGTAGCCCTTCGTTGGTTGCGTAGATTCGCTTTAAATTAGAGAGGTAGTTAGTTATGGGTTTTGACAGGTATTTCGGGGTCTTCAATATCAATGGTCATCATTATAAAATCCCAGCAGGCAGAGTTAAACGCGTCCCTTATCCTGATAATGACTATCTTCAGCGTTCTCCTGATTTTGGGTTACGCTGCAGTATTTACCACCATTTTTATAGCATCAATTGTGAAACGTTATTTTGTGTGTTTTAGACAGCAGGTTTTCTTGATGATCTTTAGGAGCCTGTTGTAGACCACTTTTTGCAATAATTTGCCCAACGTATCCAGTAGACAGATGGGAGGGTAAGATGATGGATCTCCAGCTGGTTTGTTCCCCTTCTGGAGCAAAATTAGTATCTGTCTTTTTCCATTGGTTTGAAAATGTACCTTTATTTAGGAAACTGCAAAATTGTTCTAAAAATATGCGGGTTTCGGCGTATTGCTGCTTTAATTGCTCAATCGGGGTATGGCGCTTTGTCAGACTTAATTTCTCTGCGTATCTTTAGAATTTTTTCTTTCGAGACTAGAGGGTTATTGAATCTGTGAACTCGCTGTCGACGTATATCCACTTGTTTTTCTTGATGTAGATGCAGGTGGGAGACAATTTCTAATTATAGCGTTGGGAAGGTAGTTTGCAGAGCCGCATTGCATTGCAGCTTTTTGGTTACCGCTTTGTACGCTGTTCCCCAGGGGCTTTCGTCAAAGCAATATCTTTTCCTATCCTTTATTGCAGTTTGGAGTTGGTTTCTGAGTTATCTGGACTCTTCAAGCTTCTGAGAGTGGCAACTTTTTACTCTCGATCGCTAGGCCTTCCGCCTCGATTTGAGGCATTCTGATCTGCTGTTTTGTATTTCTCACTCCATCGGGAACTTGGACATGTGACGGATGTTTGACTTACGATGTGAATTGACGCATCGCAGGCTCGCACTATTAGTTGAACTAGATATACGGATGATTTTTGCACCAGTCCATCCTTAATCCCCACGTTCCATATAAAATCATTGAAAGCTTCCACATCAAAACGTGAGTCCTTCCACTTTTGGCCCATTGTAGAAGTGATATCTTGTGCACAACCACGAGGTTCCGCAAATTCAAACACTGCTGCATGGTGGTCACTAAAGGTCAAATCTTCGCTGACTTACCACTTCCGCCGATGAACGCGATATCTATAATAGAACTGCGACCGGCGTGTCTCGCTTTTTCCATTGTTTGCCAGATCCACATACAAAGGTGTAAGTGTTTCAAGGAGGTTGCGTCGATCAGGCATTGAAGTCAGCAGCCACCACAAGGTGAGACTTCCAGATTGCATTATTTACGCAATCCCGCATTACAAATTCGTTTTCTTCATGGGACCAGCTTGGTGGAGCATAGCAGCTGTGGGAGAATATGCCTTTTATCCTTGCCCGAGTGAAGCCTTTTCTTTTATCTCAAGCGTTTTGAAAAGCGTGTTTGCTACAAACCAAAATTGCTGGCTTTAGGCATTCATTATTTATCTAAATATTGCTACTTCTTACTCCATATGGCTCCCTTATTAGCACAAAATCAATTTGATTATCTCTCAAAGATTACAAAAGTAGTTTTTTTGCTGCTTCGCAATGGTCAAGGTTTATCTGCATGATTCTTAGTCTCATTTTTATTTTCTGATTGCAAATGCTCTCCTCAATCCCTGACATATGCTGCTTTCAGCTATGTGGGCGAAGTCAATTGTATTTTTTATTCTCAAAAAACTTGCATTTGTGATTCTTTTCTTCTTCTTCACCGCATCTTCTACACATCTTGGATCCAGCAAGAGTGATTTGTACTTGCTTGTCTTATGCCCAAGCTCCAGGCATCTCAAGCATTTTGAAAAGCTATTTTCATTCCTAATTGCCCAATTTGTCATAACCTTACGTGTTTTAAGAAGAATTTGGGCTCTATCCACCGGCAGACTTATTTTGCAGATCTATGTTCTACAGTACGCACCGTCTGTTGAGTTCGATTTTGCTTACTTTTTAAGTAAGCAAGTAATATTGGAGATGGAGCAACACCTTTAGTTTAAGTTGTCCTAAAATTCACGACTCCCCAAATGTGTTAACAAAAACAATCAGGTAAATAGTTACAAACCATTAACTGACGATTAAATTAAAATTTTTAGAGTTTTAAAACAAAAATTTGCTACAAAGTCTATTTCATAATTATACTTTTTCATATGTTGTACCGGCAAATGTAATTATTATCGCCCCTACCAAAAGGTAATTTTCTTGTTATAACAACCTCATTACTTTGTAACAAATTCAAAAAGATTTCACATACGGCTAGTAGTAGTTTTGCCTTAATGGCATAATAGAAAAATTCAAAATTTTGTTAAACAGCTTGCTTACCATATTTCTCCAAAGCAATTTAAGCATCATTAAGTCCCTTTTCCAACTGTTCTTAAGCGTTAAAGTAATAAAAAAATTTTTAAAGAAACTATTTAAACACTTCAAAGGAAAAACTTGCAGGTTAATTTTATTTCAATTTTGGTGTGAAATTTGTAAACTTTAACATAAAACTATTTTAGAACTTGCAAAATGTTTCAGTCGCAATTAAAATGTAATTTAAGTTATTTTTTTTCTTAATTATACTTCTTTCTCTTTAATGCCATTTCAACAATTCGGGGCCAAAAATATATCCTAACAAAAATTTAATTGTTGCATTTTGTTTAATTGACACTTATTGTTTCTGCACTGTTTTGAAGTCACTTAATACCCTCTTACTATGAGAAGATATGTATGTGCAAGGCGGGTTTAAAGCTGAAAGCAACGGTTATGGTTGAAGCTTTTTACTTAAAAACATTATTGGTGGATTCACAAGGTACGATATGATAGCATATTGTGTTATTTTAATATAATTTCACAATGGCATAAACATTTTGTTGTTGCTTTTCATACAACCCCCATTGTGAAATAATATAATTTTGTTTCCTATATTTATTGTGATATCATATTATATAAAAAGTCCTACGCGAAGGACTTAAAATGAAACGGCGAGTTTTTTAATTTAATTTTAAGAGCCGCTAGCACTCGTATCCATTAAAAATTTCTATACTAAAAACGTAGGCAACACCGCCGAAGAAAATTCCTTAAGCCACCTCCGCCGGCAAAAATAGCCGGCACTGCTTTCTGACACATCAGCTGTTTTTTGTTTACGTAAAAAATAACAAAATTCTTGTGAAATTTAAATTAAAAGTTTGTGCCAAAAATAGTTGCTTATTTTAATGGATTTTAAAGATTCTAACTAGGTTAGATATACCCCATTTTGTATCTACATCAGTCTAATTTATAAAAAATTATTAGGTTAAGCCAAGAGCAGCACCAGATTTATATATGTACATATGTGTTTGTTTTTTCATCGTTTGGTCGTATCAGCTGATTTAGATTTTAAATACGACACCTACAAATATACGAAGAGTTGTTCACAACAGTCATATTTTTTGGTTCTATTATTTTACAATATATGATTTCACAAGACCTTGTGAATTCACCAAATCTGTTATGCTACAATTGTTATATCCTTTAATGACGAGACAGATTTCTAGCATAACGTTTTTTCCAAACAATTTGACGTAAAATCACGCTTCTGGATGCGGTTATACAATCGAATTTATTTTTTACTGACAACGATTTTTCTTATGTTCCCATTAAAAAAACAAATTCTCTTAACATAATTGCCACACTTTTATTAAATTTTAAACATATTGTACACAAACCCACATGTTTTGGAGAAGAAAACTAAGAGCAAAACAAAGTCAAAAAAATTTTTAAAAATTCAATTAAATTTTAAAATTTATAAATTTATGAATGAAATTTCTAATATTGTTGAAAAAATAGTTAAGAAGTACAAAATCATGACAATTTGCAGACGTCAATGTACAAAAACTTGTATTTAAAGGAAGACTTGTTAATACAAACTGGAAAAGTTAAATGTGAGTTCGTAAAGTTGTAGCCGACGTTTCAGTTATGGGCCTGTTTTTTTAGAGTAATTTTAGCTTGAAGTTGTCGTTGTGTTCTGTTTCATAATTTACATTATTTTGGAAAGCAAGTGGTTTCCATTGCAGATTCTGAAATATTCATGTTACCCAACATATCAATACAATAACAAAAGAAGTAAGAAAGTTATAATCGGTTAAGCCCTATTATATTATACCCTACACCACATTTATATGGGAGCTCTATGAAAATATAAACCGATAATATTTGTATTTTGTATAACAGTTAGTGACATTAAGATAAACATTTGTGCAAAATTTTGAGAAGGTAAAGTAATATTCAAATCAGTTTTAGCCCAAAATGCTTGTTCCGGACGGACATTTCTAAAAGCAATAGACTTCGTGCCAGTGCCAAAAAACTCATCATATGTGCCAAATTTATCAAAATATTTTCGAAATTGCGACCTGTAAAGTATTCACACGAATACATGAACACCCAGCTGATGGACGGATGGACAGGCTTAAATTGAGTGTTACAAACATTTACACAAACGCATAATGCCCCTACCATGTATGTAGTTGTAAATAAATAAGGTTTTTGTGTAAAAATCTGTTTAAACATTGTGGGAGGTGGGGTGGCCGATGTTAATGAAAATCTTTTAGGTTTTTAACGCAAAACATTTTATTCAGATTGTATGGGGAGTGGGCGGTGGGCATGGCTAAATTTGATGAAATCCAATTTTTTCCATTTATAAAATGCAAATTTTTACACCGAAAGCACACAATTTCATTTCGTCAGAGTTTTCTAGAAGGTTTCCTTGAGTCGCAGATTTATCAGAAAAAGCCACATAACTCTGGCAAATACATGTCTGATTCATATACTAAGTACACTGACGGCAACGCTTGTCATTTTCGTTAATTTGACGGTGTGCCGCATGGCGTTTTGAAACATTTTACGTAATTAAAGTTGACAGTTGTTGAAATGCAATGCAGCCACAATCGAAAAAATGACAGCGTGTTATATCTTTATCGAACATTGCACATATATATTAGGAATGTGACGCAACAAAGTTACGGCGTCAAAAAACACCTAGTATATGATCAGCAATACGGTAAAGTCGCGAACAAATTAAATAATTGTCTGCGCGCCACCCATGACGTGGCAGACATTTACACAATGTAACGTATTTATATTCCCTACGTAATACAAGGTGGGCCGAAAGAAACCACCACATTCTTGTCTTTGCGTATTACGGCCAATGTCAAATCTGTTTTGACATTTGTGAACTAGAAAGAAGTAGAATACAAGTAAACAAGCCATTAAGCGATACACTCCCCAAGAACGCGTAATAATCGTGTCTATTTTTTTTGCGTAACAATTCGTTTGCGGTGTTGGCGCAGCGCGAATTCCGAAGCTAATTCCCCGGTTGTCCGGCACCGACTGCACAAACACTGCCCTGTTTGGCCACCAACCTTTAAGAGAAAGAGACCACGCGAGATGCTGCCAAGAGTGACCGGCCCGGAGCACCCGTTCTACCGAAAATGTCGCCGCTGTTGGCGAGGATGTCGAACTGTCGCCAGAAACATCGACCAGATGCCTTGCCTCGCAATTAGCCACACCCGGTCGTCCCTAAGGCGAATTTTGGTCAAAGACCTACCCATTTCCAGTAAAACGTCCAGTCCGTTCATCAGCTGCTGTCTGTCGACCGCCAAAAGCATGTAACCTACGCCAAAGCCATCCTCAATCTCTGGGCCGAAGTGGATGCATTTTCGACCAAAATCATAAAGAGCGATGAGGCTCATTTCCACCTCATCGGGTACGTAAACAAGCATAACTATCGCTTTTGGGGCACCAAAAATCCACGAGCAATGCACGAGGAGCCATTACACTCGCACAAACTGACTGCACGGTGCGCTGATCACGCTGCAGGAGTCACTGGCCATTTTTTTTTCGAGGACGCCGTTTGTGAAACGACTACAGTGGACGGTACGCGATTTAAGGCTATGTTATCCGAGTTGCCGAAATTGAACAAATTAGGACTTAGGACATGTGGTTCCAACAAAACGGAGCAACGGCACACACTGCGCGATCCACAACCGATACTCTGAAGACGGCGTTCCCGGGTCGCCTCATCTCTTGTTATGACGATTTACATTGGCCCGCAATAAAGCCCAATTTAACCATTCCAGACTTTTTGTAGGGGTTTTTTGAGTACCGTGATTACGTAAACAATCCCGAGACTCTAGAAGCCGTTAGGGACAACATTCGACACAAGTGCGAGAATCTGTTGCACGAAGGTCTCGCCGAAGTGATGAAAAATGCCATAAAACGAGCCCGTAGGGCAATCAATTGTAACGGCACCCATTTGGCCGATATCATCTTCTCGATTTGACCAATAACGTTCTAAAGGTTCAAATAAATAAATTCAAAAAACAGAATAGAAGTTTTTCAATTAGAAAAAAAATGAGAGCAAAACAACATCGGATGGCTTCTTTGGACCCAGCTTGTAGCAAAGAGAGACCTTAGGGTGGACATACACTTCGTTCTATTTTGCCAGTTTTAAGTAGGGACCGTAATAAATATGCAAACAAAATTTAAAAAATATTTGTTTCTTTATTTTTATAACAATTATCAATATATTTGCTAATAGTTATAGTTTTTTTGTCCAAAAATAATTTATTTTGGATTTTAATTTTTTGGCAGAAATAATAATTATTTTTAGGTTTTTAAAAAATCATTTATGATAAAAATAACCGTTATTTTTTATTTTTGTATTGACAAAAAATATAACAACTATTATTTTAAATTATGAGTTTTTTCGACCTTTCAATATATTGAATTTACATTTATTGAATTTACATATAAACACAAAACCTTAAAAATATCGTTGTTCTTCCTTCGGAGTGCAATATTTTTAAGGTTTTGTGTTTATATGTAAATTCAATATATTCCCGGATGATGACTTTCGAAGAAAGTCGAAATATTGGAAAAATAAATTGATTTTTATAATAAGAACTGGATCTCGAGCTTGAATATTTTATTTACACTATAACAAATATTTCTTAAAAAAAAATTAAAATCAAAAAATTATTTTTTAAAACAAAATAAAAAAAATAATAATTATTTCTTGACAGTTTTGCTTTTAGGGATTAAACTGTCACGGACGAAGTTTATGCCCGCTTTTAAACTCGAAAACATACACTTGAGATGTCACATACACTTTGATTAAAATTTTAAGTTAAAAAAATTATTTTAAATTTTAACGATGCAGAGTAAAATTTTAGAATCGACTTAACTTACTTTTTTAGTTCTTCTAACTCCGATTGCTTAGAATTTTTTCGAAAAGAAAACATTTTACTCCTTTTCTGCTTGTAATTTTAAATTGCCTGCAATAATTCTCTTTCTTCCTACTTGAGTTGAAGTATTTAATGCTTCATTTAACAATGAAATATAAAACCAGTAAACATGTGTTGTTGTAGTCCTTATACCGTCATTGTCGTTGTTATGTTGTTGTTGCTTTTAATAGAGCACTTAAGTTGTGAACAAAGTTAAGTGATTCAGTAATAATTTCAATATAAAAACATGAGTATGTGCTTGCATTATTCTTTGAAAGATTTTAAGCAAATTTTTCCAAACTCTTGAATACATAACGGGTTTTAAACAAAATTAAAGAGCGAGAAAATCAATTGTTGAACACTTCAAATGAAATAGGATAATATCGTTAGATAAAAAAAAAACTATATTTTTAACGTTTTAAAATTCACGAAGATGATTGCAGTTGACGAATGTTTTAAATCTTATCAAAGAGAATGGGAAACAAGGATCTACAGGGCGTCTGGTGTTAAATTTATAATTTTAAACTTAATAAAAAAACGTAATAATTGACTTAAAGTTTTATTAAGAACATTGAATAAACTTGGTTCAACTGAGCTGATTTCTCGACAAAGATTTTCCTTTAAAGCCACAAGCGATTGGGGATTGTCGTTATAAACCCTCTCTTTGAGGTAGCCCCATAAATAAATTCATGGAAGTTAGATCGGGCGACCTAGGTGGCCATGTCTCCAACCGACAGATAAGTTTTTGGGGGAAATTTTTCCAAAGCAAACTAATCGAAGCTCTACACCTTATACACCTTAGCCCCGCTATCAACAGAAAAAATGATGCCACCATAGAAATAAGGCGAAGGACCGTTTTGCTACCTTTGGCTTAACAGAAATCGGCAAAGATGAGGATGATGTTGAACGAGAAGAAGACTTTATCTTTGATTGCATCTGCTAGTCAAACACCGCAGCTACAGAAACCCGAATTCTGAAGGCCGGCAATTGCGGGGTATAAGTAGTAGAAGAGTTTTATATAATTCAGCCCCGCCATCAACAGAAATAATGATGCCAGCATCGAAATAAGGCGAAGGATGGTTTTGGCAAACAGATGCTACTTTGGGTTAAGCAGGCAATTCAGGGACAAAGCCCTCTTTCAAAGAACTAAACTAAAATTGCAAAGCATGCTAACTCATTCTACTTGTGGTTCTTTACGGCGCCGAAACATGGGTATTTTCGAATGCTGGTGAACCGACGTTGAGTGTTTTTTGGAAAACCCCTTCTTAAATCCATGGCCTGACTTGTGTTAAGGCTTATTATAAGTATCGAACGAACGGCGAACTGTATGGACTTTATCGTGAACAAGGATTGCTCTAGTTGATTCATATCGCTCAAATAGATGTAAAATGTTCCCTTCAAAAAAGTGTTGGGTTTCCGATACCAAAAAAAGCACAGACAGGGTAAACCGGAACTACCGTGAAAGGATCAAGTGGAAATAGATATAAAATCATTGGTTTAACGAACTGAAGAGAGCACGCATAACACAGAAATGCTTTGAAATCATTTAGTAGGCGAAGACCAAGAACAGGTTGAGATCCAGCTTAAGTAAAGGAGTGTAAGCCCTAGGGGCCAACTTGGCCACCGTTTACCCTCGTACTTCTTATCAAAATGTTTTAAGGCTTCTTCTTTTTTTCGAATGAGGGGAGCACCAACAAAAAAACAGTTAATCAGTACACATGTATCATCCTTTTTTTTAATCATCCCTAAAAGTTATTTGCGGTCCAAAAAGCTTAATACTTTTAGATCTGCCTGTCCATCTGTTAGTATAAAGTTTCCGGAGCCAAGTCAAATTCTACAGAAGACGTCTCGATGTTAAACTATCGCAAATATTCCTAGGCAGTTCGCTATTTCAAAGTGGAAGATCGGCATACTACGAGCAGGGATATAATCAAAAAACCTAAAATACCACATTTTTTATTACAAAATCAATGCGCGCAGTCTTTAAAACGGGGAACTAAATTGAGGAAAAGGCTTTTGGAAAGGAGCAAGAGAATGACATTTTTAGCTGCTTCGAAAATCATTAAGGCTATCGACTTCAAACCTGATACAAAGTGGTTCTAGTAAATTGTGTACATTTTGGAAAACAATAAGTTGGATAGAAAAAACAGAAATGGTAGCCCCCATGCAAACGGGCAACTTTATGGGAATTCAAAAAAATTTCTACTTATTTATAACCTGCATATAAGTATATAAATATCCTGTTTTTCAAACCCACCTTTAAAAAGCAAATCGCTTTTCAAAAACAAATGCAAATTTAATATTTTTCTTCTTTAAAACAATGACTAGAGAAACAAAAGGTTCCTGGTATAATTCCATTAAACCTTTATTGTTAAAGCAAAAACTCTGCGGTGGGAGTGCAAATACCAAAATTAAAAATAACTAAGTGAGACATGCATAATCATTAACAGGTGCTCTATGATTTATGGTTTTGAAAACAAACTGCAAAAGTAAAACTGGTGGGCAGAAAGTTACCCATTTTAAAATAGAAATCATTAAAGCAAAATGAAAAAACGAAAATTGAAATATTTAAATGCCATTCGTGTGTTGCCAAAAATTTTCCCGCATTTAAAGTTAGGAATCTACATAAGCTGAATACATTTAAGTTGGCATAAATAATTTATTTTTATTACAAAACGATGAGAAAAAGTTGACAAAAGAAAACAGGTGTTTTAGTTGTTATTATTTCCATTATTCTCGTTAAAACTTTAATAAACTACAAGTAATATTAGCAAAAAGGTGGGAAAAAGATGAAAATCCTACTTTTAAACTTGAGCAAGTAAATAAAATAAAAGTTTAAAGCAACAAGGTTTATCAACAAAATAAAAAAACGTGGCAAAAAGGATTTGAAAAAATTTTTACGAATCAGTCAAGACTTATCGATTAAAGAAAAATTCTAATATTTTTGAAAAAACTTAAATTTTCAAAAATAAAAAAAAAACAGTTTATTGTATTTAAAGTTTGTCGATAAAATATTTTTATAAAGAATTTATAAGAATTTGTAAAGAAATTGTTTAAAAAAAGTATTCTTTATTTAAATTATTTAATATTTATTTTGATTAAATCGTTTTTAACCACAAAAAAGCCATCGCAATGGGAAATAAATGTTCAACATATTTTAATGTTTAATTTTGGTTTCCATATACAATGATTACATATTTTATAAATTACATAACATGTTTGCAAACATACACATAAATATTTTTATTAATGCACAAATACATATAAACATATGAAAAAAATTTTACTCACGTCAAAAATGTGTCCTTTTTAAATGGCATTTATTAAATTTTTTTTTATATTTACAACAGTCATACTCTATTTACTCACACTTCCTTTATCTCACACATACATACATATTTAGTTTGCAACACAGTTGCAATAAACTGTTTTAAGATTGATACGTATGACTTTTTAAACATATGTGTGTATGTGCATGTGTATAACGTACATATGTATGTCCATGGAAACAGTAAAAGGATGACATTACAAAACGAATAAAAAAAGACACATGTCCACAAAAAATATTTAAATGACTTGGCAGGATATTAAATATTTGAACGTGTGATATCAAACAGAAACGACAACACCAACAACACAAAAAGCAACTAAAAGTTCTTAGTTCGGTGTAACAAAATCTTACGTACCCTACCTCAATTTTAATAAATAAGAGCGCTATATTCAACTGTGCCAAATATTATATACCCTTTACATTAGCCTTTCGAAATCCCGAACTTTTTTTTTATTTTCATTATTTTTTTTATTAAAAAATATTTTTAATTTTTATTTTAACCCTCTTAGGGCTACTACGGGGAAGTTGTAAGGGGTTTTACTCTAATTTTTCATATCTTGTATGGCAACCCCCTTACGAATTGGTGATAGAGGGTAAGTATGCTCTGGGAAAATGTTTGCAAAGAAGAATAACCTGGGGTCAGTCCTACATTTGACCTATCCATGGGCACCCTAGAAGCTGTAGGGGCGATTTTTTACAATTTTCCAAACTTTGTATGGGAACCCCCTTAGGCGATGGAGATAGGGCGGTAAGTATAGGAATATGTTCTGAAAGGGAAACTAATGGGGGTCGGTCGTACATCTTATTTTTCTAAGGGCGACTCTAGAGTAGTTATGGGCGTTTTTAAACCAATTTTGTAAATTTTGTACGGCAACCCGCTTAGGTGATATAGACCGGGGGTAAGTATGTTGTAAGAATATGTTTGAGAGTGAGAACTATCTGAGGTCTTGCAAATATTTTTAGCTTATATCTCGGTCAGTTATCTGGCGATTTTGCTGGATTAGAATAGCGATTTTCTTGCAGATATTTCTGACAGTTTGATACTACTTACGGGTCTATGCGACATCGAGGGGCTTCAAAAAGTTGATTTCAACCATAACACGGACAGACGGACATCGCTTAATCAACTTCCCCATCTATGAGGACCAAAAATATATACTTAATGGGGTCGCAGATGGATATAAAAAAAATTACAAAGGGAATGACAAACTTATACACATATAACTTTATTACGGATGTGACGGGTATAAAAATAACTTTTGCCATAAAATTATTTGATTTATTGATTTGAGAGTGCTGAAATGACTTTTAATGCCCCCTAAAACCAGCTGTACTTTTGAAGCACAGTGACAAGGGTATATGTCAGTTTGTCAATTCGTTTGTAATTTCCACAAAATTCATTTGCAGCCACTTAGAGTACATATATTCTGGATTCTTATAGATGGAAAAGTCGACTAAGACATATTTGTCTATCTGTCCGTTTGCTGATTACTTAAATCGGTACCGACACTGTGTTGTCGTCTAAAACAAAATTGATCGGAGTCAGCTTTTTTTATACATCTTACATAAGTTATAAGGATATATATTAAATTGCCATTTCGTTTGTAGTAGTTTCGTTAGATAGGGAAGCCGACTTGGCGATGTCTGTCTGTCCGTTATGGTTGAAATCAACTTTCTTAAGCCACCCGATATCGCATAGACCCGTAAGTAGTATCAAACTATCACAAATATCTGCGAGCAAATCGCTATTGAAATCCAGCAAAATCGCCCGATAACTGACCGAGATGTAAGCCGAAAACCAAGACTACCTTTGTTTATTTCTCTAAAATTTTTACATAAAAACAACTGCAAAAAAATAGTGTTAAAACTGCTACAACTTTCCCGGATTCGCCCCTAGAGGAGTAAAATGTATCACAGACCCCCCATCCCTATCACCCATTAGGGTTGTCATACAAAGTTTATAAAAACCATGTTAAAACGCCTTTAACTCCCCGAGGGACGGGAGAAGTAAAGTGTACGACCGACCACCATTGTTTTACTCTTCCAAGAGGTTTGCTACACAAAATTTACAAAAATAATGTAAACACGCCCATAACTTCCCAAGAGTCGGCCCTAGAGAAGTAAAGTGTACGACCGACCCCCATTATTTTTACTCTCATCTCTATCAGCTAAGGGGGTTTCCATACAAAATTTACAAAAATAATGTAAAAACGCCCGTAACTTCCCCAGAGTCAGCCTTAGAGAAATAAAGTGCACAATCGACTCCGATTTCTTTCCCCTCTTAAACATATTTCTAAAACATTTTTCCTCTATGTCCATCACCCAGGGGGGTTGCCATACAAAATTCACATCCTTAGAGAAATAAAATGTACGACCGACTCCAATTAGTAGTAAACATACTCCTAGAATGTACTTGCCCTCTATCTTCATCGCCTTAGGTTAAGTAAATTTGTAATAATTCCCCCCCCCCCCCCCCTCCCCTTACAGATTCCATGGCGCTTTGGATAGGTCAAATATAGGACTGACCGCAAACCTTTGCCTAGAACATACTTACCCCCTATCTACACCTGCTAGGGGGGTAACCATAAACAATTTTTAAAAATTAGGGTAAAAACCTCTTCAACTTCCCTAGCCACCCTAAGAGGGTTAAAATATGATACCAACACCCATTTAAAAAAATTGAAATATTTCATAAATAAAAAAATAATAAAAATAAAAAAAGTTCGGGGTTTCGAAAGGCCAATGTGAAGGGTATATAAGATCGGCACAGCCGAATATAGCGCTCTTACTTGTTAAACATATTCTCAAACAATTTCGACGTGGTTTGTAAAAGACTTATAGGTCTATAAGGGCCCATTTTTAAAGCGCCTTGCATGGACATTATTATTTCCTTTGCTATGCAAGGCAGCTCTTAAAGCATTAAAAGCTTATTTTATCAATACATAGAGCTTTTTAAATATGCAGACTGATAAAAGCCTATACAACACTAGAAATTGGAGTCGTAATTCTATAGGTAGTCTGTTATTCACTAAAACCAGTACATGTTTTGGGAGAAGAAACGTTCTTAAAATAAATTGCGAAAAAAATCACGTTTTTTTCCAGCCTAACATTTAGATGGTAGACTGGGTCAAAAAATTTGATTTTGTTTTTTTTTCTTGTTTTACTTTTTGGTATTTTTTTGTTCGTTGTTTTTCTTTCTTCTTTCTATTATTTTTTTGTTGTACATAGACTTATGCTTGTTAAGTGGTTTTTAATACAAAATTGTAATTTGAATTAAATGAATTGCTTAAAGTAAGATTTAGTTTTGATCATTTCAGTAATCAAAACCCCACAAGTGTAAAAAAATATTTTCAGTTTTTAAAATATTTCTTTTATTTTAGAATAGCGTTTATACAAATGTGGTCTACTCTTAACACGTTGCCATGGCGCAGTGGTTAGAGCGCCCGCACACCGAACAAGCAGCCCAGGTTCGCACCCTACCTGAGCCAAAAATAACTTTTTATTGTTTTTTTTTTAAATTGTTCTTTCCTTCAAGCATTTGAAGTGTTTAAAACAAGTTTAAATTTTAATTATTTCAAAATCTTAAGTATTTTTTATTTTTTCTGTGTTCAAAATGCTTATTAGGCGGTAGACCCAGTACTTATGCTTGTAGCCAGCAGCTATGAAGCGGAGACCTAAAGATTTATAAAAACTGATCTTTCGTTATTGAAAATCTAGGCGGACAATAAACTGACGAGATCACAAAACTCCAAAGAAACAAATTCTAAATGGAGAAATTGCCTATTTAGTATGGGCCACAATAGAAAAGGCTGCATTTTTGATTTCTTGCATCCTGTCATATTTGTTATAAAGATGATTAAATGGTTTGACCAAGTACTTAATAAGGCCTTCTAAACGGCTATAATGAGCCCGGTGAGTCCGTTTGCCGCCATATATTTTGTGTTGATGGCTGGTTAAACTTTAGTACTCGTACGTTGCCGTATAATTTAAGTTACTCAAAAATAAGATTTTTCAGGACTTGTTTAAAGAAATGATTTTTCAAAGCAAAATTGTATTTTTGATTTTAAATTATTTAATTAGAAAATCAGTATTCTGGGAAAAAGATTGAATTTTTTAAGGAATATGTATGTGCGATGAAATTTATTTTTCTTTACTTAATATATCAGGTAACCTTAATACAGCTACAAAAGCATTAAGGTTTTTCATTTGTAGCGTCTTTTTGATATCTAAAGTAATTAAAAACTTAAAGAAAGAGAAAAAATTAAAAATAATTGTTTTATTCCCTGGTTTCCTTACAATGTCGCCATTAAAAGCAAACCTGATAACAAAAGAAACAAAAACGATACATTACAAGGATTTTTTTAGATTTTCTGTTTGCACTTTCTTGCTACTTTTTTATTAATGCAAACGCACATACACACGCACTTACTTGGTTGTCGGGAAATTAATTACTGGATTTTAGTTTATAGTTTTGTTTGCGTGAGTGTTGTGTGTCTGTGTCTGTGTTTGCGTATTGGAGTTAAATTTTTTAACAACACCTTTTTGTTAAACTTAGTGTAAACTTAATTTTATTTTTATTAATATTTTGCTTCATCATTAAAGTGCTGTTACGTAAAAAAAGTTGGGACGGGAGAGGTTATAAAGAAAGCGTAAGCAATAAAGAGTGAATAAACTGTAGAGACAACTGTTTTACTTAGATTTATAAAGCAAGTGTTTGTTGTTGTTGTTAATTAAAAGTGTTTCATTAGCTCAATCAATTTTTAATTACTATTATAAATAGGACACATTAAACATTATTTAGCAATAAAGAGGCAAAAGACAGATGGTGATTTAATATATTTTAATTTAAAAAGGTTTATGAATAGAGGGTTTGAAATGTTGTAAAGAAGAAGATAGATTAAATATATTTTATTAACACGTTACGCAGCACTTATAAGGTTTAAATTATTTACTGTATTAAATACTTTGGAAGATTTCAATAAACAGTTAGAGTAAGTATGCCAAATTAGCCATATCCGCGTTTCGAAATAAGTTAAAAGCTTGTATTCCGGTAGGTAAAAACTAACAAATGGTTTCAATTATCAAAATGATTGAATCAATTAATAATATGTTTAAATTTGCATCAATCACCAAAATAAATAGATCACTTAACTAAATTGTAAAAGCTGAAAAAACAACAAAACGTTTTAAGATTTTGAATAATTAAAGCATTCAAAGTTAGATCTAAATTGAAACACTTCAATTGCTTGAAGGAATTAACAAGTTTAAAGAAGAATAGTCTGGGCTTTTTGTGTGGTGAGCGAGTGCACTAGCCCCTGCGCCTCACCACCATGTTGAAAGTGGACCGCATTTAATTTATTAAAATTAAATTGCAAAACTTCTATAAAAAAATTTATTGTGTCTTTTTAAGAATTTATAAATAACCATCATTGTAGACATTTAGTTTTCAAATACAATTAAGTCGTTAATTCGGACAATTAATAGTTTAATCAAATCACTAAATATTTGAAATAATGCGTTAATTGAAAAAAGTATGCCGATAATTTTTTTTGTGTAATATAAATCATTAGATGTATTAATCAGCAGTTTTCAACTATGTCTGCTTGCTTCGGATCCTTAATGTAGGTACCATCTAGGTAATTCTAAAGTAAATTTTTAATATGTAGGATAGGTTTGTTTAGGTTGACCTGGCTGGTCCTGAAAACCTCATATAGGCCCCATAAGTCCTCAGTGTTACCAGACACGAAGAAGCAATACAAAATTAACTATCTCGATGTAACAAAGTTCAGAGCGCTACACTCTCTCGTGACAAATACCAGAAGCCTTATCTTGTCTTGCTGGTTGGTTGGTAAACTTTGTTAGGTTGTTAAAAAAATTATTTAATCTAAATTTTGTTTTGTCATTAGCATGAGTAAGAAATTAAGAAGCGTTGGCAGTATGTCCGGATAAAGGTATACTGTCCAAAGGTGGAGTTAATAATGGTCCGATCTTCATAAAATATAGTATACAGATTTTTGTTTATACAAGCGAAATTATGTCCGAACAGCAATATCTATTTGCGATTTTCATATTGAATGCGATCTCCGTAGTATTTAAGACATTTAAACGTATAGAATGATTCGCTGAAATAAAAACGGTTTCAAATTTTGCCAAAAAGTTCAAATGTTCCAGTTAGAAATGAAATATCATTTCATTCATATGGCTGGCGCGGCTGGCCATTTGATCGTTCCACTTTTCGAACATTTTTTCGAATGTGTATGGGGTTGTATCTCGGCAATATCATCACGAATGTTAACCTTCAAACGCTCAATTGTTTCTAGTTTGTCGGCATAACCCTTGTTTTCAACGACGCCCCACAGAATATAGTCCAACGGTGTCAAATCGCAACGTCTTGGCGGACAATTGGCATCGTTATTTTGCCTAAGAAAAAGGATCATCAAACGTTGTACGCAACAAAACGATTGTGACATGAGATGTGTGACAAGTTGCACCATTCTGTGAAATTGCTAATGTTTTTCAAGGCTGGGAGACATTAAAGACTCCACCAAGTGTGTGGGCAGCTTTTCGGTAAATTTGGAGCTTCTGAATAGTTTATTGGACACAATTTTTTTCTTTTCTTTTCGTTTTATGCTTTACAGTATCAGCTTTTAGTTCACAGTATCTCGCTTCTTTTTGACTGTTTTTTTCTTAAGTGGTTTACAATGTACCTCTGGGTGGCTAATATCCTTTCCCAATTTCTTTCGCAACCTAGTATACCTGATTATGTGTAACTATTTCTTAAAAATGCAATCAGCAATTTTATCACAAGGTTTACAGAAACACCAAATAAGTCAGACGTACGTACATCTTTAAAATGACAATGAGGTTACAATGACTCCACTGGTAAAATGAAGATTTGGTTTTGGACTTTTACTTTCTGTGTGCTATAAATATCAACACAAACGCAATATAATTTTAATATCCTCCCTAGATGACGCTTTGTATAATCCTAGAGCATGACTTAGCCTGTCTGAGGTTGTTCAACGCTTTACTGCTGTTGAAAGGTGAAATGCGATCAAGGAGTGTTAACTACGATCTTACTAAAAGAAAACACGTCTAGAAAACATCTAAGGGAATGAGTACGGTTCGTGTTTAATGCGGCCGGTTTTAACCTCAAAAAGAGTGGCATCTGAAGCTGTTCGTCTTTGTTTCAACAAATTGTTGTCCTTACCTCAAACTAGTTAACCAAATGAGAATTTTAAGATTGTTGCTAATAGTATATTTTAAAACTAATAAAAATGATTGAGCAGTTTTGATTAGTTGTAACGACATGTTAAAATTCATATTGATAAGTTTAAGAAAAACAAACGCATTATAGGTAAATAGATGCTACTTTGAACTAAGTAGGCAGTTGAAATCCGAAGCTACATTCTGGCAAAAGTCACTTTTTATAAGACACTGATACCATCTGTACTTTAATAAGACTTAAAGGCACTTGCGAAAACAGCCGTGTCAGTGCTTGTAGTGTTCGAGACGGACAATACGTGTAAAAAAATTAAGAACAGAGATGCTCTAGCCAGGAAGTCATTTGAATGCGGTACTGGCAGAAGGGAAAGCAAAAATATTGATGGAAGAGTCGAGTGGAAGACGACAATTAGAAGTTTGGTGCCAGAAATTGGAGAAGAAGCAAGAAGACCGAGGCGTTTGGAAATCTATTCTACGTTCGGCTAAAGAATCAAACGATCTGTAAAGCCACCTTAGTAATAAGTAAGTAAATCTTCAGCATAAAGTCGGTAATTATATAGTTAAAATTTTTTTATAAACAAGAAATTACATACCTCAAAATTATTTTAAAATCTAAGTGCTTTTTATTTACACAGAAAGAAAAAATATGTTCTAAAAACAAGAATTTTATTCTTGAAATTATCCCAAATCGTACTTAAAATTTTTAAGTGCAATCAGTACTAAGGTTTTCTTATATCGAGTCTAGGCGGTTATTTATGAGTTCTTTTTTGTGTTTATATGTATATGTATGTATCTTTTATGTTTGGTTTTTCTTAATTTTTCATTAAAAAAATAAGTTTCCTATTTGTAATTACACCAAAATATTCGAAAAATTCAAAAATGTGTATTTGTATGTGTGCAAGTAAGTAAATCCTTTAACAATTGTAATCCTTCTTTTATCCGACAAAGAAAAGTGTCATCCCTTGACAGCTGTTACATTGATATTTGACAAATAACGGAAACAATCCCTTTAAAGAATATTGGGATGACAATTTAAATGCTAAATAAGTTGTTATTTAAGCTTTTTATTGCCTTCATGTTACAAAAAATGTTATTTTTGTTGCCTTCATTTGTTCATACAATTTCTTTGTAATTTTCAATTTTCTTACTTTTTGATTGCCGATATAGTGATGTGTAATATGACTTTGACAGAAGTCTGTTTATGTTTGTACTTATTTATCATTTTCTTTAAATCAATATTAAAACACATTTTTATTTCATTTGTTTGTGAGACGAGATATTACTTGCTTTATTTGCTATCAAACACACACGTTGAGCATTATCAATCAGTCACAAATACTTATTTCCGTTATAAATGTACTTCCTCTCAGCCACTAGTAAATAATTAAAAAGACTCTAGAGTGCAAATTAACATTCACACTGTCATTGATTAACCCTCTCACACATAACAGAAAAAAGTAGGAAAGAAAGATATACAACAACAATAAAGTGCCAAAAAATGTATAACAAAACCAAAGTGTGGTGGAAAACCGACTTGTTGAACCTTCTGTTGTCTACACAATTACGCATACAAACACATACGTATTTTCAATAAAAAATCACTTATACACTCAAAGAACAACACAATCCCATAGAAAAAAACAGAGAAATGGGCGAACAATTGCCAAGAGACAAAAAGGACAATGCAACCATAGAAATGAAATTCAATTAATGAAATTCTCATTATTTTTTTCCATGAACTCACAATGTTAAGCGTTTTTATAATATGACTGTATGTATGTATAAGTAGTGCTTGAAATCAATAAATTTAATATTTTTTTTATTGTGTGAAAATTGAAAAAGGACAAATGTAAAAAGGCCACATCATGCACTAAGTGCGGCTGTAATTAAAGAATTGTAAAAATGCTTAAGTAAATATTAATGAGAGGGCAACATATGGCATAAGGTTATTCATATATCACGATATAAAAAATTTAACAGACAATAGGTGGAATAAAACTATCTAAAAAGAAATACTATTTTCAATTTCAAGCAGGAATTTGTTGATAAAATTTTGCGAAAACCTCCAAAGTGAAAGATAAAAATCCTGTATATTACTTAGGGCAACTGACAACAAGATTAGGTTAGGTTAGGTTGAAAGAAGAAAACCTCAAACAAATGCCTCAAGTCCCGCAAGACATACACCTAAGCCAATAATCGGCTTGTTGTGCGCTTCTTGCAAAGAAAAAAGAACATTGGGGGAAAAGTTGACAGAAATTCGATGCAGCGGAACAATTCACTCAACATTTTCCACTTCAAACACCTCCCAAGTGAGTCAAACTTGGCCCGCATCAGACATAAAACGTCGGGCTTTGGCCTGTGCAGTGACATAGTTAGAAAGTTCTCCATCATTTCGATTGGGGACCGCTTGTAAGTTTAAGTGATCCGTCAGTATACTCAGCATCCTGCTTAATTCTGGATTCCCAAGTTTTAGGACCAAATTTGAGTGACCCAAAGAATTTTCGTCATTCTTCGAACTGTCTTGTTGTTTAACAGCACCCTGTGGGCATTTTCCGCCAACTCTCTAAACTCCGCCTTTGTAGCAAAAAAAGGCTTCTAGGTTTATCCGTCAACTTCCAGCTGTCCCCTAGTTCTAAGCACCAGATTATTACCCTGTTAATTACCGCCCATCCCCTGATGACCTATAAAATGCGATCATTCTTTGTAATCATTTTCCATACTTTTGCATTGCAACAGCATCCTAGATTTAATGTTCCTGGACATAATTAATTTTACTGACGCACTGCTGTTTGTACAGATGCTTAAATCCGTTGCAACTGCGTGTACCTTAAGCCAGGAAGTGCATTTTGTAATAGCCCGAACCTCTGCTTGTAGTACAGTGTTAGGATTTAGGAGGCGGAGATAGATCTCGGTGCCCACGTTTTCAACAAGTATGCCCAGTCCCGTTATTCGCTCCGCCTTGGAGCCATCGGTATAACAACACTTCTCTTAGGGTATCTGTGCCATAGTCCTGTCCTACCAGGACTACTGATCTCGTATTAGCGCAGTACTACAGTTAGCCTTTACCTTTACTAGAGTTACACGATCGGGCAGCCCCACAGTCCCTCTAAAACCGTTTAGTGGTCTCAAAATTCGTTTATTGTTACACTGCGCTGATAGCGATAGACAGTTTTGGCTGGGTGGGAATCTGAAGCAAATGCTCAAAAAATATTTAAGAAGATAGCTTTAGGACAAAAGGAGAGCGGGACTGGAAATCATTGTTGGAAACTCTAACACCAAGATCTTCTTCCGCCTCTCAGACCACAACTCTATCAAGCAATTGTGGAATATTTCTCCTGGCTTAGGACACAGGCAGGTCCAACCAAAGTGAACGGCTGTATAGGTACCCAAGCGTCGATAAGAGCAACTACGTCGAGAAGCAACAAATCTAGTACAGTGTTGCAATGCAAGGAGATGACTAACGATTTATCAGGCGAACAATTTGGTGATTAAGGCAAAAAGACAGCATGTAGTTGATGCGAGGAACTCTTTTATTTTCAGAAAGACCGAATTTCCAAATGTTTCGGAAGTTGGCAGCTTGAGGAGCAAATCATTTAGGGTGCCTTAAATCAGGTTAGGAAAAGAAAGATCTTAAAACTAGAGAAACCCAACTTAAATCACTATATGAATGTACTAAAGGGTCACTCAAACCTACAGACACAGAAAGGGGGGGTTGCAGAAAACAGCGATTGCAAGACATCCAGTGGTAACATTAAAGCAATGCAGCATTTCCTGTGTCACTGCCAAGCCTTTGACCAGGACCAAATGTATGTTTTGGATCTGCCTCAAAAGGTGTTAATTTATCGTTAAACTTATAACACACGCTCCAGCCTCATATTTTCTTTTGTTTGGTAAGAGCGCACAACAAGCCGATTCTTAGGTGTTGGTTAAGAAATGCATTCAAAATCCTAAGAACTGGGAGCGTCCGATTGCAATCGGTTTAAGATTTTCTAATAATAGTTTTTTCATGGCGATTGTTATCGGTTGTCGTTATTTGTCCCTGGTTTTATATCATGAAAAATACACAAAAACGCATTGAAAGTGTTCATGTTAGCACTAAGTTATTTTATTTCGCTTATATTTGCCATTTTAAAGTTTTATTTTTGTTGATTCTTTTTTATTTTTTTTTTGCAAGAGACCATCTACTCAGTCAAGGACCTGTTCTTCATGATTTTCAAACACTTGAAACAAAACGATGATAATTATGTGTGTTTCATACAAAAATATATATTGTTATAGTACTATTGTTGTAAAAGTTATAAAAAAAACATATAAACGGAAAAATTATGCTTACACACATACATACACACATTTACGTATAAACAAACATGTCACATGAATAAATTTTTATGGATTTTTAAGCATCTGCTTGATGATTTTAAAATTAATTAATTCATTTTCAGTTAAAAAAAAAATTTAATAATTTAAATGTCGGGAAAATAATAATTGTTAGCTTATACACACAAAAAATAAACCAAATAATATTTACTTAAATCTAGCCGTAGCGGTGTTAAAAGTATGGTATGGTAAGGATTTTCTTATATCTAGTAGGAATTTCTTACTTTTAGCCACATTTAAGCCAAAAAAGGTTTGATTAAAATTCGAAACCGTATTTGATGAGAGCTTAAAAAAATTATTTAAACGTAGCTGGGATTTGAACCTGGGATTCTTTTGTTTTTTAAATGTTAAAATATATTCAAAACCAACAAGTTTTTTCAGTTTGAGTTTTTAAAGTAATCCCGACTAAACTTGATATAAGAAAACGTAAGTGAATAAATTCAAATATAATATTCTTGATTTTAGAATGTGTTTTTTCTTTCTGTGTAGGAACAATTTAATCATAATAAAAAAAAACTTCACTTTTTGGTTATTGTAATTTTATGCAAAATTTTTTAATTTGTTGTTCATTTATCTTAATTAAACCTAAAGTATTAAAAAAACAGGATTTTTTTTTAATAATGTGGATAAATGCTGCCCTTTGTTTCAACACTAAATTCACGAAAGTGTGTGGGCAGCACGTGAATGCATTTGTCTGTTAAAAATATAAAAATGTCTGAAATAAACTGTGACTGTATGATAAATTGCTCTTGAAAACGAAAAATAGTGTAATTAACAACGTGCTTCATAACTTAACAACAACTGTTAAGTAGATTAAGTCCTTAATCATAGAGAGCAAAACATAAGCACTTCATTATTTTCTATGGATAAAAATAATTTTTGTAATATTTTTTTATATTTTAATGTTATATTTAGTGGTTTAATTATGTGTTTTCTCCAGTTTTCTGGCTTCTTTTAAATTAATTTAATAGTTAGGCCTTTTTTCTTTCAAGTATTTTAAATATATTGAATTATCTCAGCAAGCTTACAGCAAGAAAAAAATTAAACATTAACATAAATATATATGTAATAAAAAATAAAATTAAATAGTTAAAAATACATAAAATATATTTATTTATAGGGTTTGTTGTAAGTTAGGTTTGTCTTTATGCATTTCACTAGTTCTTGCACCAAATCATCAGTAGACTTCAACCAAAAAAAAAAAAAAAAAAAAAAAAAAAAAAAACAATATTTCGTACAAATGAATATTTCCTGCCTTTAAATAATAACTTCAATAAACTTATTGAGAATTACTATAAGCAAACCAAAACGTTAACGAGTTTCTTTAAGAACCCAACAAACTATTTTCGCTTTGAGCTGTTTTGATTTTCTTTTTCCCTTTTACTGATGAGTTGCTGTAAGAACCAATAAAATGCATATGTACAAGCTTAACTTACAACAAACCCTATAAATAAACAAAGAAAATTGGGATTAAGTCCTCAATAGCCTTTGGAAAATTTTATAAATGCAATATAAGTAATAAGTTAATATTTTTTTAGTTAATTACAATTCCACTAACATTTTTAATTAAATCAATGAAAAATTTAATTAATAACTTTAATGCATTTCAAATTAAATTTTTTTAATTAATACTATCAATTTTTTTGCAGACTGAGAATCAATAAATATTTAATTGGGATTACAAATTTCCTAATTGATAATTTTGTCAAATTTTTTAAAAATCCCTTAATATGATCTGCAAAGCAGATCGAAATACTAGAGTCCGAATATGATATAATTTTTCCTTTACAACAACAACTTTAAAAAACATGAGTTATTTAATTAGGAAAATTGATGACCTTAAGCTAAACTTACTATACCACAGAGTTTCTTATAAATTAAATTTAAGACAAGGTGTCTGGTGGCAGATATATACATACTTTAAAACTAAATAAAAAAAACGTATTAATTGACAAAAAGTTTTATTAAGAGCAGTAAACGATAAAATAAAAATTCTGATTTTATTGAGCTGATTTCTTTTCCCAAGCAAATGGAGATTGTCATTATAAAACCTCTCTTTGGGGTAGATCCATAAAAAAATCCATGGGAGTTAGATCAGGCGACCTCAGTGACCATATCCTCAAAGCGACTGGTCAGTTTTTAGGGGAAATTTTCCCGAAGCTAATTCATCGAATCTCTGTCTGTGTGTTCAGTCGCCCCATCCTGTTGAAACCGCGTGTGTGAAGAGTACGATGGATGAGCTCGCTGGTTTGGCAAAAAGAATCCCGTTATCATGCGTCGATAGTTTTTACCATTGGCATTCGTCACCTGATATCGAGAATTTTCGAAAAAAAATGGTCCAAATATCCTATGCTTGGATAAGAGACACCAAGCAGTTATCCTGGAGTTATGCAATGGTTTTTAATGTTTCAATCGAGGGTTGCGGGTTCTTGAAGACCAGTAACGGCAGCTTTGCTTGTAGACGTGTCGGTTTAAGTGAAAATAAGCCTCGTCGCCCAAAAAAAATGGGATTTACGGTGCGAAAACGCTCCAACATCGTTTCACAAGAATATTTGCATAAATCAAAATCACTTTCTTTCAGTTCTTGAAAGATTTAAATTTTAAAACGATGGAACTTCAGATCCTTTTATAAAATTCTACGAATAAGCGCTCTTGGAAGTCCCAGTGAGGCTGATCTTTTCCGTATTGAAAGCCGAGGATTTTCACGTAAACTGCTTTCAACTAGTTCATTGTTTTCGGGAGTCCTTGAAAATCGAATGGGATCTGTCCGTAGGACATTCATAGCAGATGCTCTTGCGCGGAATCTCTGCACTCATGAACGAAGTAAATTTACTTTCGATCCATCACGTATTCACTGGATACCGAACTTAAAAGCAGAATTGTATCCAGCAATCACGAAGGAATCATTACTCTTAAAAACTGTCTTTACAGCGAGCGCGCAATGCTTACTTGACCCAACGGCGTATTTTAAATAAAATATAAATTTGCCACCAGATACCATGTACATATATTCAATATTTCGCCTCTCCGTTGTGTGGCATTATCAGGAAAATATTATAAACATTAAGAGTTTGTTGCCTTGTTTTAATACCCTTTCCTAATAATGATCACCAGTTTTTTTTGTATTGTTCTTTTTGTTCGATTCAATGATATATACTTAGGCTAACCTTAATGCTAATTCTAAATTTCAATCCCAGGTCACGGGCATTCCGCGTCACACAGCCCATTTTTATCTGGCTTAAGTCTGTGTCTGGTGCTGCGGTTTTTAATTAAAGGCTTTCTGGACTTGCTTTGAAAAATAATTGATGAGGTTATTCTTATAGTAAGGTAACTGCTTTTATTAAGATTCGGGCTAATATTTTTAAGAAAGACTTTGCGATTAAAAAGTTCTTTATGTTGATGTTGCCGCAGAAATATCAGCTGTCGGTAAAGATTTAGTACAAAGATTGGATTTACTTAGTCGGGGATTTTTTAGGTCCTAAGTAAACAAAGAACACAAACAAAATTATGTAAAAAGACCGAAATGTTGAGCATGATACCTTCTCTTTATTTTGTAGCAACTGAATATCAACAGTTGCTACTTGACAATATTGTTTTTCGCAACTGAAGAATGAACACATTTGAAGAAATCAAACTTAAAAACTGAATAAATCGGTTGGTCATAGATGTGGTGTCATTTTTTACATTTTTACATTTTTAATATTTAAAACTAAGAGACAAATTTAATTTAGTTTTTAAAACTACAAAACAATATAAATTATTACTATTATTTTAATTTAGCATATAAAAATGTCCTTTAATTATATACAACACAAAACGCCAATTTGAGGCTTTGTTATGTAGTCAAATTTTAATTAAATTTAATGTTTTAAATTGTTTACTATTTTAGAAAATTGCAAAAATAAAATGCAAACAAATACATGATTTCCCAAAAGTATCATACAATTTAATGATGAATTAAAATTTGTAATAACAAAAGACCAAAACATATAATCAGAAAAAAGGAAAATATAATAGGTTTATCATTGTAGTATATTTTGTGGTTGTAAATGGTGAAATGAAAAAGGAGAATATAAGGAGCACATATATCTTCGAAAATAATGCATTTGTAATTAAGTGTTGCCATTTCAAAAAATTTTTATTAATAAGCTTTTTCTGAATTGTTTTTTGTCTAACAGAAAATTTTTTTATTTTTTTTAGGTTAAAAAATCCTTTTGTCAATAATAATAAAACAGTTTAAAAAAAAAAGTGGTAACACTGATTGAAAGTTATATTTCTCGGCGTGATAAAAACGTTTTTAACTAGAAAGAAAGAACGCGTATGCAATATTTTCTTAAACCATTTCAACCACAACTTGTTGTTTAAAAACAAAAACAATTTATAAAACCCGAAAACCAACAACCTAAAAACAAAAAAAAGCGACGAAAACGTACAAGTAACAGACTTTAAAAATAAACACTCATCCATACACACATATTTCTATTAAAACTATAAAACGTTGACGTTATCTCAAAAAAGCACATATACACACATTTGTGAGAACAATGTTTATGTTCACAAACAACAAAAATTATAAATAAAACGAAAATATCACAACAAAACAATTCAATATGTTAAATATTGTATGTGTGTATATTGGTTTGTTTACATTTGAAATATTAAATAAATGAGATGGAGCTGGAGAGCGTATATGAGGCTTGTATTTGTTTGTCTGTTTTATGTTGTATCTAATGTAAGAAAATGATTGAGTAAGAGTTTAAGGGTGTAAATTAAATCACTATTGACACAAAAGATAAACATTCAACTTTATGTATTTTATGTGCATGTTTGTGTATATTTATTGTCTCTTAAAATGTATTTTATACTTTAAACTGAGAAAAATGTAAACACTTGGCTAAGGGAACAAAAGAAATGTTTAGGTATGTAAGTAAGTATATATGAGGTTTTTACATTTGTTATCACTTTTATCTTGATTTCACTGTAACAAAAAACCCTTATGGCTGTTGTTTCTTTACTACAATAAAATGACGACAAAAGAAAATATAAATATTTGAGGGAGTTTAAAGTAATCTTACTTTGTTGTTTGTATAACAAAACCAGCATGAAATAATGGTGATAAAAACTCTTTTAGATTACAAAATATGCAATAGAAAACTGATATTAAATTAAACAAAAGCAAAAGGCTAATAAAACAAGCTTTAACATGTTAATCATATTTTTAGTCTACTAAATGGTCTAATTTGGTTAATGTTTTTTTTCCTTTATTATTTGCTAAATTTTAAAAAATATTTTAATTTTTAAAATAAAATTAAAAATGTAGTTCGTATAACACAAAATATTTTTTTCCTGGATTTTAAAAACTCTCGTCCGTCTTTTCATTATTTCCTTCTTTTGTTTTCTGGTTTTAAATTTTTATTAATTATACGCACCCTAAAAATTTCAAAACTATATTAATTATACGCTTGTAAGCATTCAGAATTAATATTACTCATACGTGTAGCAACAACAGAATGTGTTTGTTTGTTATAAAAATTTTATTATTTTTCCAAACACAAAAACCAGATTTACAATTGTATAATAAAGTTTTGAAATTGAAAGACCAAACAGTCTTATTAAAATATATATAAACTTGAATTAATTTAATGTAAGAGAATACAAATTAAACATATTTTAGGATTATGACTAATAAAATATAAACGACATTTAAACATGCTTTACAAATTAAAGCAAATTTGATTACAACAGACTCAAAGGATTTTATAAAATGTAAAATTTCAGTTTAAAAGATTTTACTTAAAATAATAAAAATTTGTAATATAACTTTAAATTAAATAACTTTTAAGACTTTAGTTTTATTTTTAATTCCCATTATAAAGAGCTAACGAATGCCATTGTTCTTTCACTTAAGTTTTTTGTAAGATAATAAAAGTTTTATAATGAAATAATTTACAATTAATTAAATTTGTTTGCACAAATATTTCTGTTTATTTAGTTTTTAATTTTATATCATTGTTATTTGTTAACCTTTTTCCTTTTGGCCCCTTAATGTTAGGCAATACAACTTACATGCAAATTTTCAACACAATGCTTGTATTGATTTAAGATTTCACAAACAATCAGAATATATTTACCTAAAATGAAAATAAGAAAAGGAAAAATCAGAATTAAAATTGAAATTCAATATTGTAATAAATTTAATTTGAAGTTAAATCAATATGTAAGTTGTAAAATATCTTTGCAGATATTTTTGAGTTCCTGCAAATAAGAAGAAAACAAACGTGAGTAATGAAAATTTTTCCAAAAATTTTGTAAAATATTGCAAAAATTTAATAATTTTTTTTGCTTAAAAAAGAACAAAAGAAAATTTATAAATAAAATTCCAAAGTAAATATACAGTGTGCGACAAAACATATGCACGAACTTCTGTTAAGTAGAATATGTCTCAAAAACAAAAGCAAACACATTTGGATTTGGACTTATTTATTTTTTTTATAAAGTTAATAACCTTAATTCAATAAAATATATAAAAAAAATAAAAATTCTTATAAAACTTAAAAAAATTCATGTAATACAATAAAAAAACAGTTTTTTGTATGCGACAAAACATATGCACGTCTTAAGGAAATTAAAAAAAATATTAATATTTATTTGAGTAGCCATTATTTTTTAAAACTTTTTCACATCTTCGTGGCATGGACTCAATTAGGTTTGATAAAATTTCTCCAGAAATTTCATTCCAAGCTACTTCCACCTGGCGGAAAAGTTCATCCCTATTTCTGCAATAATCACGGTTAATTTTACGATCTACAATATCCCATAGACTTTCTATGGGAGTGAGATCTGGCGATTTCGCTAGCTATTTCAAAACATTAATTTTATTAACTGCAAACCACTCTTTGATGCATTTAGCCGTATGTTTGGGATCGTTGTCCTGTTGATACCTCCACATAAAGGGCATTACCTCCTCTGCATGTGGTAGCATTATGTTTTGTAGGATATCCTTGTAAACGAATCGATCCATTACACCACTTATTTTATGAATTGGTCCGATTCTATGGCCAGAAAAGCATCCCCAGACCAATACATTTCCTCCTTCATGTTTTATTGTACCTTTGGTATATCGAGGGTTAAGGCGTTGTCCTTTTGGTAGTCGTACCAGCCTAAATCCATCAGAACTTTTACTATTGAACTCAGACTTATCAGAGAAGAGTACGGTTTTCCATTAGGTTGTGGTCCAGTTGATGTGCTCCTTTGCAAATTCGATTCTAGCTAATCTGTTTTTGGCAGAAATAAATAGTTTTTTTGCACTTCTATATGATTTTAATCCACCTTCAACAGATCGTCTTTGGATGGATCTAATCGATACATTTAAGTTTAACTGACTTGCAATATATCTTGCTGAGATAAATGTATCCTTTTTTATTAAGCGCAGTATTGCCTGGTCGTCCCGTTTGCTGGTTTTCCGGGGCCTACCACCTCTGTGTACGGTTGTCAACGATTCTGATGAACTGAAGCGGCTTACAATGCGAGAAATGACACTGTGGTGAATTCCAAATTTATTTGCAATCGACGTTACTGATTGCCCTTTATTATAATCATTTATAATTTTTTCTTTTAAATGATAGGAATATTTTCTGTAAGCCATCTTTTTATTAAAATATTTCAAACTATGACCAATGATTTTGAATGAATATAAATAATAATAAACGCGTGCAAAATTTTTCAAATTATTCCGTTAAAATTTAAAAAATTGTGCATCTCATTTAACGATTCTTTTTGTTGGTAATTTGTTAGAAAAAATTAAGAACATAAATACCACCCACTTCGTGCATTTGTTTTGTCGCATGTAATATAGCGGTTTTGTAGATTTATTATTAATTTTCTTTTTTGTTAATCATTTTTTTCTTTGCTTTTGTCTTGTGTTAGTAAGAGGACTCTATTATCATTACAAAAAAATAACACAAGTAAAAATACCTATGAAATTCTCTATATTATAAAGATATTTGATTGTAAGTACAATTTCGTGCATATGTTTTGTCGCATACTGTATATTTACAAACACAATATCATATGTATGTTCTATAATAAAACATACATAAGAGTTTAATCCTTGTATTCTTCTCTTACTTAAGTTCATACAAAAAAACCTCCTCTTAGTAGGGAATGTGTTTCAAAGTCTGGTATGTGTCTACAAATTTATGGTAAAATCCATAATAAAAAAAATTAAGAAATCCAATAAAAAACATACACAAAGACTTACAAATTAAAATTCTTTTATAAGGCTGTTAAGCCGATAAAAGCACAATGTTGCGTGTATGCATTTAATGTCAGGAAAGGCAAAAGTATTATTTATTTTATGAAGAGGGAGAAATGAGGCATTAATATAAGAATTATATAAAATACAATAATTAAGAAAAGGTTTTTAACCCCATGTAGGGAGCAATAAGCAACCTTATAGTACTAATTCGGTAGGAAGTTTGGGATTAACATAAAAAGAACTTCCAAGACCATTAACTGTATTAACTAATAACTTGCTTATCTATTGTAAAGAACAAACTAAACGCATCAATAGTCCGACTTTTCTGAAATTTGTACAGAGTATCGCTGCTACGTATCACTACCTTGTGGCAGCAATAGTACGCACTTGACTAAGTGCCACATATACACAGTTGACAGCCTAGTCCTGCTTCACTAGGTTATCTTAACTTATTTTTATTGAACTCTCTTCCTCGCGATAAAATGGGTTGGTTAAAGCAACACCAAAGAAATTGGTGGACCGAAAGCGACCAGAAAGGAGCTAAGAGAATCTAAAAATGTGGCATATGCCTATAGCAACTTGTACTGTGTAAGAGCAATACCGAGAATTGAAGGAGGAAAATGTTAATTTCGAAATGCAAAATAAAAAGAACTATAGAAAAACGTGAAGACTGAGGTGTATGGAAACAGAAATAATGATTTGGCAATCGGCATTCCAAGTATGCTTAGCTTGTTGAAGGTTAAAAAATCATTTAAAGGCAATCCGCAATCAATCATAAATGACAGAGTTAAACATCCATCCTTAACTCAGATAAACAGCAATTGTCAGGCATAAACACAACAAGGCTGCAGGTGCTCATTAAATACCTACAAAGCTATATAAGACCGGAAGAGAAGGGCTAATAAGGTAGATCTTCTACGTCATCTGCTATCATGAAAGCATGCCCGATGATTGGAACTTTGTTTTGCCGCCATTTGGTAAACATAAGTCTTAACAGTTCAGTAGAGACGTGGCAAATTTATTATGGAAAAATATTCGGTAAACCAACGTGATTTAATCGTTAAAACATTTTATCTAAACCAATCATCGATTTTTATGAAAAAATCGTAATGAGTGATTAAACAGAATAGTCGGTTCTGGCCAATGGTAACCTTTGCATCCATTGAAAGTGATAGTCTGAAGTGCAGTTTGGTCAGAATAAATCATTGGACCTACCAATGGGGACCGATATCGTAATATAATTAACAACTTTTTAATGCCACAACTGCATGCTTTGGGCTTGGTCAACAAGACGGGCCACATCGCATGCAGCAGGATAACAATAAAATTGCCACGAGACCTTTTTCACCAAAAAGTTTTTTTAAGAAATAGGGATGTTGATTTGCCCCCAGGGTCGCCTGATTTGACTGCTCCGGAATTCTTTTTGTGGGGACATCTGAAAAGCAAGGTTAATGCAAACAAACAAAAAACGCTGGAGCAACTTAAGCAAAATATTCGTGATGAAATCAATGAAATACCGCGAGAAATGTTTGAGAATGTAATATAAAAAATATGCTCAATAGGGCTTGCATATGTGAGGCTAGCAGAGCGGACAGTTATCTGATATTGTATTTCATACATAATTGCCGACATAAAATAATTATCAATATAAGATCCATTTCTTTTATTTTATCAAAAATTATAAACAAAGAAAGTAGTATACCTTGCTAGCGGACACCCTGTACAAATTATTTGTCACCCATTTGAAAACTTGTCTACCAGCCTAAATCTGTTATCCAATAAGGTCAGTGAACTATTAGCTCATTCCAAGCCATAGATTATAAATTTTAATTTTAATGAGTTAATTTTAAAACTTAAACAGCTTCAAGTTTGATAAAACTGTTAAGAAGTTATGTACAAGACTAAAACAAAGTCCCAAAAAAAAGTTGGCAAAAATGTTGTAACAGAAATATTTTTCAGTGTTTGTTTGTCTGTGGTCTGTAGTCAAAACCAAACACTTATTGGCTGTAATGTTTCCGACCAGGATAAGTGGTTAAGGGTAAATAATGACAAAAGTAAAGAACCCCAATAAAGGAAAACAAAGACTTATTTTTTTTAATTTATCTTGTGGTAAAAAAATATATTGTTTAAACATGTCATATCAAACTGCCAACAGCCAGTCAAAAAACTTTCACAAAAAACTGATTTGTTTGTTTTATACTTTCCATGAAAAAGAAACCCACAGAAAACCAAAACTTTAGCTTCTAATGTGCATCTGGGTGGGATACAAATACAGCAGTTTATATAAAAAACAAACCACGGGATAAAAGGAATTTGTCAACATTTTCGTTAGCGGCAAAGCAAACAAAAGGACGGGGACTTTTAATCAAATTTTCATTTTGTGGTCGTGTTAAAACAAATATTTTATTAGGAGATCTCTTGTGTTATGCACATGTACGTATATGTATGTGTTGGTTATTTCAGAGATTAAAGTTAAAACATGTTGCCAATATATTTTGAAAGGTCATTGAAAAAATAAAGCGGTTTTATATCATTACTTTGCTATACATCACATATTGCTAATTTTATAGATTTATCCGCGAAAATAAAATAAGTTTTATTCAATGAAAAAAAAAACTTCAAGCAAAAGTAAACACTTAATGTCAATTTTTTTAATAAAAAATATAAAGAAAAAAAATTTTAAATAAAACCTGAAATTCCTTTAAGAAATTTGATAAGATTTGATTTGGGCAAACTTATTTAAAATTTTTTCTATTTAAAATAGTTTTGAATTTTTCCTCAATCTGTGGTATTTTTGTTTTGATTTTTAAACCCATTTTCCTTATTTCATTACTTTGTAATTAAGTTATCTCTTAATTAAAATATATGTTTAGTGTTTATGTAGTGTTATAATGCTTTGTATCAAACATTTGTTATCATAATTACATTTAATGCAGATTGTTACACTAAGAAGACAAAAACATCTAAACCACAACGTACATCACCCGACCACTAAACAAAATTACTTTTACCTCCATTACCGACTAATGAACCATAGAAAAACAAAACACACATTATCTGCCTTAACCTTTCTTCTTCTTAATGCAACTGTATTATCATACACTTGGTATACATATCGCAGAACAACGTCATAACTCAAAAAAATGCATTGTAATGCTTTATACGGTATATAAATTTCATCTCTTAATTGTTTCCACTTTTTGTGTTTGAAGAGAAAATATCGCTTATCTTTTCTAGTAAATGAAAGCCAATTAGAAACTTAAAACGCGTTTTTTCTGGAAATTACTTTTTTGGATTATGACGTTTTTCTCTCAAACGAGAGATAATAATGAGCATGTTAGACGTCTGCGTGACTACACCCAAAAGCCGTTTAAATACATTCGTTTGTTTTTCAACCACATATTGTTTTTTATTCAATGTTAAACAAACTAAATGAATGAACCCACAAGAGAAAGCAAATAAAAAACAACTCCAACCGAAAACAAAATATTACTCATACATTCATATAAATAAATACTGAATAGAATGTGTAAATATTGTTGTATGATTGGTGTAAAAAATTATTATTGAGCGCATTCATTTGTGTTTGCAAATTTGTCGTTATTGTTGTTGTTAAAACATTCATTAATTCGAAAAAGCACCTGAATGTTTTTATAAAAAGTCTAACATTGAGTGTAACACACAATACATTCTTTCTTGTGTTGTTACTGGTTTAACTTATTTATCTCCCATAGAATGAAAAATGTTTGAATGAATATTGTTTTTGTTGTGTATAGGCAATCAAATGAATATAGTCATGCAGATGTCTAGTGCATAGACACGTCAGTGTTATCAATTTAAGTTACTTTACATTTAGTAAGGTAGATGAGAGAAAAAAACTATCAATTCTTTTTAATCGTAGAGTAATCATCAGTTTCAAAAAAAATTTTTTTTGGTTTTTCTATCAGTTAAGCCAAATTTGCATTAACTCATTGCACTAAAGGCTCGATGCTCATTTTTATGCATATTTAATAATATTTGTTTCTTCTACAGGGTGTCTGGTAGCAAATTTATATTTTTAAATATGACTATTTTAAAAAGTAATTAACGGCGCGGAGGGAGGGTAGCGCCATTGAAATTATCGATTGTACGGATTTGTCAATCTCCATGTCGCAGTGGTCGAGTAAGCATAGCGCATTCGCTGTAAGGGCATTTTCTCAGAGTAATGATTCTTACGTAATTGCTCGTCGACTATTTTGTTAAAAGTTCGGTATTCGGCGAAAACGTGATGGACCGAGTAATTATTTGATTCGTTTGTGGGAGCAGAGATTCCATGCAACTGCTTCGGCTTTGAATGTCCCACGGCCAGGGCTTAGTCGATCATGGCCACCGATGACCTCCGATCTAACTGCCATGGATTTTTTATGAGGATGCTTTGAAGAGAGGGTTTATAATGGCAATCCCCATTCTTTTTTGGCTTCAAAGGAAAAAATTCGCCGTGAAATCAGTTCAATTGAACCAAGTTTACTGCAGCGTGTGTGTGGCGCACAACACAAGGCTCCGTTTTTAACAGTGTGTTCAGCTCGACAGAAGACATCTATATGACATACTCTGCCACCAGACTACAAAAACCGTTTGAAATTTTGCCAATTTTTTTTTTTTTTTTTTTTTTGTTGTGAAGTACAATTGTTCCAATTGAAAGACGTTTGTTTGGAAAAATCGACATCATCGTACAGTTTCTTCTTGCGTTTTTAACTTTTGAACCAATTTAACTTTATAAGGCTTCACACCGAGATCTTTTGGCAATATTTGGCGTTAATTGGTGCGTGAAATGTTAAATTCTTGAGAACGATGACGAGTTGATGTTGATTTACTCACTGTGCAAGCAGTCTCACGTGTTGGCGCATCAACAATGAAATTAGTTTCACCAACTTTAGCAATATATTTGAGTATACTGAGTTGGTCCTTCCCTGCGACCAAACTTTGTATGAAATTTTTATGCAAAACTTTCTTGTTTTGAAAATAAATTTCCAATAATTTTCAACTTTGCTCAAGTGTAAATCGGTTTATACTTATCGTTCAGCAAAGATAATATACTGAATTAAGTGACATAATAGAATGGAAAAAGTATTGCCAGATTCGAAATAACCGCTGGTTCAAATTTAAACCAATAGATGGCCAACCCCATACTTTTGGCACGTGAGTAAAATAAAAACAAAACAAGTGCCTGATATGCAAAGAGTATTGAGAATATTAAACCCTTTCAAAATGAAAAATACTCAAAAAGGCATGTTTAGTTTGATTTTTTCAAAAAAGGCCAAAAGAAGTCATCCGATGTTGTTTGGCTCTCATTTTTTTCTAAATAAAAAAATTTTTGTTTTTTGATTATGTTTACTTGAACCTTTAGAATTTTATTGGTAAAGTTGAGAAGATGATATTGGTCCAATGGACGCCGTCACAATTTTATGGCATTTTTCATCAATTCAGCGAGAACTTCGGGCGACAGATTCTCGCACTAATGTCGAATGTTGTCTTTGAGGGCCTCCAGAGTCTCGAGCTTGCTTACGAAAACTTACGAAAAATCCCAGAAAAAAGTCTGCATATCGCTAAAACGAGAGATGAGGCAACCCGAGAACGGCGCTTTCAGAATATCAGCTGTGCCTCGCGCTGTGTGTGCCGTTGCGCCGTCCTGATGGAACCACATGTCTCCAGTCCTAATTCCTTTAATTGCGACAGAAAAAACTTGGCTAACTTGGCCCAATAGCGCATACTGTCCACTTTGTTCGTTTGACCAGCGACGTCCTCGCTCGTGAATTTTCGGTGCCCCAGAAGCGATAGTTTTGCTTGTTCACGTACCCGCTCAGGTGGAAATGAGCCTGATCGCTCATTATAATTTTGGTCGGAAAATCGTTCACTTCGGCCTGGAGATTGACTTAGGCGTAGGTTACACGCGTTTGGCGGTCGACAGACAGCAGCTGATGCACGGACTGGACTTTTTACGGGAACGTGCGAAGGCCCTTGACCAAAATTCGCCTTAGGGACGACCTGCTGATGCCTAATTGCGAGGCACGGCGTCTGGTCGATGTTTTTAGCGACAGTTCGACATCTTCGCCAACAGCGGCGATATTCTCTGCAAAACGGGCGCTTCGGGACCGGCCACTCTTGGCAGCATCTCGCGTGGTCCCATACTCTTCTAGGTTGGTGACCAAACGGCGCAGTGTTTGAGTAGTCGATGCCGGACGACCGGGGAATCGGCGACGGAATTCGGGCTGCGCCAACATTATAGACACGATTATTCCGCGTTCTTGGGGAGTGTATCGGTCCATGGCTTGTTCACTTATATTCTTAATTTTTTTGTTTACAAATGTCAAAGTAGACTTGGCATAGTCGGTCATTTGCAAAAATAAGAGCATCTTCCACTAGGGTGATTCCTTTTGGCCCTAGCTGCAAACTTCTAAGATATTTATGGATTCAGATAGATTAAAATAGAAAATAACAAAATTTTGTGTGGAGAATAATCAAAATGCGATTACTGTTGCTTAATTAGAATGGGCCAACCTTACGAATAGAATGGTTACGGAGGCGATAAAAAGCTTCTGCCTGCTTTAGTCAGCAAGATTAAATGGCATCTTCCCAGCTCCCCTACATAATACGGTTGACTTGATATCGACTCATCTGATAGGGATTTTTAATGATTGCTTAGCTTTTGCATACACCCCTTACGGCTGACAGAAGGCCAGTGTATTGTTTATGACAAAACTCAGTAAGAGGGAGCTAAACGAACCCTGAGGCTTTTCGACCCATTAACCTAATTTCCTTCTTGTTAAAGACCGCTCCTATTTTTAAGACATGACCATCATTACAAAAAAAAACATTTCAGAGATTTCGTTATATTAGTATTTTAAAATTGGGAGTAGCATTCTGCAGGGTTCGATTTTAGTTTTTTCCTAAATGTGAGCACTATAGTAAAAGTACTTTAACCAAGTTGAGGTCGCCAGCTATTATAGTTTCCAAAATATATCGTTTCGAAAACTTTATATAATTAGTCTCCATGCATCTTAGGGATATTGGGCACCAAAACGACTTTAACAAACATGGCTTCATCGAATTTCCTATTTATCAAAATCCATGATTGTAGATAAGTACTTTATTTGGTCCCAAATGAATATTGTAACGTAATGACAACTTATATTCTTATACCCTTATCAGTATGTAAGAAGTATAAAAACAGAAAACGAAATGCAAAACTTCAAAAAATTACTTTATCTTAACAATATAAACGAAATTTGTCTATAAGTGGCTTCATTGCAATTTATGTGTACAAAAGTGGAAGTTCTTGAATACACTTCCCAATTTAAGATTATTTAAACTATTTTTAGTTTATTTTGCAATTTTTGCCTTTCGAATTTAAAAATGTTCACTGTTACTGGATCATTTGATGGATAATCATGTGACACCACAAAATGCAGTTGATGATGTTGCATTTTTATGATGTTTTCAAAAGTAAACGTGCAGACACATAATATTGTGGAATAAACTGCTACTCTTTTAAAGCAAAAGAAGATGAGAGAAATAAACATTTTCTATATGCTAAATTTTTTTTGGTTGCTACAACAAAATTTGCTTAAAAAAATATAAAAAGAGGATGTGACACTCGTTAATGTTAAAAGAGGGAGAAATGTATAAAGTAAAGCTGCACCTTATGCAAGCAGCATCAGCAGCACCATTGATGATACAAATGATAAATAGCAGGAGTAGAAAGAATGTACGAGGGTTGCCCAGCACTAAAGTTAAGCTTAAATAAAAAGCTTTTGTTTGTGTTTTTAGATTAAGCTTTATTTTAAACAACTTCACTTTTGAAGGTTGCTCAGAAGTACTAGTAAGGTTTTACTCACGTAAAAAACTTATGGGTTTTTTTATCGCATTACAATTTTGAGCTTAAATTTTTACAATTCGTGAAACAATTGATGTGTGCTGTTTTTGGAAGCCGAGTAGTGGATCGTCTTGGGACGAATTTTGTGTATTTTGTTTTTGTTTACAATAGTATCCATCTGCGACCCCATAAAGTATATATTTTTTTGGTCCTTGTAAATGGAGAAATCGATTTAGCGATGTCCGTCTGTTCGTATATCCTTCTGCCTGTCTGTCCATGTTTTTGAAGCCCCCGATGTCGCATAGACCCATAAGTGGTATCAAACTATCAAAAATATCTGCGATCAAATTGCTATTGAAATCCAGCAAAATCGCTCGATAACTGATTCGAGATATAAGCCAAAAATCAAGACTATCTCTGTTTATTTCTCCAAAATTTTTACATAAAATCCTCTACCTGCCGGAGTTGCCAATACACGGGTGCACCGTAAGACCGACTTCCATTAACTTTTCCTCACAAACATTTTTGTGGAACAGACTTACACCTTATCCCCGCTTTCTAACAAGGTTGTCATACAAAGTTTAATTTTCTTTAATTGTTTTTAAATCGCTCCCACAGCTTCCAGGGTGCTCCTATATAAAATCGACCCCAAATAATTTTTCCTCACAAACATTTTTATAGAGCATATTTGCTCCAGCTCCTAACAGGGTTGTCATACAAAATTAAAAAAAAAAAAAACTACATCTTCCCCGCAGTCGCCCCTAGGGAAATAAAATGTATCACAGACCCCCATTAGTTTTTCCTTCCAAACATATTCCTACACACAAGGAATAAATTAAGTAAAATTTACTTAAATCAAGCCATAGCGGTGTCAAAAGTACGGTGAGAACGGTTTTTTAAGAACGAATTTTTTACTTTTAGCAACAATTAAGCCAAAAAATGATTGATTTAAGTTCGGAACCGTACTTGATGTAAGCGTGTAAAAGATTTATTTAATCCGTAAAAGGGATTAATCCGAAAATTAAATGTTATTTTTTTGACTAATGGAGCTTTATTATATTTAAGAAGAGTTTTATATTTTATTTTTATTTTATAGACACTTAAAATTTACAGTTTAAAAATTTTATTTTTTGTACTTACCGAAGCTGAGATTCGAACCAGGGACTTTCTGCACTGCAGCACAAGCGCGTTGCCTCTAGGCCACCGAGACACTTTGTTTTCAAATGTAAAATAATATATTAAAGCAACAAGCCTTTTTCTGCTTGATTTGCTGAAGCAATCCGAATAGGCTTGATTAAGAAAATGTAAGTACGGATCGTACTTAAAAATTTTAAGAAAGATTTCGGATAAATTCAAGAATAAAATTCTTAATTTTAGAAAGCGAGTTTTCTTTCTGTGTAGAACGTTTTTACCGCTTATCATCATCTTCTAAGGGGGTTGCCATACAAAATTTATAAAAATTATGTAAAAACGACCATAACTCCTTCAGAGTCGGCCTTCGCGAAACAAAGCGTAAGACCGACCCCCATTAGTTTTCCCTCTCAGAATTGCTAAATTATTTAAAGTTTTAAGACCCATATTTACAATTATTTATTTATATATTTATATTTTAAATGCAAATTATGGTTTGCAAGCCCCTAAAATGGCAATAAATTTACAGTACGTTTCATTTGTAAATTAAAATCAGCAATTTTGGCAACTAAAAACAAAACAGCTGATAATAATCAGCTGTGTTAACGAGTATACCTTGTTTTATGCACCATTAAGAAGGATAAGAAAGAAAGAAACAAAGATTGAAGAAGAATTACAATCCAAGGGTGTCTAGTGGGAATCGAACCCACAACCCCAAGATTGGTAGACTCGTGCATTTACCACTGATCTATTGGGGCACCCAAAAAATTAGAGTATCCGTAATATTAAATGTTTGTATATTATAAATCTTACATTAAAAGATACAAAAACTGAATTAATTTTTGTATTCCATGAAAGGCTGAAGGTGTCGGTTTGGTAGGTGCATATGAAGACTTTCAAAAATATTGAGTAGATTGCTTGGAGGGTGAGCGGAGACAATACAAGTAAATACCACCCTTCACCTCTTGGAAATTTTTACCAACTCAGGTTTTGTTTCATTTTTATTTTGTGTATTCAAATTTTTGTTTTGCCGGTTTGGAAATGAAGCTTCCTAATTTAAAATAATCTATGTGACGGACTTAAATTTAATTATACAGAGGCAAGATCTATCCCGATTTCCTGAGCTTGGCCGGAGTTAAAGGAAGCGACGTTGAAGCCTCACTGGTCAGTGTGTTACAAGGTTCCTTATATACCATAAATCGGCAGATCATTAGCATAGATTGAGTAAAAAAGTGTGTTCAATATCTATCCTGGCGGTGCCCCTCTTATCCACACAACTAAAGTTGTTTAAATTAGATGAGACCTAAAATTGTATCACCTAAATTTCAAGGACTCGTGCTCCTCCTATATAACCTTAAATTTAAAATTGCCAGAACGCAGAGAATGAAATTTTTTACAGACATGCTTTATGATCTGCCTTAATTTCTTATTGTTCCGAGTAAGGATATGCCATTTGACATTTTGGAAATATTTTGCATTTTTCCTGATATCCTGCATATTACCCAAAATCTTTCAATTTTATTTAGCCATAGTTTTTTTAAAAATCAACGTATTTGAAGAATTATTTTTGATTATTATTAAAGAAGCTCTATAGAACAAAGAAGGGAGTATGGCGATTGGGCGATACTTATTTTTCAGTTTAAGAAGTGGGATAATTTTAACGTGTTTCCACTGGGTCGGATTTACAGATTTTGTTAAGATACAATTAAATAGGTAGACTATGTAAGGAAAAAATTAATGGAAAAATTTCCATGAGCACCGTCGTTGCTTGTCGCATTGGACCTTACGCACAGACCAGAGCCTAAAGTTTTATTCTACTGTTTTACCAGACGTAGCTTACTGTGTAAAATTGAAAACCCTTAGGGAACTCGTCCCCATTTTCGCACTTTTGTGAACTCCTAAACTTGCGATTTTTTTTTTTTGCGAAAAATTTACAATTATTTACAGCAAGTTTTATTATGTATACCTTTATAAAGCAAAAAATTGCATCAAGATAAGGTTATACTAAATTCTATATTAACTTACGTGTATTTAATGGGGTTTCATTTTTTGATTAAACATAACCTCAAAACATATTTACACATTATAATACTCTCATTATTTTATGCTCCAAAGAATAGAAAAGGACTTATAACTAGTACTTGTTATACTAACGAGTCGTCAGTATTTTTTTGTATTTTTATCGCATGCAAAACATCTATTTATGCAAAACTTATAGAAAAACGCAAAGTATACTCAAAACCCAAAAAAAACAAAATAGAAAAAAAAAACTTACAAACCAAAAAAAATTGTTTGTAAAACAGACCACAATACTTTAATCCTTGCTAATGTTCTACATAGTCCCTACAGTTAGAACTATAACCTCATACATACATACGTAGTAACTAAAACACATTCTACCCCAAACTTTTTTCTGGAAACAAAGACTTAGATTGGCTGTTGGAATAAGTATAACATAAAGCAAATAGGGGCTCCTAGAACTACATATAAGGAGGTTAAGGATGAAATACATAAAAACTCAAATTTTATTTTAGTTCAGTTTGGTTTAGTTTAGTTATTCACAAATTGTAGGTAGATTATTTTTAGCTTTTATTCTAAAAATAAAAATAGTCAACATACATACGAACATACAAAAATATTTTTTTTTTTGTTTTTTTTTTTATACAAAATAAAACAAGAGTTTTATGGTCAAATAATTTATATATTTTGAGATGCAGACAACGTAATTTGAATATTTATGTAGTGCTTCTAAGTCTTAACAGAAGTTTTGCATTATTTTAGAAAAGCAATATTAGAATGACTTTAGTAGAGTTTATTTTTTGCCTCCTGTGGCAAATCCAATGATATGAATGCTATATATTAATTTAGTTTTTCAAGATAAACAAGAGCTTCTGAATAAATTTAAATTGTAATATATACTTACTCACTACACAATTAAAATTCTATACGATTCCGGGTGTCTAAAAAGGGGCAAAAGATGTATCAAAAACTTAAAATGCTTCCCTCCAACCCAACCCCTTTCACTTTTTCAAACCCAAAATAAAATAGCGAAGATTCAATAAATTCGGAGTTTGTCTTAATACTACTTGTGCCCTAAGCCAGAACAGATTTTTCATACTTGGCAGGAACTCCGCTTGTAGGACAGTATTGCGATTAAGAAAGCGGAAGTAAATCTTAGTCTCCGGGTGTTAAACAAGGATGCCCAGTCCCGTTTTATTCCGCCCTAGAACCATCCGTAAAACAACACGACTTTTAGGGGCTTTTTTCCAATAGTTCGGAGAAACCTGTACTGCCGATCTGGTATCAGCGCAGTGCATTTAGCCTTTACCTTTACTAGAGATGTACGATCAAGCAACTCCACTATGCCCGTAAAACTCTTCGGTGTCTCAAATATGCATCGATGATTAGACTTAAAGCATCCATCAATTCATTCGCCTCTCACCGAAGGCACTTCGCACCAAATGCCATCTGGTAGCGTACGCGGGTTTAAATAGACTGGATACTCAAAATCATCTCCAAAGCATTCGTCGGAGTAGTCCTAATTGCCCCACTTATCCCAACGCAACATGTATATTGGATCTTTTGTAAGGTCGCAATGTTGCACCATAGGTTAGTATCGGTCTAACTTCGCCGCATCTTAAGCTTATAGTCCTTCTACAAAGCGCCCAAAATCGGTGTGCCTTCACTACTCATTCTTTCAAATGGTGAAAGTATTTCATAACCAGGATAACTCCAAGGTACTTGACCCTCTCATTTATCGTCTTCCCAAGAAACAATGCTTATTTTATTAGTCTTTTCCGGGTTCACACTCAGCTGATTTGGATCCTTTTCCCTCAGGAGTATAACCACACCGTCCGCGTAGGCAAACTGGGTCAAAACCTTCACCAGTTAATATCCCGGTAGACTGTGTATTCAAGTAACCCATAGAAGGAGCAAAATAGTCGCACCTTTTGGGGTTCCACGGCCTCCACGCAGACACAAGGAGTGTAAACATCTGTACAGGTAGCCCAATGTCTATAAGGGCAATTATGTCTGCAAACACCGGATCTAGACGGTTTTGCAGTGCAAGAGGACGATAGATGACTACCCGCTATATAAAAAGGTTCGCATAATGTTACCTGTTCATCAGGGCGTGGTCAAAAATGAACGGCAGATTGACAGGGGGAGGTTTACCTGGTGAACTCGAAGCTCTTTGCTGCGGCAAAGTCCGAGTTAAAAGAATGGGCGAGTTAGGAGATTGACGAGAATTTTCCTGGGAGGCCCAAATGAGGTCTGAACTAGGGCATTCTAAGCTTGGGAAGCTTAAACAAGACAAGATTATTAGTGCGCTGACGGGTTACTTAAATTTATGAGCACACCTCCATCGGATGGAAAATGCGGAGGACGCAGGAAGACATTTAAAAGATGGAGCATTTCCTTTGCCACTTCCCGGCTATTGCACAGGCAAGAGTCCGATGTTTTATGTCTGATGTTTTAACAGATGTAACTTACTTGGGAGATGTAGATTGGGAGGAATTGACTACGAGGCGTTGAGAGAATTCGTCCGCATACCCGAAATTCTGTAAATTTTGTGAAATTCTACGAACTTTTTTGTTTTCTTTGCTAGTATCACACAACAAGCCGATCACTGGCTGTATAAACTGATGTATGAACTACGGAACTAACTAACTACTAACCTAACCTAATACTACCTGTACCAGTATACCTTCCTCAGTTATTAGCTAAAATTTTTTACCCTGAGTTAAGGAAATGTTATTAAAAATTAATTTTTGTAGGTGAAAGTTTCGAAGAAGTCTTAACTTTGGACAACTTATTCAATTTAGCCTTAGTACCTCTTTGTTCAGCTACAAAAACACATTTTATTGAAAAACAACGAAGGACGGTTTTTTTTTAAATTATCGCACTAAATGTGTGGATTTGGATTAAAATAAGCCATCACAATCGACTAAAATGCAAAAACCTAAAAAAAGTTTTGCTTTTAAATATTATTAAATTGTTGGGCGTTTATTGGAATTTTGTTAAAGAAAAATCTAAATTGTTAATGGCATAAACTCTTGAGAAAAAAATACAACAACAAATAAATTACTGAAATTCATAACATTTATTTTGGATTTACTTACATTAGGGTGCCCAAAAATGTCAAATGTAATTTAAAAATTTCAACAAAACAAGCCGTAATTGAAAGTTTAAAGCCGTTATCTTAAAAAAACCTAAACCTGTTTTTCTATTTATCACTTTTAAACAGCTTTTTTATATTATTTTCCATTTTCTACTGTAAAATAAATTCTTTTTCTACTTTTCAGCAATAATCTGCAGTAGAAGCATGGAATCTCTTAGCAATCCTTAGCAAGTAGCAGGAGCTAAAGAGATCTTCAGTAGAACCACGAAAATCACTGCTGGCGGTAACCGACCGATTATTGCTCTCACGAAAAAGCCAGTCTCTAGGTGGATGATCCCAAATTTGTGTGAGGAGATCGTCAGTATAACCACGGAAGCCCACACCAATTCTTGGACGAGCAACGCTAGTTAGAGAAGCGGTATAACCACGAATATCTATACTCGCGGAAACCCAACAATTATTTGCCCTCACGAGTGCACTCCTAGTTTAAGAAATAGTTTAAATTGTTGTCGGGGAATCGACGGTATAACCCGCAGTCAATGCAAAAGAGAAAGTTTTGTTAACTTTAGAAAACTGCGGTAAACCACGGTAATTCTCTACTATCAAAAGCTCTTTTTAGTAGATTTTAGCTCGACTGATGCTGGTCGAAGCCTGTTCCTTTTTCTATTGTCGTTGCTGCTTTAATATCCTTTTGTTTTTGCAGTCCACTGCGGCTGTACTTACACTCTTTTGCAATTAGCGAGATAAAGGCAAGTGGATGTGCAGGCAACGTAGTGCCAACAGCCACAAATAGATGGCACCATTCGCCGAGCCGTTACATTTAAATAGTTCCTTTCAATCAATTTCCCTTCAAACAATCTTATTTACATAATACCGGTGGGAGGTAAAAACAAAGGAAACTAATTTTACCGTCAGAGTAACGAAAATTACTTTTTGGCGACATAATTTTGACCGCAATCTTAACTCGTGTACGTTAGTTTCATATTTCAAGGCTCATAATCTAAAAAAATTTAAAAAGTACGAAAAAATATGGGGAGATTGTGAGTCAATTCCCGTAAGTTTCATATTTTCAGGCTTATAATCTTTAAAAAATTAAAAAAAACAGTACCAAAATTGTGGAAAAGTACTTTTTGTGCACTTGGGTCTATAAACCTTTCTTTCATATTTCTTTACTCAAAATTTAACAAAAATACAAAAAGGTACCTTAAAAAGGTAACTAAAAAGTACCTTAAAAGTACAATTATATAAATTTTAGCCCTTAGAGATAAAAAAAGATTAAAAAAATATTTAAAAAAAATTAAATTGTTCAAGTCGTTAAGAGGCATGCCGAACGCAATTTATTAGTTAAGAAGTTATAGAATGGAGTTGCACCAAACAAGTTTTTATCCTGGTTTACCACTTAGAGTTCCTATCGTGTATAGTTACGGAAATAGCAACGTAACTCTTTTTTACTATTTGGCCCACTTTTACCCTCTTAGAGTCCGAATATTCAAAAATTCCACCTAAGTGGGTCTATACCAGTGATAGGCAACTAATACTATTACATATGTTTTTGTATATGTGCAATTTCAAATAATGTTCAAATAATATTAATTCTATATTATTGTTGTGAAACTCAACAAACAAGCGATAATCAGCCGCCTTGTTTGAAAGCTCATCTGAGACTGATTAAAATTTGTAATGCCTTGTATACGTGTACATGTGAAAATAAAAGAAGGAATTTGCGCGGCGTGACAGAATGCCTATCAGTGGTCTATACATCGTAAGATCCCGTCCAAATTTCAAGTCTCTAATCTTACGCCCTTGCGCTGTACGATGATAACTCAGTCAGTCATTAACGCTATTCCTTTTAACAGTTATATTTTCATAACTCGTCTAATGTGTACAAGCGGACAAAAAGAAATTTATTGAAATTCATGAAAGTTTATCATCCTTTGCGAATTCGTAGCCACAAAAAACTTGACTTTCAACTGCAGCTACAAAACAGCTGCCGATAGTTAAGCCAGTAGCAGAAACCTCATCATCATCTGTGGTTGAGTGTTGTTACAACAAGTTGAGATTATTTGCTTGTTGTAAGTCTTTGCATACAGAAGGGTTTCACTGAAATACTTCAATTATTGTGGGTGGGTAAGTGCAATAGGGTGTAGCATGGCTTAAGGCGATAAAGCAAAGAAGATGTACAGACCACAAAAAAGCTAAGCAAAAAGGAAAAAAAGGTTGAAAGTAAAAAAAATTAAAAACCTTACAACTAATTCCCTTAAGAGCAAATAGAGGTAATTTTATTTAAATAAAAAAAATTAAGATGCGGTCATGAATTTTTTTAATATTTTTTTTTAATTTTAACAGAATGTAGTGGAACGTAATATCGAACAGGGTGGAATTTTTCGCCTTATCTGTGGGTTGCTAAAAACACGGTCTACAAGGCAACTTGACTGACGGACGATTTGAGCCAGTTTCCTGCGCAGACTATTTCAGCTATGAAGAAAGGCGGGCGGAAGGGCGGGAGTACTGCACATCACCAGAATCAGCCTAAGAGACTGAGTGTAAACTGGAAGGAAACGAAAATAGCATATTTAATAAGAGAATTAGTATACTTGAGAGGATTCAGTAATTGGTTGTAACCATAGATCGTCAAAACCAATTTGGAAGCACCACTTGGGGAGGAAAGAGATATGAAGGCTCACCGACGTAGAGCGCTTCTTAATCGTGAGAGTCGCTTAAAATGGGGCATCAGTTTAACGATAACACACCGGCAAGGCAGAAACGATATAAAACTATTACTAACCTACACTTCAGGGGTATGGTAGACAACAATGAACAGGAATTCTACAAAAGGTTTAACGGACATATTGCCATCAAATAAGTTAGGCAATAACGGCAACCCTGATAGGGCATTGGGGCCATTTTAAAATAACAAGCCTTTTAAAATCATCGTACGCTACGAGGCGTCGTAATGGCTATAATAAGCTTTTTAAAACCCATAAAGTGTTTATTTTTTTTTTAAGTTCTTTTAAATATTCGTAGGAAAGTCGATTAAGACATGTTTGTGTGTTAAAATAAAGTTTCCGAATAAGAGTCAAATAATACCAGATCCTACGTTTTTGTGTCAAACTATCATTAATAATCCCTAGCAGATCGCTACTTAAAATCAGCAAGATCGTTTTATAACGGACCGAGATATAAGAAAAACTTGAGATAACACATTTTTTAGGAACAAAATTTATGCATATATCCCTCTAACTCCGTAAATAAGGCGACTGTTCGCACGAAACTTGGGATAGATTCTTTAAATACGACGAGCTGAAATCCGATTTTTTTGATAAGAGCAAAAGAAGTTGTAGCCCCTGCAATTGTATTTTTATAGTTAATGCCCTATACTTCTATCGGAAACTGTGAATTTAATCCGGGGACAAAGTTATTTTAGTAAATACAGGGTGCGGCAAAAGTAACTATAAAAGTGAAAAATTGCAACTTCTTTGCTTGTGAATACTTCATATTTTTTTCTATTTTAGGATTTAAAGTTTGGAATGTTATACAATCGCGCAAGAACTTAAGATTGTTTTTCTATTCCTTAAAAATAATTGTTTGATAACTAATACTCAACGTGCATACAGAAAATTTTATGGTGTAAGAACTTCTCCGACGGGTCTGACCATTTATTTGATGGTGGATAGATAATTTTACTGAACTTGGAACTGTCGCAGATTGAAGACATACGGGCAGACCTTGCACTGGCAGATCGGCCGAAAATATTGATGCTGTAAAACAGAGCGTCGCAGAAATCCGGGACATAAATGAGAATACGGTCTGCCCAGTTGCAGCTTTCTGACCGCACTGTACGGCGAATTTTGAAACAAGATTTGCACCTCTTTCCTTACAAAATTTAACCAGCCCAAAAAATAAATTTTGAGGACTTCGCATTGCGATTGAAATATGCAAGAGCTCGAAAATTTTTTTATTTCCGCAATTGCCATCAAACGCCAACACATGGTTTAAACAAGATGGTGCAACATCCCATGCAGCCCGTGCAACGATGGAGTAATTGGGACAACAATTTCCAAATCGGATAATTTCTAAAAACGGCGATTTGAGATAGCCACCACGATCGCTTAAATTGACTGCACCAGATTTTTTCTTGTCGGGCTATCTCATTGACAAAGTTTATGTAAATAAGCCCCAAACCCAGCACCAACTAAATGACAACACTTAAGAAGAAATTGATCGTATAACACAAGACACGCTCATCAAGGTTATGGAAAATGCTTTTAAAAAGAGCACATTTTTGTACTAGAGAAAACGGTTCTCATTTAAGTGACATTATTTTCATAAATAATTTGATTTCAACAGACAGACATACTAGCATGGCCAGGTTAACTTCCCTATCAGCAAAAATTCAAAATATTGCAAATAAGTTTTTTGTGGCGTCAAAAATGTACTTTTAAAACCTAAAAACACGTTCGAAAGCATAAATAATCAATTACTAAACACTCGTTTTTTGTAATTTTTTTAATGAGATGCGATAAGATATAATAGGATTAGTAAAAACACAGAGTATTTCAAATGAAATTTATTTTTTGTCGAGTAGTCTATTAATTGAGGTTCCTAATTTAATTAAAAGTTTTATCAAATTTTACAATTATTCTTACTCGAGCGACTAGTCCACTAAAAATTTTTCGATTTTTGATTATATACTTTAATTGCTACATACTTTAAGCCTGCTTAAAGATAATTCAGGTATGACGTCTACGTTTGGGAAAAAAGCTAGACAGTTGCCGGAATATTATATGCGCGAGCCTACCAGTCAGGGGGTTGTGAGTTCGATTTTTACCAGAGACCCTGGTAAGTCGGCTTCACCTACTAAATTTATCATTTCCTTCTGTTTCCGCCAGTTTTATCTGCCTCTACAGGTAACACAAAGGCAACAATTTAGCGGAGCCAAGTGAGTTGTATCCTTTCCTTTAACGGTTGGATGTTCTACCTAATCTAACTGCTTCAAACTTGCCACAAAGAATTTTTTTATGTTAACATTTAAAAAAAACGACTTAGCTCAATCGGAAAACTGAGGATACACAAAGACTAATGTAAAGGATATATACGATTCGACACAGCCGAATAAAGCAATTTAACTTATTTTGAATCAAGCTCAACATTTCTGATAAAACATCAAATGTTTCTAGTGCAGTTTTCCTTTAAATCAGCACCTTTTAAGCCTTCAAAACTTATTTTATTGGTTTAAGTTTTTATAATAATTCCTTACCCCAACTTTAAGAAACAATACCGTTTGTTACTTTTTTAAGATATTTTTTCGATGAAAATGGTTTCAACATAAAAAAACAAAGAAATATTATTTTCTTTAAAAAGGGCCCTTTAGGTTTCCCACTGTGAGTAATAGTTGTTGTTTTGTATCGTTTTGTTTGTTGTAGGATGCTTTATTGTTATCAATGTGTTAAGAGTCCCCCGTTGGCAAAAAAAATATATTAAAAAAAAATTAGTCTGTTTAAGGAGGAATGAGTTTAAGGAAACCAACAAATGAGCAGAATGATGTTTTTATTTGTTTCATTTGCCGCCTTAATAGTGTTGCTTTTGTATATAGAAATTTTATTGTTAAGCTTGTTGCTCGACTTTTTTTATTTTTGTATTTTTTTAATGTCTCAATGCATGGGAATCATAGGCATTTTAAAGGATGTAGAAAATTTACAAAAGCAAAATACATAAAATATTTAATACAAAAAAAAAGATCAAAGACTTTGTCGCTGGTAATTTAAATTTATCACATTTGTGGCATTAACGAGATTGTATATAAAGATATTTCTATGTGAGCATATAACAATGTTAGTTTGTAAAATGGAGGTGGTACAGGGTGTCTGGTGGCAGATTTTTATTTTTAAACTTAAATAAAAAAGTAAAAAATTGATACCAAGTTCAATTAAGAGCATTGAACTATAGAATGAAAATGCGGATGTTATTTTTTTCAATCGAGGGTTGCGGGTTTTTGGAGACCAGGAACGGCAGTTTTGCTTGCTGACATGGACATGAAAATGAGTCTCGTCGCTCAAAAAATGGGATTTACAGTGCGAAAATGCTTTAACATCGTTTCACAAAAACTTTTGCGTAAATCAAAGTCACTTTCTTTCAGTTCTTAAACGACTCGAATTTTAAAAGGATGAAACTTCAGACCGTTTTTTAAAATTTCATGAATAAGTCTTAGGGAGGCTGCTCTTTTCCGTAAAGTCGCTGATTTTTACGTTACCTACTTTAAACCAGTTCAATGTTTTCAGGAGGCCTTGAAGATCGAGTGAGCACTGGCCGTGGGACATTCATAGCCGAAGCAGTTGCGCAAAATCTCTTCCCCACGAAAGAATTTAATTTACAGTCGGCCCCATCTCGTATTCGTCGAATACCGAACTTTTAACAAAATAGTCGACGAGCAATTACGTAAGAATCATTGCTCTTAAAAAATTTCTCCACAACGTATTCGCCGAATACCGAACTTTTAACAAAATAGTCGACGAGCAATTACGTAAGAATCATTGCTCTTAAAAAAATTTCTCCACAACGTATAATTGCTCTTAAAAAATTTCTCCACAACGTATTCGCCGAATACCGAACTTTGAACAAAATTGTCGACGAGCAATTACGTAAGAATCATTACTCTGAAAAAATGTCTCCACAGCGAACGCGCGATGCTCCCTCGACCACTGCGACATGATGACTGACAAATCCGCACAATCAGTAGTTCCAACAGCGCCTCTCTCCTTCCGCACCATTTATTACTTTTTGAAATAAGCGTATTTAAAATATAAATTTGCCACCAGACAGCCTGTATAAACATGTCAGTGGGATTTAATTCCATATTGGACAGAATTATGTTCTGTTATGTGTTGCGATTTATGTGAAGCAGTTTCTTAAAAAAGCTTAATTATAGTTTGTACTAGTCGAGAACTTTCGTGGGCCACTCCTTTTTGACTTCTTTTGCAAACCCGACTATCTATGTGGATAGCAAGGCTGCTCTTAAAGCACTTACTGAAAACATGGGTGGCCATAAACTTCAGGTCAGTGCTTAGAGGTATTAGACTCTGCTGGGTTCCGGGATACTTTGGAATATCCCAAAACGAAACTGCAGATAAATTGGCACAAAGGACATCTGAAACACAATTAAGTGTGGGAACTATATCGTTTTTTCCCACTGTCTTAAAAGCATTTTTAAAATAGGGCAAGTAAAGAATGACTTGATGTTTCAGGCTGTAGGGTTTCGAGATCGGTATGGCAGCTGGCTTTAGCGTGCAAAGCTAAAACTTTCTTAGACTAATTCTAAGAAGTAAAACCGTTTACCAGCTGCCCGGCCCCTGTCAGAATATGACATCGACACTTTTTCAATGACTTTATTGGTAATTTTTCGGCTAAATCGGACTGTGATTTCTATAAAATTCTAGTTGTACTCCTTCCTTTTCTAATGTGTTTTTAACTTTAACCCAATTCTTATAACATACTCTAGTTCTAGTTTTCCTTCCTTTCCTTTTTTAAGGGCAAGACCACAGACACAACTATCTCTGAGTGTGGAGATGAAACTTTCTATAATTCATCGCGTGCCCTTTAACCTACCTTCTACACCTAACTTTTTAGATTTTTTACATAGTAAGACGATTGAAATTTTACAAAAAAAAATGAAATTTTATTGCTCCCTATAGTTCCCCCCAGGAAACAGTAGTTAACCTAAGTAAGTACAACTGTCACACTTTAGTGATAGTGCTGCCGGCGGAAAAAGGGGTGCAACCACCTGGTCTCTTAGGAACCCACTGATGTCTAACTAGAGCTTGTATTTGGTACGACGGGACTGAGTAACAAATCCCCGGTACTAATTTTGATTTAAACGTTGGGATTGTGATGAACTGGGCTCCCGCTTGGAGAGTCGTAATTGGGAATGTCAGTCAACCAGATGCTAAGCCTTATAATGTGACTGCTTTCAGCACTCCTTAGTGATGTTGTCGTACAACAAAAGTGGATGGCAATAAAGTGGCTACAACTTGAATTCTGCTAAAGTGAGTGAACTTTGGGAAGCCGTACCAATGGCGGCTGCCCTTAATAAACTTAAGTACGGACATAAACAGTCTTTCAAGGATATCATTAGCCCGAAGTCTTAAGCAATGACTTGCATGTGTTTTTGCTAAATCACATGAAGGCACTTTTCAGACGCAAAAGTATTCGACAAGCAGTGTGACCACCGTCAGGAAAGATGGCATGTCAGGAACTAAAGTAAATCGTACTACATCAGTCTCCTATAGTAGGCTAGAAGCAATAGTGGCTACTGATAATCGACTTGGCTACGCGGGGCTACCAATCATTGACACTTGGTGTTAACATTGGTAGTGCCCGGCGTTGTTAGCTCTGACTTTGATTGGACGGAAAATTTTCGTTTACTAAAGGTCCCCAGTCCCTGACAGTAGCCGAAACTGCCAGCTGCTAAAGGACTTCAGATCTCTGTCTGCAGAAGGGTATGATGTGCCCTTGGCGTTTCTGACAGTGATCAAAACTGACAGTATTTTTAACTGCAAGGGGTCCAGAAACTGGCACTTTTCTACGATGACTTACCAGAGACCTTAGTTTCCCAGCTCTGTCCTGGATATGGTGTAGCTCACTTGGAAACATCGTGACGCTTGCAATTCTGACTAAAGTCCCAGGAAGAGTTTTGGTTCGGTTGAAGTTACTCATAGTCAAAAGGAAATTGCGAAATGCTTTTCTGTGCGAGCACCACCGTGGTTTATTGACGTATTTATGTCCCCTTAAGATTTTGGAAACAATTTTTTTTTATTTTTTTTAAGTACATATATCAAAAAAGTGTATTTGTTAGTAATGATAACCGTGAAGCCAGTAAATCCTAGAACCATTCATAATTAAATTATGTAAAATTCCATCAAAAAAAATAAAAAATAAAATAAAAATAATTAAAGCTTAAGCTTAGAAAAGGTAAAAATATATAATACCTAAGAAAGCCTTCACCATCAAAATGAGAGATGTGTCCTTTATTACAACAAAAAAATTTTTGTCATAAGCTGGAAACACTAAATATAAGGAAGTTGAGTAACAGTTTAAACAAAAAGGATTATAAAAATAAATTTATAACTGTACAACGAAGTGTAAGAGACATATTCCTCAAAAGATTATTTTAAAACAGTGGTCTTCACAAAGAGAAACGCACTTAAAATGAGAGTATTATTGTCAGCGTTGCCATTATTTTTTTTTATAAAAACTGCAAATTTGGAAAAAACAAATCTGCATTTTAAGTGAAAAAACAGAACATAACAAATTATATATAAAAAAAATAAAAACATATCACAATATGTCGCGCTCATTCAGTAATACAGTACTAACTGAAAAATGTAAAAATAACAACCAAAATAATTCATTTTTATAAAAAAATTAAAGTATGTTTTTACTATATTTGTTTTTGTGTATCAGTGTTTTGTAAGCTTATGTTTTTTTTTATTCTAAGGCAAAATATAAAATTATTAATATTTTGTTTTATTATAACGATATTTTTTAGCTAATTCTGAGCTGATGATATGTGAAGCCTTGATTTGGCTATCTGTATTGGTAGAGTTATTTGAGCCTATTTTGGATACAAAGGTTTTTGAGTCGAAAATCTTCTTTTAGTTTTTTTTATTATTTGATTTCTCTCATTTCCTGAAACAGAATAAAACTCAATGTGCATTGTATGCCGCTTAAGGTGCGATGCAAACATATTCTTTAGTAACTGGTTGCATACAAGGCACTCAGCCTCTTTGAATATGTTTAAAGAAAACAAAAAAGATTTTCCCACTTAATATCCTACATAATTATTATTAATATTTTTTTCTAAAATGCTGTAAAAAATTTATATGTATGTCCGTAGGTTTTTACCTGAATTATGAAAAAGTTTTAAAATTGCATAAATTTATGTAGCTTGCTATCAATTTCTTACTGTAATTATCAAAAAAAATTTTAGCTCTACCTATATTGCACACATAAAGAGCTTCAAATTATTTTGGGTTAATTACACACTAATTGGCAACGCTGCAGTGCAGAAAAAACATTTTTAGCTCTCTCTGAAAAATAAAAACATGCGACATACACCTACTCTGTTTGAAAGCTAACAAGCTACTAATTGAAATTTTTTATTTTTCATATGTTTGTTGTTTTGATTATGATTACCATTTTCAATGTTGAAAACAAAGCGTATGGATTTTTTAATTATGAAAGATTGTGTAATGTTGATAATTTATTATGTTTTCTTAAGTTTACGATCGAAAAATAAAATAAAAATAGCTCGCCATGAATTTTAAAAGCAATATCAGTTAACAAAATACGATATTTATTTTAAAATACAATTTTATCAGGATTAGTTATTCAGTTGCTGTTGGCATATTTTAAGAAACATTTTGGTAGGAAAACAATTTATTTTGGAAAACCCTGGTTGTAATATTCACGAAGAGAGTAAGTAAAAACCCGAAAATCTTCGTTAGCTGGGTAATATGGATGAAGACCACTGTTTTAAAAACATGTATTTACGTTTATGTGAAGCATATTAATAGGATGTTGCCTTTCTTCAAAACCCAATTCGATTAAATTTCCTTTTTTCCATTAAATTAAGTTTTACTAATTCGAATAATTCTTAAAGAAAATTAATCAAGTTAATAAACATATTTAATCACAAATGTAAACAAAAAACAAAGAATAAAGCCTTTATAGTTGATAAAAAAATACAAAATAAACCCTTTTCCAAAACAAAGATGGCTAATTGCTTAAAGGGTAGATTTTAAGAACTTTTGAAACTTTTTTTTACACGTTAAAACGTTTTTTTATATGCTTTCATTTTATTAAGGGTTTTGTATACTTTAAGGAGATTAACCCGTAAGTGGGAAAACAAAAATTTACTAACCTTTAAAGATTTTTCTTCAATTTTATATATTAAAAATGGTCACGCCCTGTAATTCTTCCTCATAAAAGCAAAATAAAAAAATATAGCCCTGGTGCAACGTAGATGTTAATTTTTAAGGTTCATTAACAAAACAGCAATACCATTTAAGGGTTAAAAGGCTTTGACATAATAATTTGAAAATTATTTAAACTTTGAACAAGCGGATTAACGAAAAATATGCACCAATGACAAGTGGCAGCGTTAACGTTAAAATAATTATTTCCTTTTTTTGAAAAACTTTTTGATTTTACAGTTGTTGTTTTTAAGCAAAAGTTTAAAGAAGTACTTGTGTACCATTTGGAATACAAGGAAAGTTGAACAAAAATTAACACAAGTAAAGTGAGCCCTTATTCCATTAAAAAAAGGAAAAAATTGACATTTAAAAACTTCTAATTTTAAAAATTTGCTTTATTATTAAAAAAACTTTGACCTGCAAAAATGTGCGGGTAATATTAGTTGAGTGATAAACAGTGATGAAACAGCCACAGAAATCTGAATAAATACCACTTTGTGTAGAGTCTCCAGAATTGTATGAAAATCAAATGACAAACGGCGACGTCATTTCTACTATCTTTGCGAAGGATCGATTATAGACTTGAAAGTCAATATAATAACAAATCATTGTTCGACAGCCAAACGAGCGGGACGACTGGCCAACAACTATTGCATGTTCTGTGCTGTACTGGGGGAAAAAGAAACTGTTGATCATATTCTGTGTCAGCGCAAGCTGTCTGGGTTTATTTCTTCGAAAACCTAAAGAAAAAATATTTGGAATTGAAAAGATCGCACTGCTTGCGAGAGAGTCTTGAGTTTATTATATCGAATAATTTAAACTGGGATCAGCTGGTTATAGTTTGTTTCTTCTTGCCTGATAACGACCTAACGGATTTAAATGAGATTTTCAGGGAAAGTCAGTTCAACTTAATCTTACCATGCACTCTTTTGCTCAATCTTACTTATTTGATATTTAGTGCATTGCCTAGTGCCTGTTTTTTTTTTTTTTTGTGAGATACTGGTAAAGCATGTTCTCTGCAGGTATTAAAGAAACGCGCGGAAACTCTGTTTAACCGCCGCACATCTTAGCGGCCTGGTTTTGAAAACAAACTATCTGATTTCAGACGGAATTGTAAGGACGTCAGTAACTCCAAATGGGATAATCCATGCAACTTTCTAAATTTTTTATGACAGGATTATTGGAAACGCTGTATTAGCTTAATTAGAAAGCTAAGTGTTAATATGGAGGAATATGACTGATTGATGGATTGATTAATTGACTATATTCATACCCCATAACCAAGAACTTGGTTACAGGGTGGATCGTAGCTGGACTCTGCTGTAGAGAGCTTGGCATAGACCTACAAAATTCTTAATGATTTTAGCATCTTTCAGACCAAGATTCCAGGAGCCAAAACGTCCGCTGATCCTGAAATATACTTCTATATACCAAGGACTTTGGGGAATATATTTATTGGTAATCAAGCGATCAGGGCAGTTAAGTTGAACCTCATGTGTTTTTTAAGTGCCCAAGCATGAAAAAAATCAGTTAGATTAAATATAACAGGCAATAAGTAAAAAGAGTGAAAGATAGAGAGAAAGAGAGAGAGAGAAATTCATATAAGGCATGTGCAAAATTCTAGGATAAAGACTACTTACTATGGTTGGCAATTTCTTCCCCGTCCTGGTTTTTTTTGCTTAGTCAATCGTTTTCTCTTAAGGAGGATAATAAACTCGAATGTCAGGAATTATGATAGACTTGAATGTCAAATGTAACTAGCTTTAGTCTGCTGGCTCCAGAGTTCATGACCCAGACATCGTTTAGTCTTCTGTCTTCCATTGCCTTGACTGATTCCCCAAAAGTCGTTGATAGTCGTTATACTGGCGTGTGTGCCGAATCGATAACGACCGGTAATAGCGGCCACAGTGTCTTTCAACCTCCGTTTGTCCGAATCAAAAAAAAAACTTGAAACATCCCAAATCTGGCCTTATCAAGGTTATCTTACTAGTTTGGCATTTAGTTCCCTTAATCTATTTGGTTTCAGGAAGCCTGCCAATAAATGCATCCAGGCGCAGTGGTTATGCCACAGAAGTCGTCAGTCGTTAAGTAATCCAGTTTTTTATCATCAATCGCCAGCTCATCAGCAACGCAGTTGCTTGCATTATTTCCGTATCTCTGCAGCCATAAGGGTGTAATGTTAGAGTTCAGCGCCCTCTAGTCCAAGGATGTCCGGGAGTCCTAAGAAATTTGTCATTTAGTGTATACATCAGTTAGGGGCCTAATGACGGCTTGGTTGTCGGTAGAGATCTTAATATTTTTGACAAATATTCTGTAGTACAGCAGTTAGTAATCCGCTTTGCCAATTGCTGGCAGCTCATCCTTTAGTGTACTGCATTTATTAAAAAATATACCTCCTCCAACAAAAAGGTTCGCCTTTTTTGGCCCATCTACTAGATTTCTCCTTTCCATCCTTTCTACTGGGTACAAGGAGACAGGGGTATTTAGATAAATATCATGGCTGAAGATTTTGCAAAGCAGACGTACGTTTGCTAACAAAAAGAGCAATAGCCGTTCGTACTCCACTTTGGTCCTACAGTCGAAGTATAAAGAATGCTGTGATGTTCACATAATGGAAGTTTGAATGAGTACCACTTCCTTTGGCAAAGATCATGTGAATATCTTTGACTTAGAAGCGACTACGTTTTTGATTCGCTTGTAAAGAAGAAATGGGGGAAGGAAAAGGTAATAAGTCCATGTTTAACAGTTGTTCATGCTTAACAGGACAGCTGAATGATTGTAGGTTCTATGGTGTGCCGGGTGATTAAAAAAAACTGTGGTTCATATTTATAACCACCATCTAGCGCTTAAATGCTTTAAGGCCAAGCGAATAGGTTCTCTTCTTATTGATGCCCTAAAAAAATATTTGGTTTGGGGAGGCAAAACTCTTTGCAAGATCAAATTAATTAAGTTACAAAATACACAAAAAACTACTAAATTTAGTTAAACTTTATACCTACAACTTTTTTGTTGTGTATTTTTTAACACAATATTCCTGACGATGACATCCAAAGGACATCGAAATATTGAAAGATTTTAATAAAAGGAAATAAATTAAACCCAAATATGACCTCTAGCTTAATTACTTCAAATTGATATTGGAAAAGGTAAAAAAAAATTAATGGATATTATAAAAAAATGTTTTAAAAACGGGTTTAACAAAATAATATGATCTTAAAGGAAAAAATATGCCAAGATATGCATTTATATGCAAAATATGCAAATATATGCCCTAACAAATCGATGCCAAAATTTCGCAAAAGTTCTGAAACGGAATAACAACATTAGAAGTTATTGCGACGCACAGAAAAAAAATGTTTGCATATTTTTGGTTACCCTTGATATTATGTTATAATGATTTGATGTTGCAAATGCTGATATTTGGTCCATTTTTTTAATAAAAATGCTTTTTTGGAATGAGTTTATTGATTCAACTGCCCTAATTATAAAATTCATAAATCTTAAATAAAATCCATGAAATTCAACAAACATTTACCATTTCTTTCGTATAAGTCCTATTTCCTGGGAATAATCATATTGGATTTGAGATGCCATTGAGAGTGCATTTATATTTTTTTAAACAGAATTGGTCCTACTAAATTTTTTTTAACTAAATTTTCAGTGCTGGTATCTTGGTATCATATAGAGGAAAATAGATGCACAAAATTTTCCGACGGTCGGTTAATAATTTAAGGTTGTTGAAATCGAAAAAATTATTAACTATGGTGTAGGGTATAATATGGTCGGAAATAACCAACTGTGACATTTTTTATATGCAATTGTATACTTAAATATGCAACTATTTTTAAAGTCCCAGTTCTTGTGACCTTATTAAAACGTAAAATTCGCTATTTTTCATTTTCCATACACTATGACTCTAATGGTGCTGCATTTCTCAAAAGCCACTTAAAAATTCCATTTAGACTCTTAAGAAAAAAAAATATACAAACATTTTCTTATGACAATGTTTAAACTTTTTTCCAAATGACATAAAGCAAAAAGAGTTATAGCAGTAACACCCCATAACTTACGAAACCTTTTCTAGAAGAAACTGCGAGTTGATACTTAGAAAACTTTTTCAATGGTTTATAAAACTGCTGCATTTGTTGTAGAATAATAAAAGAAGAAAAAAATTGCACAAGAATAAAAAATCTAAACATTTTGCAGTTTTTAGTAATTTTAAACAAAATTAACTTTGAGAAATCACGTACGAGGCTACAAGAAAATAGGAAAAAAAACTATAAGCTTCAAACTTTATGTATGATGGAGCTCAGTAACGATGAAAGGACTAAAAGTATAAAGAAAAGTCTTTCATACAAGCAACAACAGCCAACATACTGTGAATAATAGTTTGTTTAACAATTTGAAAAATGACTTTTGGCCAGAGCAACATTATTACCATTATGTTGTTGTTTTTTTTTTAGTTTCTTGACCATATTCCATATTAACAACCCTTTTGCTATGAGTGGTCCTTTTATAGGTTTGGAAATATGTATTTACACAACACACATATGTACATAGAAATGGGCGAAAAGAAAATTTATGGGCATTTTTAAATAAATAAATAAATTTCCTCTGAATTTAGATGGTTTACAGGTATTACTTCGTCTGCTACTTTGTAAAATATAAGTTGAGTGTTTTAAATGTTTTCATCGAAATAATGTATTTGGCATCACGTTAATCTAAAGAGTTACTGAAACGTGGCTAATATTGGAAAACCTCGTCTAATGATTAAACAAGCTTAAACTAAAGATATAAAAGTATCTGAACTTTGGCACAGATTTTTCTTTAAAACGAAAGGCTTTTCACACTTTTTTCTATCCTCCACTTAATGGTAAAACAAGCTGTGTATTACATAATACTTGTCACTTTTGCAATTCATATATAATTGAATATGTCTGTCAAAATTGCAATTTTACAGATGTTTTATAATTTTTGCTTTCACACGTACATATGCAATTACGTCTGACATAACCTTTAAACCAAAATTAGCAACTTACTTTTTTTTTGTTGTTTTTTTCCAAAAAGAGGTAATGCTTTGTCAGATGAAAATAGAGTCCTCTAAAGGTAGTTTTATACGGGATGTATTTTACATATGACTTGTCACATTTTCCACTGAAAAATTGATACATGTCGTATGAACGCGTTGAAACATTACTTATGTGAAAAACATATGTAAAAGTCAGATGACAAAATTTTCAATGAGAGGGCGCTCTATTGTCATCTGACAAAGCATTTGGCATTTGGAAAGGTTATGTCCGGCAAAATGACATACATATGTACGCGTGAAAGCAAATATTATAAACCGTCTGTAGAATGAAAATTTTGACAGACATAATGAATTACATATGTATTGCAAAAGTGACAGGTAATATGTAATATACATCCCGTATGAAGCCACCTTAAATGAAAATTTGTCATCTGACTTTTACAAATGTATTTCACATAAGGTCAGTTTCACGTAAAACGGCCAAAATTTGAGAAAAATCTATTTTTTCAATATTAAAAAAATCTAATTCATGTACTGATATGAGTGAATAAATGCCTGTGGTTGCTAGACTGCCTATGGGAATACTGTTCAAACTTCTGGATCTCGGAGAGCCTATAATTAGTTTGAATGCTAAAAACAACAACAACCAGCAAATAGAATGCTTTAAGAGCTTCCCCGCATTTATAACGTTAAATTACTTCTTGAACATTTCTCATCAGAATGGAAAGTTGCCTTAATAAAGAAACTGCTAAGCCTGAAAAGAAGACATTAAAGGTCGAGTCTTACAGGCCTACAAGCCTTTTATATGAACAAGTATTTAAATAATCTGGAAACACATCCAAATTCGCTCACTTGCAACATCTTACAACATGACTGACACTCTTGTTTGAAGGGAAAGGATACTGTTGTTAGGTAAGGTTAGGTTAGGGTAGGTTAGGTTAGGTTAGGTTAGGTAGAACAGGCAGCCGTTAAAGGGGTTGGGTCCGCTTAATTTGGTCCCTTTGTGTTACCTGGAGAGGCAAATAGAATAAATTTAGATTAAAGGGAAGAAGAAATTTAGAGAAGGATAAGAAACAAAGAACAGAAGAATGAAGCAGACTTACCAGGGTCTCTGGTGGGAATCGAACCCACAACCCCCAGGCTGGTAGACTCGTGCACTTACCACAGATCTACCGGGGCGCCTCACTGTTGCCCCTAGATGAAACCATCAGAATTGAATAACTTTATTTTAAGAACCTTAATTTTAGTCTGGCACTGGGATTAAGCCTACTACTTGTAAAACTTATTATAATAAGCCAATTTTTTCAAATGCCACATGCAAGTGTCCTCCCGGAATTAACATTTTGGGGTATAACAGCCTTGGATATTACATCATTTTAACAAAAATTAAATTATCTTTAAGACTTTATGCCATCAGCCGACTAAGTTCAGCAATCCAACGTCAGTTGCGTTGCCCAGCGGCAACTAAAACTACTCATTTGTCACATTGTTAACCATTTTCTAACTAAAATTTGCAACTGTTAGACGTCAGTTGTTGCCATCTGTTATTTTAGCAGCTGAGAACCAAACTGAAGTTAAGTTGCCATACGTAATCGACACTTCAATATGCATTATTTACAATGAATCCCATATAAGACCAACTCGGTATACTTTTTTATATTGGCCTCAACTTCTTTACAAGCACAAAAAATTTCCTTCAACAAAAAACTATTGAATAAAGCAGGACCGTTTTGTAATATTTTGAATTATAATTAAGGCTCCCTTTTTTACCTTTTAATAAGATTTTAAAATGAATATGAACAGTCCCCTCCGTGCCATAAAGAGTAAATAAATAGAATTTACTCTCAGATACATTTTCATTGCATTCGTGTTTGAGTTAATTAATCAATTTAATATCAGCCATGAAATCAATTGTCATAATATTTATTAAAAATCTAGCAAAAAACACATTTTTTCCTTATCGATAGATAACTAAAAAAGAAAAGTATGAAATCATTTTATCAAAGTTGTTGAGATCTTTAAAAAAAGATATTGACTTTTATAAAGTTCATAAAATGTTTTTTTGTTCAATAAAGAGAAAACGAAGAAATGCAAATAAAAAAGCAACAGACAATGATTTTTAAAAAAATTTAAATAGTTAACTTATTTGCTTCCAATAGACTTGTTACTGCCAAGTGAAGTTTTATTTTACCCAAAGAGGAAGGTTACACGTGTGATTTTTGTTATATTTTATAAAAAAAAATAATTTTTTCAACTATTTCTTCATTCTTTAATAATGTTAAATGCGGCCAATTTAAACAAAATCCAGTAAACTAAAATCGTTAGTTTTAAAGCAATTAATAGAAATGAATACATGTTTGTAAAAATTAGGGAAAGCGTTTTTAGGTTTCCCGGGAAAGCAGAAAATTTTTTTTAAATTCTTCCCACTTCATAGAAATAAATTAAAATAAAGTTGCTTTTAGTTGGCAAATACAATACCTCAAAGCGTAAAATAACTTAAAAAGGAGATAAACAAAACTAATAATAAAACTAAAATCAGAAACTTATGGTTTTACTTTAAGTTTTGCATGATTTTTTGTAGAAATTAGTGTTGTACTACTCCTTTAAGTGACTAAGATTGACAAACGTTATCTTGTAGTAGACCCAACAGAAATTAAAAACATATGTGTATGTATGTGTATGTTCACAAGTCCATGAAACTGAGTTTTTCTTATTTTCCTAGGCAATTCTTCCAGATTTTTATTCTTTGCCTTTTTAACCCCAATTTGTGTAACAAATGACAGTGGCGCATGACTTTGCTGGTCCTTGGACCTTTATATAAAACTAGCTGACCCGGTGAACTTCGTACCACCTAACAGTCATTGAATATATGGATTTTTTAAAAAGAGTACAAAGCTTGTTTAGTCAAATAGTTTATTGGAATATATTTATAAGGAAAACGAAAATTCAAAAAGATTACAAAAATAAGGAAGCTCTGTATTTTCGTGCTTGAGGTTAGTTCCCTTTAGTGCAGTACCTTGTGATATATGACATTTTTCGTTTTGTTATTAGGCGCAAGTATAAATAAAGTAGATGGTTTGCCCACACGTGAACATGAAACGTATAGTTGGCCATGAGAAAAACATGAATTCTCTAAATTAAGACCACAAATACTCAATGATTGTCCTTGTGATTTTTTAATCGTCATTGTGAATGCAAGCCGAATAGCAAATTGAGTTCGCTTAAACTCAAAAAGCATATCGGTTGGTATCATCGGAATTCTCGGAATGAGAACTTCTTCACCTTTGAATTTTCCTCTAAGTATAATTGCGTGTATGTTGCAAAGTTTTGGTTGCTTTAAATTTCGAAGCACGATAACTACTAAGGTAGGCTTCAGCTGTAAGCTGTGCGGTGGTAAGCCAGGTACATCCAAGGAGTTTAAAACTTCAGTTAAATAGTTGATGGCTTCATCTTCGTTTGTTACACAATCAATAGATTTAAAAGAATGCATAGTTTGATTTGATTTTAAACTACATACATATATAGTTTAAATTATCCACATCTATATTTTTACTTGATAAAATTGCCCGTTCACTCAACCAGTCATAATTCTTCCCTTTAGCAATTATGTTGGCGAATACTTTCTTGATAAGCTCTTTTTTTGACGATACAAAATTACAAAAATTTTGAGGAAACGAAATCAGTCCGTTTGATTCGTCCACGGGAATACGGCCATTACCAATAGTCAACAATTAGTTGGAGAAATCTTGAGCTGCTAAATCGTTGAGCAATGTAACTTTCATGTTCTCTGTCAACTGCAGTATCTTTGCAAAACGCCACAGACTTGAGGATTTAACGCAAGCATTCATTCGATCAGCAGCCGTCGATCTTGGAATGACTGGCAGTGTTTGGCGGAAATCACCAGACAGTAAAATTATTGCACCTCCAAAACATCTTGAGTCACTGCGCAGATCTTTTAGTGTTCTTTTAAGAGCTTCTATTGCACGTTTTTTGTGCCATTGTGCATTTGTCCCAGATAATGATTTTACACACTACTAAAACTTTGGACATGGCGGAGTTTTTCGCAATGTTACGTGTCGGTTGCTCTTTATTTGCCGCAAATAAGATAACACATGTCTTCAATTAAGAGCAATGCCCGGTTATGCATCTTTTTTTTCTCCATGTTATTGTTATTGGACCTTCGCTAATGCGAACTAACAACGTGTATTCAAATCTTAAAATTATGTAATTGATATTAGTCCAGTCAGTACCAAAACAAAATTTAGGTTCTTAAAATAAGGTTAATAAGGTTATGCATCTTCGCATTGACTTCAAGAATTGCATTTCTCGAGCTGCCACGATATTGATGGAAAATGACACATTGTCCTTGTATTTGTTCCACAGGTGACTTGGACTTGACGGGAAGCATGTCATTAATGTTCGTATATGCCTCAGCGACTGTCGTATCCCAATGAGTATCGTTTTTAAGCAAATTGAGTTCTTTACATGCAGCATGAAATGTTGGACAGACTATACCATTAACAGTACGTAATGCTGCAAATGATGTTGGACCACGAACATTCACCAGCAACAACCGCAAATAAAACCATTCATCATTCTTCGGATGAACTGAATAAATACGACCAAGAGCATCACTTGAACGCAGATCCGGATGCCCAGGAATCATAGTGCCTTTCTTTCGACGTTAAAATTTTTTGAAGAAGCGTTCCAAGTGTAATACCGTGGCATCTCAGAGTAAAGTAAAGTTTGTGCAAACGGATCGTTTTGACAAACAGAAAAGAAACTTGTCAATGTTGCCGCTGGAGGTATTTCAGCACGTTGAACAATATTTGACGCAGTGAAATATAATCGTTGGCCATTTTCCAGATGCACTGCTAAATGTGCAATAGTGGGATGACATTCGTGAATAGGGAATGAGACTATACGCCAAACCGCCCAACTTGATAACGCGTAATTTCATCGTTGCCATTGGATGTTTGGATGCTAAAAACAACCAAATCGCTGCCTTTCGTGACACATTTGCAGATGTACTTGATCGACTTCACTGAATTAGAATCAACATTGCAAACTGTCTTAAATGATTTGGAAAGAAGTGGCAAATATAGCGCAGTGCAACTGTTGTCAATCACAAAACCGTTTCCTTTTACTTTCTTTGTAATAGTTTGATCGTTGTCATTGGACGATCAACGCCGAAACAGTGGATAACCGTCATTGCCAGTGATAGTTTCCGCCGTCAATTTTCGTGAATAATGTTTGAAACACTTGCCGTCGACCATGCACGGAGATTGGGGGTTGATGGTGCCACACGCTTCATGAATCACATATGTAATTACAACATCATGTAGTTCTGGATCTGTTTCGGGATCAGGAATCTCGGCACTTTTAATATCATCTATCTGGTCTGGTCGAACTTCTCGACAAACCAAATAAGAATATGTGCATGCGGCAAGCCTCGTTTTTGCCATTCTATTGAATACATCCAGCATCGAGTATCTCCGTAACAATATATATAATCAGCAAACTAATTTTTTGCCTAAACACACACAATTCACAAAATACTATTCTTAATAGCATGTCAATAACGTTATAAACATGTTTTGTTCGTTTCTTTGATAATTACTGAAAATTACTGACAAAGCGTGAATAGAAAAGCTGAGCCTATCGCATCTTTTATGATGGGAAGCTATTACCAAGAACAATTTTACAAACTGTTCACTTTATAATGGCTTCATTATTTTGTAGCCCTATCCGCCACTTGTAAATATTTTTTTTTATTTTTTTAAATGTTTGTTGTGATTACAAAACAATGTATAGAAAAAAATTGCGTTAATGACTATCTGACAGACAGATTCATCATTGCGTATCCTTAATGCTTAGGGCAAGGCTTGAACTATGTATTGGTTAATTTTGTAGCTTCTGAACTAAAAAAAGATAGAATTATGATTTAATTTACGCTCGACAGGTTTCAAAGTTATGAATGCCATTTTAGTACTTTTTTTGAAATATTAGACCACCAGTGCACTATGGTCGAAAAATCACTTTTCTTGGCCAAAACTATTAAAACTTAAAATAACGGAATTTTTAACTAGAATTTGAATTTGCAGTATACTTTAAGTGTTTTTGTATAAAATAAATATTTTTTTTGTAAAAAATTAACAACATTAAAATTTTAATTTAAAAAAAAATTTTTACATACAATTTTTTTTCTTTTCTTTCTGAGTTTTTTGAGCTGCTGTCAAAACCGTAGCTAAATATCATTTCTGTTGATACGAAGTTACCCGTAATTGTCGCAAATACTTCCTTTTATTAGTGCGTCCTTATTTTTTCCTTTCTTCTGCTGGGTCAACCAAATATCAAAAACTGCTGAATTCTGTAAGCAAATTACGACTGAAAAAAAATTTACTCAAAAACCGCAAAAAACCGCAAATCGAGATAAACATTTTCAAAAACTAAACACTTTAAAGTAATTTTGATTTTTAATCTTATGCTTAACACTCCTAAACAAAATGTGTTAAGCTTACTCAAACATAAAAAATAAAATTAATTCCAAAAGGTTAAAGACTTTTGCAAAAAGTTATTTTATTTTTTTGAGTATTCAATTTTTGAGTTTTAAATTTTACAAAATTAATAAACTTACCATCACCTTCGTTTTCCATTTGAACCTTTATTTAACACGCGTTGTTTTCAGCTTTTACAAGCAAATGAAATAAGCTTTATAAAACACCGAACGCAATTCTGTTTACAAATGAAGCAAACACATTCAACTTCGATGACTCACCGAATAACGGTGAATTGCATATTACAATAACAAAATTAATTTTTGGTTGTTTTAGAGTGTTGACTACTAGATTTCAAAAACAAAAACATATTTCGTGAGTGCAAACATTTTGACTTTTGGCCAACGAAATGAAATTTCCGACCACAGTGCAGTGGCGAGACAGGATAAAAAACCATATTTTGAAACGGCTTATATCCACTTTTGTACCTTCGGAACCGAAAAATATAAAAAGGGGCTCAAATTATTTTTTGACAGACAGATCTCGAAAAATATGAATGTAAAATTTTGATAATTTTGATCCTAAGGGGTAAAAAGGAATAAACATTTAGTGGCAATTTTTAGGCTATTTCTGTTACTTTTAAACTAATAAATTAAATTGCGTTCAACTGGTTTAAAAAAAATATAAACACGTTTTTGAAGTTTTTTTACAGTTATTGAGGCTTATATAAGAAAGCATTTTTGTTGTATGGAAGGTGCCATACCCATTATTCCCTTTTTCCTATACTTACGTCAATTATGTATATTAGCAAACATAAACATACATAGACAATTTTGAGACTCTAGGTATAAGAATTATTGAAGTACATATAAAAAAATTCCAATTGTATGGGAGGTGTCACACCAAAAAGTTTGGAGGCCTTAGCTGTTACAGTTATTGAGACACACATATAAATATTTCCATGCTATTAGAGGTTCCAAACCCATAATTCACTTCCTGCCTATACTCGTCTTAGTTATGCATATTAACATAATAAAAACCCATATTAAATTTGGAGATTTCAGCTGTTACATTTATTGACATATAAATGTAAAATATATTTTCTTGTAAAGGAGGTGCCACGCCTATTATTATCTTCACGCCCAAACTCAGCCTAATTGTAAGCATGAACATCGTTAACACCTACACAAAATTTCGATTTAACCCATACACAGCTGAATTATGCATATTACTATTATAAACATCTTTACAAAGTTTTAAGAGTTCAACTGTTACAGTTATTGAGATATATAAAAAAGCTATTTTCGTTGTATGGGAGATGCGACGCCTATTTATTTCTTTCCGCCCATACAGAGAACAATTATGCATATAAGCACTATAAATATTCGTACGAAGTTTGAAAACTTCAGCTATTACAGTTATTTAGATATATACAAAAAACTTTTTCGTTGTATGAGAGGTGCCACGCCCATTTATTTCTTCCCACCCATACAGAGCACAATTATGCATATTGGCACTGTAAGCATCCGTACGAAGTTTGGAGACTTCAGCTATTACAGTTATTGAGATATATACAAAAAACTATTTTCGTTGTATAGGAGGTGCCACGCCCATTTATTTTTTCCCGCAAATACAAAGCTTAATTATGCATATTATCACTATAAACACCCGTACGAAGTTTGGAGACTTCAGCTATTACAGTTATTGAGATATATGTATACAAAAAACTATTTTCGTTGTATGGAAGGTGCCACGCCCATTTATTTCTTCCCACCCATACAAAGCCTAGGTATGCATATTAGCACAATAAACATCCATACGAAGTTTGGAGACTTCAGCTATTACAGTTATTGAGATATATTCAAAAAACTATTTTCGTTGTATGGGAGGTGCCACGCCCATTTATTTCTTCCAGCCTATACAAAGCCTAATTATGCATATTAGCACTATAAACATCCGTACGAAGTTTGGAAACTTCAGCTATTACAGTTATTGAGATATATACAAAAAACTATTTTCGTTGTATGGGAGGTGCCACGCCCATTTATTTCTTCCAGCCTATACAAAGCCTAATTATGCATATTAGCACTATAAACATCCGTACGAAGTTTGGAAACTTCAGCTATTACAGTTATTGAGATATATACAAAAAACTATTTTCGTTGTATGGGAGGTGCCACGCCCATTTATTTCTTCCAGCCCATACAAAGCTTAATTATGCATATTAGCACTATAAACATCCGTACGAAGTTTGAAGGTTTCAGCTATTACAGTTATTGAGATATATACAAAAAACTATTATCGTTGTATGGGAGGTGCCACGCCCATTTATTTCTTCCAGCCCATACAAAGCTTAATTATGCATATTAGCACTATAAACATCCGTACGAAGTTTGGAGACTTCAGCTATTACAGTTATTGAGACATATACAAAAAACTATTTTCGTTGTATGGGAGGTGCCACGCCCATTTATTTCTTCCAGCCCATACAAAGCTTAATTATGCATATTAGCACTATAAACATCCGTACGAAGTTTGAAGGTTTCAGCTATAACAGTTATTGAGATATATACAAAAAACTATTATCGTTGTATGGGAGGTGCCACGCCCATTTATTTCTTTCAGCCCATACAAAGCCTAATTATGCATATTAGCACTATAAACATCCGTACGAAGTTTGGAGACTTCAGCTATTACAGTTATTGAGATATATACAAAAAACTATTTTCGTTGTATGGGAGGTGCCACGCCCATTTATTTCTTCCAGCCTATACAAAGCCTAATTATGCATATTAGCACTATAAACATCCGTACGAAGTTTGGAAACTTCAGCTATTACAGTTATTGAGATATATACAAAAAACTATTTTCGTTGTATGGGAGGTGCCACGCCCATTTATTTCTTCCAGCCCATACAAAGCCTAATTATGCATATTAGCACTATAAACATCCGTACGAAGTTTGAAGACTTCAGCTTTTACAGTTATTGAGATATATACAAAAAACTATTTTCGTTGTATGGGAGGTGCCACGCCCATTTATTTCTTCCAGCCCATACAAAGCCTTATTTTGCATATTAGCACTATAAACATCCGTACGAAGTTTGGAGACTTCAGCTATTACAGTTATTGAGACATATACAAAAAACTATTTTCGTTGTATGGGAGGTGCCACGCCCATTTATTTCTTCCAGCCTATACAAAGCCTAGGTATGCATATTAGCACAATAAACATCCATACGAAGTTTGGAGACTTCAGCTATTACAGTTATTGAGATATATACAAAAAACTATTTTCGTTGTATGGGAGGTGCCACGCCCATTTATTTCTTCCAGCCCATACAAAGCCTAGGTATGCATATTAGCACAATAAACATCCATACGAAGTTTGGAGACTTCAGCTATTACAGTTATTGAGATATATACAAAAAACTATTTTCGTTGTATGGGAGGTGCCACGCCCATTTATTTCTTCCAGCCCATACAAAGCCTAATTATGCATATTAGCACTATAAACATCCGTACGAAGTTTGAAGACTTCAGCTTTTACAGTTATTGAGATATATACAAAAAACTATTTTCGTTGTATGGGAGGTGCCACGCCCATTTATTTCTTCCAGCCCATACAAAGCCTTATTTTGCATATTAGCACTATAAACATCCGTACGAAGTTTGGAGACTTCAGCTATTACAGTTATTGAGACATATACAAAAAACTATTTTCGTTGTATGGGAGGTGCCACGCCCATTTATTTCTTCCAGCCCATACAAAGCCTAGGTATGCATATTAGCACAATAAACATCCATACGAAGTTTGGAGACTTCAGCTATTACAGTTATTGAGATATATACAAAAAACTATTTTCGTTGTATGGGAGGTGCCACGCCCATTTATTTCTTCCAGCCTATACAAAGCCTAATTATGCATATTAGCACTATAAACATCCGTACGAAGTTTGGAAACTTCAGCTATTACAGTTATTGAGATATATACAAAAAACTATTTTCGTTGTATGGGAGGTGCCACGCCCATTTATTTCTTCCAGCCCATACAAAGCCTAATTATGCATATTAGCACTATAAACATCCGTACGAAGTTTGAAGACTTCAGCTTTTACAGTTATTGAGATATATACAAAAAACTATTTTCGTTGTATGGGAGGTGCCACGCCCATTTATTTCTTCCAGCCCATACAAAGCCTTATTTTGCATATTAGCACTATAAACATCCGTACGAAGTTTGGAGACTTCAGCTATTACAGTTATTGAGACATATACAAAAAACTATTTTCGTTGTATGGGAGGTGCCACGCCCATTTATTTCTTCCAGCCCATACAAAGCTTAATTATGCATATTAGCACTATAAACATCCGTACGAAGTTTGAAGGTTTCAGCTATTACAGTTATTGAGATATATACAAAAAACTATTATCGTTGTATGGGAGGTGCCACGCCCATTTATTTCTTTCAGCCCATACAAAGCCTAATTATGCATATTAGCACTATAAACATCCGTACGAAGTTTGAAGACTTCAGCTATTACAGTTATTGAGATAAATACAAAAAACTATTTTCGTTGTATGGGAGGTGCCACGCCCATTTATTTCTTCCAGCCCATACAAAGCCTTATTATGCATATTAGCACTATAAACATCCGTACGAAGTTTGAAGACTTCAGCTATTACAGTTATTGAGATATATACAAAAAACTATTTTCGTTGTATGGGAGGTGCCACGCCCATTTATTTCTTCCAGCCCATACAAAGCCTAATTATGCATATTAGCACTATAAACATCCGTACGAAGTTTGAACACTTCAGCTATTACAGTTATTAAGATATATACAAAAAACTATTTTCGTTGTATGGGAGGTGCCACGCCCATTTATTTCTTCCCGCCCATACAAAGCTTAAGTATGCATATAAGCACTATAAACATCCATACGAAGTTCGGAGACTTCAGCTATTACAGTTATTGAGATATATAAAAAAAACTATTTTCGTTGTATGAGAGGTGCCACGCCTATTTATTTTTTCCCGCCCATACAAAGCTCAATTCTGCATATTAGCACTATGAACATCCGTGCGAAGTTTGGAGACTTAAGCTATTACAGGTATTGAGATATATACAAAAAAATATTTTTGTTGTATGGGAGGTGCCACGCCCATTTATTTCTTCCAGCCCATACAAAGCCTAATTATGCATATTAGCACTATAAACATCCGTACGAAGTTTGAAGACTTCAGCTATTACAGTTATTGAGATATATACAAAAAACTATTTTCGTTGTATGGGAGGTGCCACGCCCATTTATTTCTTCCAGCCCATACAAAGCCTTATTTTGCATATTAGCACTATAAACATCCGTACGAAGTTTGGAGACTTCAGCTATTACAGTTATTGAGACATATACAAAAAACTATTTTCGTTGTATGGAAGGTGCCACGCCCATTTATTTCTTCCAGCCCATACAAAGCTTAATTATGCATATTAGCACTATAAACATCCGTACGAAGTTTGAAGGTTTCAGCTATAACAGTTATTGAGATATATACAAAAAACTATTATCGTTGTATGGGAGGTGCCACGCCCATTTATTTCTTTCAGCCCATACAAAGCCTAATTATGCATATTAGCACTATAAACATCCGTACGAAGTTTGAAGACTTCAGCTATTACAGTTATTGAGATAAATACAAAAAACTGTATGGGAGGTGCCACGCCCATTTATTTCTTCCAGCCCATACAAAGCCTTATTATGCATATTAGCACTATAAACATCCGTACGAAGTTTGAAGACTTCAGCTATTACAGTTATTGAGATATATACAAAAAACTATTTTCGTTGTATGGGAGGTGCCACGCCCATTTATTTCTTCCAGCCCATACAAAGCCTAATTATGCATATTAGCACTATAAACATCCGTACGAAGTTTGAAGACTTCAGCTATTACAGTTATTAAGATATATACAAAAAACTATTTTCGTTGTATGGGAGGTGCCACGCCCATTTATTTCTTCCCGCCCATACAAAGCTTAAGTATGCATATAAGCACTATAAACATCCATACGAAGTTCGGAGACTTCAGCTATTACAGTTATTGAGATATATAAAAAAACTATTTTCGTTGTATGAGAGGTGCCACGCCTTTTTATTTTTTCCCGCCCATACAAAGCTCAATTCTGCATATTAGCACTATGAACATCCGTGCGAAGTTTGGAGACTTAAGCTATTACAGGTATTGAGATATATACAAAAAAATATTTTTGTTGTATGGGAGGTGCCACGCCCATTTATTTGTTTCCGCCCATAAATAACTCAATTATGCACATCAGTAAATAACTTACCTATACCAAATTTGGAGACTTCAGCTATAATAGATTTTGAGGTATGTGAAAAAAACTGTTCAATTTGTATGGGAGGTGCCACGCCCAGTCGGAATTTCAAAAAATAAATAAGCCTAAAACGCATTCCCAGATATCGGGTATGTCTTTTTTTCAAGTTTCATTAAAATCGGTCCAGCCGTTCTTGAGTTATAAGCGGTGTCACTAACAAAAAAAAAATTTTTCTTTTATATATAAGATTATTTTGCGCATAAGAACTAGCCGCACTTACGCATATTTTGATATGTAGTCATATATCAATTTTGCAGGTTCATAAAAAAGTAGTTCTCATTATTTTCAGAGGACTTTAAAACAAAAGCATACGAATCCCGGTTTCCCATCTGGTCCACCTGAGCGTTTGCCTTCTTTAAACCTTAAGTATTGTTACAACTTCACGTAGCGTGAAGTAAATTTTTATGGTAAAAACTTAAGCGTTCTCTTAGTGTCATTTAATTCTTTTGAATAATTCCTTACAATATCGATAAAGATAATAGATATTCTGATCTCTGTGTAATTTTTTCTTAAAATAATAGGTGTGTTCATTTACAGAAAATAATTAGTAATTTTCGATAGTTATTGGTAGTAAGTGTTCACGTACACAAAAAATTAGCAGCTAGAGAGCCAAAACAGAGCGTAATATGTTTAGAAACAAAAATGTTTCTGATAGTTTCTACTAGTAAAAATTTTACTATCAGAAATTATTAAAACAGTCTTTCTGTCATTAAACTTTGAAAAAAATTTCAGTTTTAAATTTTTATAAGTTTACAATAACAAAATACATTTTCTGCGAAAGTGTTCATTAACTTTTAAATATTTTTGAGAGCAATTTTTAAAATTTATTGAACACAACTAATATCGATAAAGAAAATACAGATACTAATCTCTGTGTATTTTTTTTAAAATAATAGGTGTGTTCATTTACAGATAATTATTAATAATTTTCGATAATTATTACTAGCAAGTGTTCACGTACAGAAAAAAATAGCAACTAGAGAGCCAAAAAAAGAGCGTATAATGTCTAGAAACAAAAATGCTTCTGATAGTTTCTACTAGTTAAAATTTTACTATCAGAAATTATTCAAACAGTCTTTTTATCATTATGCTTTCAAAAAAAATTAAATTTAAAATTTTATAAGTTTACAATAGTTGTGTTCAATAACTTTCTAGTAATTTCTAGCAACGAGAGAGTAAAAAGAATTTTTTTTCGAAATTGCTCTCAAAAATATTTAAAAGTAAATGAACACTTTTACAGTCAAAACTTTCAAGCAAATGTATTTTGTTATTGTTAACTTATAAAAATTTAAAATAATTTCTGATAGTAGGTGTGTTCATTTACAGAAAATTATCACTAATTTTCGATAATTATTACTAGTAAGTGTTCATGTACACAAAATATTAGCAGCTAGAGAGTCAAAAAAGAGCGTAATATGTTTAGAAACAAAAATGTTTCTGATAATTTCTACTAGTAAAAATTTTACTATCAGAAATTATTCAAGCAGTCCTTCTGTCATTATGCTTTGAAAAAAAATTTAAGTTTAAAATTTTTATAAGTTTACAATAACAAAATACATTGGCTTGCAAGTTTTGACTGTAAAAGTGTTCATTTACTTTTAAATATTTTTGAGAGCAATTTCGAAAATATTTCTCTTTACTAGAGGTCTGCTTGACTACACCCAAATGCCGTTTAAATACATTCGTTTGTTTTTCAACAACATAGTGTTTTTCATTCAATGTTAAACAAACTAAATGAATGAACCCACAAGCGAAAGCAAATAAAAAACAACTTCAACCGAAAACAAAATATTACCCATACATTCATATAAATAAATACTGAATAGAATGTGTGAATATTGCTGTATGATTGGTGTAAAAAATTATTATTCATTTGTGTTTGCAAATTTGTCGTTATTGTTGTTGTTAAACATTCATTAACTCGAAAAAAACACCTGAATGTTTTTATAAAAACTCTAACTGTAATGAGACTTTGCTATGTTTTTGTATTTTCAAGTGTGTTTTATACACATTCAAAACAAAAACTGTAAAATGAATGTGTTCTTCTTGTATCATTGAGTGTAACACACATTGCATTCTTTCTTGTGTTGTTACTGGCTTAACTTTATTTATCTCCCATAGAATGAAAAATGTTTGAATGAATATTGTTTTTGTTGTGTATAGGCAATTAAATGAATATAGTCATGCAGATGTCTACTCTTTACTCTCTCGTTGCTAGTAATTACTGGAAAGTTATTGAACACAACTAGAGAAATTTTTACTAGTAAAAATTATCAGAAACATTTTTGTTTCTAAACATATTACGCTCTTTTTTGGCTCTCTAGCTGCTAATTTTTTGTGTACGTGAACACTTACTAGTAATAATTATCGAAAATTATTAATAATTATCTGTAAATGAACACACCTAATGTCAATAAATATTAGATTGTTTTATTACATTTTCTGTTAATTTTAAATTATTAATATTTTTTAATTCAACTAAGATAAAGCTAACATATAAGAAATATAAAAAACTAGTTTGTCTGGCTGAATAAGAAAAGGGCTTTATCTTTTAAAATTTTTTCCATTTAAATATATAAAACGAGACATTGATTTAAATATATTAGTTATTCATATACAGGGTGTCTGGTGGCAAATTAATATTTTTGAATACTATTATTACATATTTAAAAAAGTAATAAACGGTGCGGAGGGAAGGTAGCGCCGTTGGAGTTATCGACTGGGTATCGCACATTCGCTGTGAAGACGTTTTTTAAGAGTAAGAGCACTGTAGTTCCCATTTTTTGGAGCGACGAGGCTCATTTTTACTTTAACGTTTACGAAAACAAGCTTAACTGCAGTTACTGGTCTCCAAGAAGAACTTGCGACTCTCGATTAAAACATCAAAAACCATTGCATTGTCCCAGGATAACTGTTTGATGTGCCTTATTATCGAATGAGATAATTGGACAATTTTTTCGAAAATTCTCGAGGCCAGGCGACGGTACTCTTCACACACGTGGTTTCAACAGGATGGGGAGACTACACACACAGCCAGAGCTTCGATGAATTTGCTTCGGGAAAATTTTCCCCGAAAACTGATCAGTCACTTTGGGGACATCCCATCACCACCTAGGTCACCCGATCTAACTCCCATGCACTTTTTTATGGGGTTTATAATGGCATTTCCCAATCTCTTGTGGCTTTAAGGGAAAATATTCGTCGAGAGATCAGCTCAATTAAACCAAGTTAACTGCAGCGTTTGACGCAGAATGCAAGGCTCTGTTTTAAACAGTGTGTTCAACTCTACGGAAGACATCTAGATAACATACTCTTTAAAAAATAAAAGCAGCATTTTAATTCTATCGTTCAATGCTCTTTAAAAAAACTTGTTTCAATTATTACATTTTTTATTTAGGTTTGAAAATAAAATCTGCCACCAGACACCCTGTATATAAAAAAAGCTATCTAATTCTTACCAAACCTTTTTTGCAGAAATTAATATTTTAAGAATTTCTGTGAAAAAATCTATAAAATAGAGCCCAAATACTTGCTTTATTAATGTAAAACAAACAAATTGCTTATGTTTTAATTTCCCGAGATCCCGCTAAAAAAAATCCTATGGGGCCGGAAATAAAATAATTAAAATTCTCTAGTAAAATGAGGTATCTTTATTGAATCTATAAACAAAGTTTAAACATATTTATAAAGAATTTTATTTTAAATCTCAAACTATGTATTTATATTAAGATTATTACATTCAATAGGATTTCCTCCCTAAAACATTAAGAGATTTTGCACAACTTAACGCAAGTTTGACAGACAGAACCACAATTAACTAAGCAACCAAAAACCCCCCACATTCTTAAGAGGATTATTGATTGTCATTATTGCGATACCATCAATTATTATTAAGTAAACGGACGTATGATGAGCATTGTGCGCGAGAGTTTGCTTAAGCTGGACTGGACTGCATTTGAGTGGAGACAAGACAAGAGTTTTTTTGGTCTTTACTGACAGCTTTTTTAATACTTATTTGGTAATTTTGCTTTTTTTCAAATTGTTATCATTAAAGAAATACACATAATTTTGCAAGATTTAACAAATTTGGTAGGAACGCTTTTGGAGCGCAGAAAAAGTAATGTATAATAATAAAGAATAAAGAAAAATAGAAGAAAAAACGAAAACGTCAAAAAGTAACATGAAAAACAGAAATCGTGTTACTTTTGTAACGTCTCTGCCTTCTCTACCCAATTCGCCCTCAAAAAAATGTAACATGTTACAGTAACGTGTTACAAGTAACATAGTCTAAATGCCGTGTAAGACAATTTTTTTTTATTATTCAGGCTCAAGTTTATTTGTTTATTTTATTTCTTTATTTATGAAGAAACAAATATTTTTCTGTTAATGTTGATTGAATGAAATTTTATTTAAATTTAAAAAGCAAGTTATACTAATACTAATCGAGTAGAATGCATTTTCGAAAACCAAATACGGATATCATCATTAGTACTTTTTAAATTCGTACATAGTGTTTTGGCTTTTTATATCACTATTTAATCCACATTTTAACGTTGAAAAGTCTACAGCGAAATTTATCATATTTCCAAACACTAAGTTTATTAATTTATTTTTAGGATTTGTTGTAGGTTAAGCTTGTCTTTATGCACTTCAACTAAATTCTTGAAAAACCTCAAGAATATTTTTTGTCTTTATATAATAACTTCAATAAACTTATTGAGAATTACTATAAGCAAATCAAAAACATTTAAAAGATTCTGCAAAAACCCAACAAACAATTTTTTGCTTTTATCTGTTTTCTCCTTTAAGAAAGTTGGGATCAAATCCAGAATAATATTTGGAAATTGTTGTATAATTTTTTATATTTATTTATTTGCCGGCAGTAGTAAGAAAATAAACAATTCATAAGTGATACTCTGAAAAAACGCTCTATCTTGTATACATTTTTTACATATGATGAAACTAAACATTATATAAATTGTTACGTAGGGTATTTTGTGGTTTGGCTTAACCGACTATAATCTTTTTACTATTAAAATTTGCTTCAATCAGCTTCAAATACTGACATTCAATCATTATAGACACGCAGATATTGTGTTTGCACGCTAACTAAGGTAGGTTTGTATGTCAGTAGTTTGTTTTTGTTGTAGTATTTTCTAATGGTTTGAACAGTTGTAACAGTTTCTTAAATTATTATTTTGCACAAACAATAGCTTTCTATTGCTTTAATATTAGAGGTGCTCTTATTTTTATGGCCAAATTTTAGTGTTTTAATTTCTGTTCGCCGGCCAAGTATTTGTTTCTCTATAAAAAAAAATAATGAATGATGATTTTATCATATTTTTGATTAATTTTGTCTTAAATATGATTTGACGATTTTTTTTCTCAAATGATTATTTTTTTTGGTATTGAACTACATACACAATACATAATTTGCGTACAAATTATCAATATTAAATTATAAAAACAACAAAGGTTTGTGTTAACTTGTCGTTTAATGCTTTTAAACACTACATATTGCTTGGTCAATATTACGCCCTATATCTTATCTTATCAATAAGACAATGTAGTCGGCAGGATAACGCAAAATTATTGCTTATTGCCATACTTATGTAAAGGGTATGGAAACACGTTTTTACGTTATTTTAACAATAAAACGAACGGCCATATTCATTTATTATTTAAAAAAATTACAGTTTTATTTACTAATTAATTTTAAAACCACTTACAGATTTTTTTTTGTCACTCAAATAGTTGGCTTTTTACCTTATTAAAAGTCCTTACTTTCATATATCTAGACTCAAAATTTTAAAACTAAAAAGGTACCTGTCGAACCCAAATTGTGTCTATTTTTATTTGCCTAGAAGCTACGAAAAGTACCTACAGTACCAAATTATAATTTTTACATGCTTTTAAAAATTACCAAATTCAGTTTTAATTATGTTTCTATCTTAATTGGTTTAGATGTTACAAAATGGACCTAAAAAGTACCATTATATAATTTTATCTTTTATTTTATCAAAAAGCTGTTTTTTGGAAAATATGACGGGCGTAACAGATTTGTGGTGAACTAACTATAACATCGCTGTTATTATTTATTATTGTTCTTTTACGTAAAAAACAAAACTATGTATGTATGTACATATATCAGCCCTAAAGATTTCAGCCGTCGGAAAGACATATATAAAATAATTAAACTAAAGCGTTAAGAAGTTTGAAAAATGTGCGTCCGGAACGTTTTGCCTTTCGTGTTCTATTAACAGCACATAAATCAAAAACAGCCACTACTAAAAATTCATCAGAACTATTTATTTCTTTTTTAATTTTCACTACGACCTTAACAACTTTTAACGCGCTTAAATGGTTTTAAAATCGATAGCAGTGTACCCTGATTGCTAGATTTGACTGCAAAAATCTTTCAAGAGAAAAATACAGTACAATTCTTTTTTATTTCCGTTTCCGGTTTTATACAAAAACATTTGTTTCAAATCCAAATATGCACAAAAAACGTTATTAAAAAATTTGTTTAACCACAAAATCATTTTTAGGTAGCCTAAACGTGAGATTTCTATGACTCCACATATGTAGATTGATTAAAATACCTTCTTTCTTAGTTAGCTAAAGTTTATTGTTTTTTTCTTCCTTATTATAAATTAAGTGATTTATAATAACTTACCTCTATAACACTATCCCTTCCTAGGCCAGCCAAGACTTTACGGTTCAACTGTTGCTTTCTAGCTGCTGCGGTAGCACTTGCCAGCCGCAGACCACCACCTCCAATGCCGGTAAGACCAGCAGCTGCAGCCGCTGCCGAAGCCAAAACAATTTCGTCGTCCTCGTCGTCGTCGACGTCAATATCGTCGTCCTCTTGATCGTCTAGAATGTTATCGTCGTCTTCGTCAAAACCGGAACCGCTTAAATTGAAATCATCTACAGCTGTAGAGTCTACAGCGTCTAGTTGTTCTTGAAAACTTAAATCTAATTCTTGGGGTAGTTTAGCATATTTCTTGTGATCTTTCATGGTTTATTCATAAGTTAGTGGTTGAAAATTAACTGGAACACTTTTAAGGAAAATTATAAAAATTAAAAATAATCTAAAACACGAACGATATTAATTTAAAACATCAAACACGCACACACTGTATTTTTGCACTATTTAGGGAGGTCTATGATTAACCGGAATAAGTAAAAATGTTTAAGGGTATTTTTGCTTTGTTTTGTTTTTTTTACAAATCAGATTCAATTCTTTAGCATTTGTTACTTTTTAAGGGTTTTCTAAATGAGTCATTTGTAGGTAAAGAGAGGTGTTAAGTGGTTTCTTTCGATTTGCTATTTGTTTTTTTAAAGAGATTTAATTTGTTTGTTACGGTTATTTTAGGTTTGCTATTGAATTTTCTTTTTTTTTACTTCTTTCACTGTTGCTGTTTTATATTATTTTTTTTGTTAAAACAAAAATAAGCACACAATCGATTTTTTTTTCTCGTTACAAAAACTTTTGTTTCTGTGTTGAAGTTGTTTCTGATAGTATTTTAACTGCATATGAGCATATAGAACTTAAATATTAACAACAGGTTCTTAGTTTTTTGTGGTTTCGATTTTAACACATTTAACACAACACGAAAAGTAATAAATAAGGTACGGCGTTTGGTGTTCCTCGATAAGAACAAAGCCTTTTAAAACACGTTGCTTCATTGAAAAGTCAAGCTATTGGAAAGACAAACACAGATATGTATACACGCCAGGCCAGAATAATTTCGCTTTTGTTTCATAAATTAAAAAAAAATACTTTAAAAAGCAAAAAAGAATTAAGAACTCAAGGTTCTTTCCTTTTCTACAAAGACTACTACTCTTTTTCACAAATTTTCTTGTTGGAAACCCACTAACTTTAAAATTTCATAGCTTCAGTCCAACAAGCTATTGGCCATTTTCCCAAACTAGCATATGTAGGTATGTACATATGTAAGTACTTGTAGTTTTATTTTTTTTTTACTTCAATTTTATTATAAAACTTATCCGCGCTTATGATCTTGATTAGTCCACTAATAAAATGCGTTTGTCCGCATCGTCTACATTTTCATGCAACTGACAAATAATTTTACAAATATTTTCTATTATTCTTTTTATTTATTTTTCCATTTTCACCCCCCCCATCACAGCGCAAAATCCCTAAATATGACGTTTTGCTGAAAAATTTGCATTAGAAAAAAATTGCATTTCTTGTTTATGTTGTGTTATGACAATTCGTGTAACTGTGTATGTGTATTATTGTTTTTGCCAACAAATGTAAAAGAATAAAGGAATTTGAAGACTTGTAGTGCTGACAAGTTTTTTATTAAAATGCTGCAAATATATTAACGATTATAGTCTTTTTAAACAGCAAATTTAAAAATATTCTTGTTTTATGAACTTTGGGAATAAATTAATTATAATAGTAGCCCCCGTAAGGAAAGACCAACTTTTTTTAGTTTAAAACTTTAATATCTATATATATTATGAAAAAAAACTGAAATACATATATCGGTTCGCTTGAGATGCAAAAGGACCAGTGAGAAGGGTATATAAGACCCGGCACAGCTGATCATAGCGCTTTTCTATTTTTTAATATATTTTGTCTCTAAATATGTAGGTCTTTATGTGCTTCGTTAATGTCCAATTAAATTTTTTCAAAACACATAAAGTTAACCTGTCATCCTGAAGTAATCATATACCCACAATATCTCTTTTTATATATTTATTTATTTATTTATTTATTTATTATTTATTTGTACTGTACCACACACAAGACCATGTGTCTTATATTGCAGTGTGGAACTGATTAATTGAATAATTTACAAATCATTTTAAAATTTTACAAATCATTATACATATATAAAACAAAAAGTGGAAATACATATACTTATAATAAAATACAAAAAAGAAAAAATTAATAAAAATCAAGCTATATCATTGAGTATAATTTTAGAATATTTTCTTTAAACTTTCGTGCGTTACTTAATGTTTGAAAGGAAAAAGGAATAGAATTCCAGAGAGGTATTGCGAATATATAGAAATGGCACTGTGATATTAAGCTTTTATGCACAAAAGATTTCAATCTCTTTCCTCTGCAGTTATTTGCGAATGATAGTTTACTGTAGAGATGATCAGGCTGTTTAGTATGAACTATATTGTGCATAAAAACCAATACTTTCATATTAAGCAGGTTGTCGAGAGAGATTCCATATAACTGTGATGAGAAAATTGATAATCTAGATCGTTTATTCAAACCGTACACATACCGGATTATACTGTTAAAAGTAACATTTAATTTTCTTTTACTTGCCATGTCACATTTAGCGAACAGCTCGCATCCATATAATAGAATAGGAATAAGGTAAGTTTTTGCAAGAAGTATTCTAATTTTTAAAGGTGTACAATATTGAGTTTGCCAAAAACTCCTCAGCATAGAAAAAGTGCGCCCGCAAGCATATTTAATGTGGTCTGACCAGGTCAGGGTTTTATTAAAGAAGACTCCTAAATTTTTAGCAGAATTAACTATATCAATAGACTGATTATTAATAAATATACGAGGTATAGTATTAGGTCGAGCAGATCGTTTATGTATAATAATACACTTAGATTTCTTAGGATTTATTCCAAGTCCGTTAGCGGATGCCCAAGTGTGAATTCGATGGAGTTGCATATTCAAGGAAGCAATACAATGATCAGTCATTGAATTTTCACAACTTGTATAAAGTTGGGCATCATCTGCATACATTCTTATTTTACAGTCAGTTAAAATGTTGGGAAGATCATTTGCGTACATAGAAAACAAGAGTGGACCCACTATCGAACCTTGTGGAACCCCTCTCATCAAAGGAAGCGCTCCTGATTTGTTAGTATGAGTATCTACATACTGATATCTATTACGTAAATACGTAAACAGCAACTTTGTAGCACTCGAAGAAAAACCAAAGAAATGACTTAACTTATAGCACAGGATACTGTGATCTACTGTATCAAAAGCCTTGGAATGATCCAGTAGTACTAAAAAGGCAGTTTTACCACGGTCAACTTCCTTCCTGATTTCCTCAGCGACATCAATTAGGGCCGTTATACAACTGTGATTCTTCTTAAAACCTGATTGTTGGTCAGAAAGCATTTTATTGTCATCTAGAAAACGAGTTATTTGCTTGTGCATAATTCTTTCGAAAGCTTTAGACAGATATGGAAGTATTGCAATTGGTCTATAGTCAGAGCATGTCTTAGGTATAGGTATGATTTTTGCTATTTTCCATTTCGAAGGAAATTGCCCCATTGTAAGTATTCTATTAAAAATAAAAGTTAGGAAGGGAAGTAAATGAGGTAGAAGAACTTTCAGAAATTTAGGATTAATGCCATCCACACCTATTGAATTAGATTTGATTGACAGCAAACTTTCTAATACGTCACACTGATCAACAGTTGCAAAAGAAAAAACAGAGGCTGGCCTACTAATATTAAAATTATCGTAATAGTTTAGATCAGCTTTACCCATTGGAATATTAACAAATTTATCATTAAGAATATCAGCGTCAATTAAACAATGGTCCAGGGGAGCAGTCTTACCAATACCAATTTCTCGAATAGATTGCCAGGTTTTTTTGGAACTAATTGCGGAAGAAAACTTAGTAGAATAAAAATCAAATTTTGCTTTTTTTATAAGGCTATTGACTTTTCTTTTGGCAGTGCGATAGACTTCATGTAAATACGTTGTTTTGAACCTTTTCCATCTAACATAAGCAGAATCCCTCAGATTGATATATTCTTTTATCTCTGTCGAGAACCATGGCTTTAGCTGCTTATTGATGAAAATAGTTTTTAAAGGGACTGCTAAGTCAAATAGAAAATTAATATTGTATTCAAGGAATGCAAGTTGATCATCAATAGAATTAATGTAATATAAGCTAGCCCAATCAATTTTAAAGAACTCTAGATCCAGTAGCCTAAGATTCATATGCTTAAAATCCCGAAAAGTAATTGCTTGAGCAAGTGTAACTAAGTTAAAATTGTAAGTCATAAAAATAAGATCATGTTTAGAAAAGTATGGAGCTGATAGCTGATCATAAAGCAGTATTTTGGAACAATTGCCTACAATAAATAAATCCAAAAGAGTATTGCTAGTAGCAGTAAAATGCGTTGGAGTTTTAGTGTTAGATAGCGAAAGACCAACTGAATAAAATTCATCCAAAAGACTGCAATCTTCTAAGATGTTCGAATTAAAGTCACCAGCTATTAAAATATCGTCATACATCACAGTAAGCATTTCCAACGTATGTATAAACCGACTAACAATAATGTTTTTATTAGGTCTGTAAACACTACCCACTAGCAATTTTCTTCCTTCATTAATTACTTCAATAAAAAGGTACTCAACAAAGTTAAAAGGTTCTAAATTCAACACATCTTCAAAATCGCAATTTTGTTTTGAAAAGCATTTAATGCTAAAATTAATTCCCTTTCTTATACAAATTGCAACACCACCATATCCATCTTCTCTGTCAACCCGACATAGATTGTAACCAATCAAAGAAACAGAAAGATCAGTTAAGCTGGAAACAAACCAAGTTTCAGATACGCAAATAAAATCAATACCTGAATTTTCAAAAATATATCGAAATTCATCAATCTTACCTTTTAAGCTCTGCGCGTTGATATGACATATTTTGATACCATCTCTCTGTTTGGCAAGGATCTTGACCATATTCGCAACACTAACTCTGGTAGAAATTCTAGAGCTGTTATTCATAATAAAGTAATAAAACTTCTAAGACAGTAACGCACGATACAAAAGTAATATTGAAATTAAAAATAAAAATTCTAAAATTTAAATAAATATATATGTAAAATGTAGATAATACGAAAAGTAATTGAAACATTAAATGATGATAAAGAATTGAAATAGAAAATTTTAAGTAAATATAGCAAAATATCAAAGATCGACACTTATGGTTGATTAGAAAATTCATCATGATTGTTTTCCATGGCAGGCGATGGTGCAGATCCACGAAATAAGTTGTACAGATGCTCAATTTCATCAATCATTATTACATTACTATCAGCAGTTTCTTTAATGTAAACTAAACCACGCATAGTAAAGGCACTGTGAAGGCGTTTTTGTTTTTTGAGTTTAATAGCAGCACGCAGAATATTAAAGTTGGATGCAGTAAGGTTTTCGTTTACATAGAATCTATTGGCTGATGATTCGCCAATATGTTTTAAGCAAAAATGGAAACCCTTGTGTATTTTCCGGTAATTAGCAAGAGTCTTAAGAAAAAAGTTCTTGTCATACGGAGACCATAGTTTAACGATCACCACCGCGTCTTTCGAAATGTTTTTGTTCTTGTTATTAGAGTTCAGCAAGCGGTAAATCGTTTTGACTGCAGGAACTGAAGTGTTTATAACATTACAAATTTTTTCAAATATTAAATACAAGTTTTCATTTTCTTTAAACGGTATTTCATTTAAGCGTAGTTCGCAAGAAACATTTCTGTTCTCTTGTTGCTTAACTTTTGACTTTAAAACATTAATTTCATCCTGCATATTTTTAACGGAGGCAGTCACTATTTCCAATTGTTTAACTCTTTCGGTGACGTCATGTATCTCTTGTTTGATTATACTGAAGCTTTTATCAAATACATTAGAAAGCTCAGATTTATGTTCATTAAATTTATTGTCAATTAACAGCTCAATTTCTCGGGCAAACTTATCGAAACGTTTTTCATTTATATTTAGTGTTTTAAATGGAGAATCAAAATTTGCCAACCGCTGTGTTTTATTAGTATTACCAACAAATGAAATTGGAATACTATCTCTACACCTTTTTTGAATTTAAGTTTTAAAGCATTAATACATAGAAAAGTTTAATGTACCGGCAATTTCGCATTGGAAATTATATAGAAAATCATATGGAATCGTGGAGGCAACCTTAAAGTTATATGTAGTGTAATATTTTTTTAAATATCAAATTTTACATTTTGAGGTATATGTCACGTTTTTAATATTGTGTTTTAATTTGCAACGGGTACTTGAAAATCTGTTAAGAAAACCCACTCGATAGCAATGTCTGTTTGGCCTTCTAGTGAATCGACTTTACCAAGGCCAATTAAACAGTAGGACATGTTGTTGAAACCAACCCATGACTATTCGTAAAAAAGTGGAAAAACAAATCGTTGTAAATATCTAAAAATTTTGAAAAGTCCAAAGTTTTACCACATATTTTAAGGTGCATTATTTCGTTTTTGTTTAAGTGAAAGTGTAAAAAAATAATAAAAACCATTGGTATAAATCTGACATTTACGCTTACAATATACCAAGAAGAATTCTTAATCGGTTGGTCAGGCAAGAATACCTGTAACAATTTATTTACCCTGAACTAACTTAGAAGATATATCAAGTGATGCCTAACTTAAACACGTTAAAACTTGGTAGCACTTTAAATGTTTCCGGAAGTATAAAGTCAATTTACCTTGAGAAATAAAAGTTTACTTCCGAACATTGGATAATAGATTTTAAAAAATCGTACTACCTGATTCAATTTGTACGAATTCTGACAATGTTCTATTCGAATTGAGTTACACAATGACCCCCAGAAACATTAGTTTATGAGGTACCAACAAACAACGGCGATGACCCACCACGTTTTAGCAAAATAAAATTTTCTTAAGCTCTAATATATTTTCATCAGCAGATGAAAGATCGTAGCTGGTTTCGAAATGTTTAATTTTATTTGTAAAATTTTCCAGTTATAACAATATCAAAAAGTAACATCAATCGGGATTAATTATATTATAAGTTATTTTAAAAAAGGATACTTACGCCAAGGGCATCAAACGGCTAAAGGATACTAACTATAATTTTTTGAACATTTGGTATTCTTTGTTACTTTTCACTGTATTTTTACTTAACTTTAAACGTTCTTCTACAGAATAATAATCTTCCTTCATTTCATTCAATGGGCAACGTATTATCTGCGAATGAAGTGGTACGCCACTTTAAGTTGCATTACAGGCCTATCCACCTACCTACCTACGTAAAAGTCAAACTTAAAGTTAACTCAGATTACTACTATATTTAATATAAAATTTTCTAAAAAAATAAAACACATTTAAAAGTTAGACTTTAAAATTTTCGAAAGCATTTTTTTAATAAATTATTTTTATTTATTTTGTATACATTCTTTCGAAGTGTTTTTTTTATATAGTGTGTAAAATTGATAAATAAGATGTTTTTTTTTTGTTATACATTTTCACATTTATTTCTAAATTCTGTTAAATAATAATAGATAAATTAAATGAATAAAAAAATAAATTAAATTAACAAGAGCAATAATAATTTAATAGTAATAAAACAAATAATTGTTGAACTAATAATCAAAACTATTTTTTATAATCAATAGTTTTAAAACTGGAATTTATTGCAAAATTAGTTTTAAAATCATTTGACCAAATTTTTTAAATAAAAAATACATAAATATATAGCTACCACATAGAACTGTTTTTTTTCGAGTTTTAAGGTTCACTTAATTTTAGATACTAAAATATATTTTGTATGATTATAAATATGTAAAAAATGTTTTGTTACATTAAGATACTAAATATAAGAATTATATATTTTTCGTAATTTATTTATCAGTTAAAAAAATACAAATTGTTTAAAAATCTTATAAATAATTTCAAAAACTTTTCTGTATTTCTGTTTTAGCCTTTATCGGTTTCTTTATTATAGTTTAAATAAAATATATATATTTATTTTATTATAATTTAGTTTATAAGTGTAAAAGTATGTATTTTTTTATTTTGTATGTAAAATAATAATAATTTTTAAAATGTACGTTTTGTGTATGTATCTGTGTATGTATGTACAATATATTTATGGTTTTTTTATATAAAACTCAAAATAATGCTAACCAACTTGTTTGAACCACTATCTTTCTATTAAGCATTTTTATAATTCCTCGGGGTTTGTTTTTGAAAATAAAAAACGAAGAAGTAATTTTGGTTTAAGCTAAAGATAAATTTCTTTTTAAAATAAAAATTTTAATTTAAAACGTTGCTTTAAAAAATGGCCGTTAGAAAAACTGAAATTCTAACCGACGATTATTGTTCAATTAAAATTAAGTTTAGATAGAGGTGCCTTTCACAATAAAGATTAACTTTAACGAAACTGTAGCTGTTAAATTAAAAGGACTTAAATAAATCGGTTAAAACACTAACCGACCGAACTCGTATGTACATATATTTTTAAAAATTTGAAAATTGAATATTAAAAAAAATCTTTTAAAATTAAAATTTGTCTTAATTTTATTTATTTATAGATATTGCCCAATTAACCATAGGTTGTGTGTATGTATATGTATAATAAAGGGTTTCTACAGAAAAGAAATAATATAAATTTCAGGTCGGTTAATTTTAACAGCAAGTTTTTTTTTGTGGAATGTGTGGATTAAGATTTAACGATAATAACTATTTATTATGAAACACAATTTTATCTATCCAGCGGTAAAAGTTCTGTATACGTTTTAATTGATAATGTTTTTAGCCCTTTTTATTCTCACTACTACTTAAAAGTAGGTCTAGAACATTAATTTGTTAAAATTAACAAAAACAAAGAACAATTAAAATACCAAAAAAAAATTATGCCCAACTTTAATGCTTTGCTTGTAACACATTTATTTTGCACTTTCCTTTAAATAGAAGGAGAAATGTTTTAATGTTTCAAAAAAAATTAATTTTGAATAGAAATCGCAAAATTTAATATTTGCCATTATTGTGGTTGAAGTTGATGTTTTAAGTTTTTTGGTGCCGTCTAAGAAATACACCACTGGCAAATAATTAGCATCCTTGTCGTTTTTTGTGTCGAACTCGACAACATTCAACACGAAAGCGTCAAACACAATAAGGCTGAATAAACTTGAAAATGTTTGAGCTTTGTATCTTTATATTACATTTTTAAATTGCTTTCACATGTTTAGTTTCAGTATCAATTGATATTAATTTAAAATTATTCAATTAAACTATGAATATTTTAAGCGTATTGGATAATATGATTTGCCTTTCGAAATCCTTTTCGACATTCTTATTTATATTCCGGAAAAAAATAAAACAAAAACTCTTTTTTGGTGATTACTGTAATATTAAAGCCTTTGAAACTTGTAAGTTAACATTATTTTTGAAATTTCAATACGCTTTTCCCTTATACTTTTATAAATATTAAAAATAAATTCTGTTAATTAAAAAAGTCAAATCGAATTTTTGTTGTTTGTTTAAAGTGTGGATTTTTTATTTTATTTTTAAATTAAATATAGCTCTTTGTTAAGCATTAATTTATTTAATGTAATCTGTGTTTTATTTTTATAATAATAAATACTGACATTTTACAATATATATAAGTTGGCTTGTTTATAATAGTATTTATAGACATAATTTAGAATTTATAGGGTTTGTTGTTGGTTAAGTTTGTCTATATGCATTTCATTGGTTCTTACACCAAATCATCAGTAGACTTCAACCACCCAAATTCTTAAAAAACTCATGAATATTTTCTGTCTTTATATAATAACCTCATTAAACAAAATGAGAATTACTATAAGAAAACCAAAACGTTCAAGTTTTTTTAAGAATCCAACAAACCATTATTCGCTATTCGCTTGTTTTGATTTTCTTTTTCCCCTTACATTTGAATAACCATTGGTTATTACTAAATGTATTAAGGGGCAACCGAAAACAAAACCTTGTTGTTAAACAACACAATTTTTAAAAAATTATTTTAGATTTAATCCCAATTTTCTTGTTAATTTATAGGGTTTGTTGTTGGTTAAGTTTGTCTATATGCATTTCATTGGTTCTTACACCAAATCATCAGTAGACTTCAACCACCCAAATTCTTAAAAAACTCATGAACCAATGAAATGCATATAGACAAACTTAACCAACAACAAACCCTATAAATTAACAAGAAAATTGGGATTAAATCCTAAATAATTTTTTAAAAATTGCATAATTTAGAATGTTTTATTTCATTAAATATTTAAAAAAAAATATTCAAATTTGTATAGACTTTTGAGATAATTTAAGTTTTTTTTTAATATTTGTAATTCGAGTTTTTTTAAAAATTATTAACAATATAAATTTGCAAAAGGAATATAAATTCAAAGTGATCAAAATTTAAAGAGTTCTTAACAAAGACTAGACAAACAGTAGAGTTTTGGTTAATTACACCGTGCTACGAAAAATTTTTTTCAGGGGTTCTTATATACATATGTATGTATGTAATTACTTTAAGCTCCATAAAACCGAGGGCATATTACAACATTTGACAGCAACCGATCAACAACGGGTTTTAATTTAAATTATCGCATGCTGCTTACTGAATTAATTCATTGAAAATGCAAAATAATTTTTTTCTAAACTTTTGTATTACAGTGTTTCAAATTGACATTTTTTTGACAGTGTAAAAAATTTTAAAAATCTCGCGACTCTTAGCGTCGGAAAAGAAATCTAAACCATCTTAAACGTAACTTGCTAAAAGAAAGGTGATAAATATTAAAAGATTAGGACTAGATAAAAATATTTTTAAAATGTTATACTTCTACCCTAATAATATGTGCATATACCATACATATGTATGTATGTATATATGAATACAAATTTGTATGTACAGATAAGTGGCAGGTAACCGAATCACTATAAATTTATAAGCAAAACCAATTTTTAAGAAACTTATTCTATTAAAAAAAATTGTTTAAAGAAATTCGTAACGTTTTTAGAATATTAGGAACATTTTTATATATTAGAGCATCGGATTTTTCCAATAAAAAGTATAAATTGGCATCCTAAAAAAACTAGGATCCCAAAAAATGTATAAAAGATTTTCGAAAAATTTCGAAATTAAATTCGAATTTTTCGAACATGTAAAAAATTAATATTTTGCAAATTTTTCTTTAAAAATGTGTGCAAAACCATAGATAGTTCAATACATTATTGAACATTTTAATGTGCAAAACCATAGATAGTTCAATACATTGTTGAACATTTAAATGTCAAAATAAGCTAAATTTATAGAAGAGTCAATAAAAAATTTGACTTTTTTCAATATTGTTAACAGTTTTCTTAGAAAAAAAATATTTGTCAAATATACATATCGCTCTTTTAGTCCAATAATGTCTAAATTAAAAAAAAAAAAAAATTGTTTAGAGTAAAATAAATTTGAAAAAGTTTATTTAAATGTATTTTACTACACAAATTTTTGCTTTTTCTTTTTTACTATTTTGAAAATAACTTTTTTTAAAATCGCATAGTTAAAAAATTAAATATAATTGTTTTTCTTTTTAATTTAAATATGTTTTTTAATAAATTTGAATTTAACAAACCCCCTTATTTTTGAGTTGACATTAATCAGAAAAATGTTTCCTAAAGGTTTTAGGAATAAAAAAATTCAAGGCTTATCTTAAGAATTTAACCTTACAAATTTAAGTAGTGTTTATTTTGAAATATGGCAATTTTTCGTTATGACATTTAGGGGATTCACAAGGTGTCCTGTTATGTCCTATTGTTATAAAATTTCAAAATGGTTTTGTTGTCTTTTATACAAAAATAGTTCTTAAAAAGAACTACGTCGTTTAATATGCTTATTAAATTGTCACAACAACTCCACATACATCTGCGCCGAGTGTCAAATAGTTGGTAAAGGCTTTTGAACCATTGTGAAATTTTATGACAATATGACAATAGGACAAATAGAACACCTTGTGAATCACCTAATTATTAAAGTAAATTAGCGATTTATGTATATTGCATATGCACTAGAGTCACCAGGTTCTAAATTAAATTTTAAACAAATAATTCTAGTTGATAATAAATGTATTTAAAAAAATGCTTCAAGCATTAAGCAGTGGACTACAAAATTTGTGTTTTTCTTAAAAATATAATTATTTTACTGCTAATTTATTAATACCTTTTGAATAAATATTATTATGTATATGGAAAAATACAAAACAATAATTTTGTAAATGCCTTAAGTATAAAAAAATTAAAAATAAAGTAATATGCTGGCAACATATTTCTGCTTAAACTCAATTAAAAAAAGGTACTTCCAAATGTATTTACCCTTTTATTTAATTTGTTGGCAATTTTTTTTTAAATTATATTATATTTTAAAAACGTAGGGCTAAGAACTATATTTGTATATATAAAATATCTGACAACAACTTTTAAAGTCATTGTATTTTGTTGGCTTAAAAAAAGTAATAAAAAAATTTTAATATAAAAAAATATATAATTTTCACTACTGCTTTTAAATATGTATAAATAATTATAAAATAAATATAAAAAAACCATGGCAAGCTTGTTTGAGTGTAGTTTAATTTTCAAGTTAAAAGTTTGCAAAACTTTTCGTATGTATTTTTGTCTTAACAAGGTCGGTAAAGAAAGCATTTATTGAACTTCACCCCATTTTACCTTGTGCTTTAATGTTGTTGCAATTGTTGTTCTTGCAATTGTTGTAAGAGCTGTTGTTTTGTTTCGGCTTTCACAGTTTTATAACGATCTTTTTCTTCTGTATTTTCAGGGGGCTCACATTCAAACGAAGCCATCGATAAAGTGTTCTCATTTAGGACCGGACTATTTTGTAGATAAGCAATGACATTCGGCAATTTCTCAAACGGGCACGTAACCTTTTTCCATTCGTTAAATTCCATCACTTGTTTGGCTAGTTGGGAACATTTTTCGAAATTGATATGATTGTTGGGTAATCTGGTGACAAAAAAAGCAATAAAAGAAAAAACAGGTTTTTAATACCTCTTCGTTATTAAAATTTGAAAAAAATTTATATTTTAAGCCAGCACTTGTAAATAATAACGTAAAGTTAAAGTTATAAATAGCTTTATGTTTTAACATTAAAAGAGCAAGATTTAGTAAACAAAGCTTATTTTGGAATTTTTTTAATTTCGTGTCCAAAAAAAGATTTTTTAAATACTCAAAGGCTTCGCCTTAAAAGAGTTTTGTATAGCCGGCCTTCGTCCAGGGACAAAGGATTTAAGGCTTCGCTTAAGCCTTTAGCAGGGCCTAAAGATTTCACACTTCGCTGGTTTTATACAATGGCTTGGCTAAATAAAAATGTTTTTCATAAAAAAAACCAACTTACCGATTTGAACACCCCTCATTGAGAAAATACAAGTCCTTAACAAATAAACTAAAAAATGGAATGATTATACGTTCTCTCTCCTCGGTGGCACCCTCCGAACGCCACATAGCCGCCTTCAAAGTGGAACGATAACTATTGAAATTGGAAGTGGGATCCATTTGATGTTCCAAAACCGAAAACTTGGCGGATTGTATTTTTGACCACTGCACAAAACCATAAAGATTTAGAAAAAAAAAAAAAACATATAAAAAATTTTAACTTACCGTCTTTTTAAGTCTTGAAATGGGGGCTAAATTTAGACCAGCTATTATTGCCATAAGACTATTAAAATTGCCAATATTAAAACATTCTCTGGCGGTCTCAATCCAATATTCAATAATGCGTACACGTTGTTTCTTTTTAGGAAACTTTTAAGAACATATAAATAAAAATTAATTTTAAGGTTTTTCAAGGGTATCACGTTATATCTACCTTGACAATTTCCGATGCCGTTAAATAGCTGAGACGATTAAACCACTCCACATATGATTCTAAGTTTCTAGTCTTTTTCATGTCATTCAAAGACGTTTGCATTATTTGCTGTTTACCTGTGGCACTTGCTGAGGACGAAGAAGCATTTTTACTCATAGAATTTTGATACTCTTTTGCAAAAGCCTGCACAAATTCTTCGGGTCCTATATGAGACAACCGTTCCAATTCTATGGCTGTCAGTTGATGGGCCATTTGAGCACAACTGGGACAGAGATCCATTATGCCAAATATTCCATCATGGCTATTGGGAGTATCAGAAGAAGAGGTTCCAGCTGTAATTGAAGTGGTCGTATAAGAAGCAGGTGTAACAGTTGAGGCAATATTATGGGCAAACTGAACATTTAAAGGATAATGATGATTCTTTTGTGTAGACAAGCTATGATCATGACTATTTAAAGCTTGGACTGCAGATTTTGTTAGGGAATTGTGACCAGCAGCAGCATTGGAGGAAGAGGTCGATGAGGAGGATGAGGAATAAGAGGCCGATGCTGAGGTGCTATAGTGTGGCTGTGTTGTTGTATTGAGATCATTTTGTAATAAAGACTGTAGAAATTCTTCATATTTTTCCAGAGCTGTCAAACGTTGTACCAATAGCTGCAATATTCTCGAGACCTGTTTGCCCAAGGAATTATCAATATACACACATTTGCGCGTTAAAATGCGCACCTGTTGCATTAAACGTTCATCTCGAAAATCGTAGGGAAACGTTTCTATCCATTCTGCCAAAAGTCGTATGCAATTTTGAGCAGATTTTTGAGTTTGTGTCAGCATTTGTCCCGGTTTTCGTTGTAACAGAGGCGAGTTTGTTGCACAAAAGTTTTTTAAGTGGCAAGCATCATCTACTTGATCTTGAGCAGTACCAGACTGCTGTTGATGCAGCTGCTGCTGTTGTTGCTCCCATGTTTGTGATATTTTGGCCAGCAATTCATGAGGTCTTATAAACAGCCTTACACTTAAGAGAAACGAAAAGACATAAGTTCTCTCAGGATAATAATCAGATGTTGGTACCATATGTTCAATCAAAGCATCTAAGCTGGCTGCTATCAGCTGACCATCATAATAAATTAAACAGTGTTCACTGTTCAGATCTTCTGTGGCATCTGTTCGCTTTCCTACCTTGTCCACTTCATCGTTACCTTTGCGACCGGTGTTGCTATCGTCTGGTATGTAGAGCGTCTGTGGTTTAATATATCTATATTTTGAGGCATCTTTTAGGCTTTGCGGCAAATGTATGCCACTGGTTTGTAAATTGTGGTGACCACTAACACTAGAACTATCACGGCGATGAGTTTGAATTTTTGAATTTATATTTACATTGGATGTGGGTGGTTTCACAGATGATGATGTCGCTTTTAATGTTGCTGTTGGTGCAGTATTTCTTTGTTCGTTGTAATTTGATTTTGCCTGTTGTTGTTGTTGCTGTTTATCTGGCAGTGTTGCTGTAGTTTTAAAACTAATTGACGTCTTTTTTATGTTTTGTGTGTTGTTAATTGTTGTTTCCTTTGCTTTTGCTGTTGATATTGTAATGTTACTCGTCTGCGAGTTGTTGTGTGCAATAATTTTCTTTTGTGTTGTTGTTGTTTGTGAGGAGCTAGTAGAGGCTGTTGCTGTAACATTTTTATTATTGGCACTAGTAGTGCGCCCATTTATAACGCTATTTATGCCGTTATTCGACATTGGCAAAAACAATCTTCAGTTCAATTTATCGTTGGTCCATGTGTAAACGGAGTTATATAAAATCCAGTTGAATGAGGTAAAGGGTTGAACCTTAAAATACTGCAAGACAAACAATGATAGAATAATAGGGTTATTAAATTGTATCTCAATTGATCTAAAGACTTTAAAGCAGAGTACCCTGCAAACAAAAATAAATGTTAATTTAATTTTTCCTTAATTTTTGCCAAAAGACTAAAAAAAAGTGGAGTTTGTTCTTATTTTGTGGCAAAAAGAAGTAAGTTCTCAGGTCGACTTAAGCAAAATTATTGAGTTAATGCCAGCTTTGTAATTGCCAAGACCCCATGGGAAAAGTTTTAAATTACTTTGTTTGATTTTTCAGCAAGTAATAGAAATAAGGCTTCGAATTTGTCTTTTTTTATTAAACACATGACTAAGTTCTTCATTATCTTGTTTAGAAAAAAACCTAAAGCTTTGTTTTCATAAGGGGTGCCCCGGTAGACAAGTTCGCTTAAGTCTAACAGTCAAGGGGTCGCGGGTTCGGTTCCTGCCAGAGGCTCTAGTTTTTCTCAATATTCCATATTCCCTTTTATTTTTACTCGTTCTTGCAGGTAAAACAAAGGGACCGAACAAGCAGACGTGAGATATATCCTTGCCATAAGGGGACGCCTATTTACCTAAGGCGATAGATGGGGCTGTTAAGAAACATAGGAGTCAAAAAGGTAAATAAAAACAGAGTAGTGACCAGTAAGACACCCCAATCGGGGTTCCTTCCCCTTTGTTGTGACTTTTTACGATCAAAGGTTTTTTAAGGAAGTTTGATACTGATGGCGGATCATTGCATATAGTGCCATTCTGGTCATGGAAAGATTTATTCTAACGGTCGGAAAGCAATTGAAATCAGCCTTGTTTGTCGCTTTCTTTGCAGGCATCAGAGAAATGCTTAAGCGTGAATAATGACAAAATGGAACAAGCCGCTTTCCACCATTTTTGAGTAGTATCAGGTAGGCTAAATATTTTCGGGTTGTCTAGGGTAAAAAGCTATAATAAAAAACAAATACATAGGAAAAGGTCAAGTTGCCCGGTAGACCAATAAGCAAGAGCGCAGGTCTCCCAGTCAAGGGGTCACAGGTTCGATTCCTGCCATAGACTTTCGTTAGTCTGCTTTATGTAATTTTTCTTATTTCTAACCCTTCTCCACTATCATCTTTCCTTCTATTTCAACTCTTTCTATATTATTTTGCAGGTAACTAAGAGGCAAAATTATCGGATCAAATGAGCTGTACCCTTACCTAAAAGATCAAGAAGGGCCTTAACGCCGACTATAAATGCATGAATTCCATATGATTTACACAATGGTAGTAAAACGCATTCGACATGTGGACGTACTGTGTGGTAAGAAGCGGCAAAAAAGGGCTGTTATAGGAATCTTCTTTCTTGGGTTCAAAAATGTGCTCGGTCCACTTGATGTCACCAGTACCGTAAGAAACACACCCCAAACGGTACTAGACTTCGTAATGGGCGATAGGAATGGCGGCAAAAATATTAGTCATGCTAGGAAACTAAGGATTAGAAAAATTTCTTAATACTGGTCAAACTAGGATATTGTGAAAATTAATCTTAGGAATCTAAGTATAAGCCAGGGGTTGAAGACGAAACTAATGGTCCGGTGTCAGTTGCCAAATAACAATAGTAATTCCTGATAGGAGTTGTTGCTTAGGATCTAGAAATAAACATAAAGTGGCGAGTGCAGTTTTCAGTGGCAGATTTAATATGGATATAGACACTGGATCCAGCGTCTATGGGAGAAGACGTCAAATCGTTCTGAAGAGGGTAACAGATTTTTTAGGGGAACAGTTTTAAGTAAAATTAAGGCCACTATTTATTCGGACACTCTGGCAGTTCTTTGGGATTCGGAGGGACCCTGCCTCAAGTCTAGGCTGGTTAGAGATGGTAGAAAACCCTTGGATTTCTTTAATATCAGACTTGGTTGAGTTCCGTGCAATTAAATTGCCGATAAGCTTCTTGCTAGTGGCTTTTCTTCTAAGTTGGCATGTAGGGGGAAGCTGTAAAACCACTAATCGGTCCTTTAATATGAGATTCGTACCATGACCAGCCCTCTGTGAAGGTTGATATAAGGTTGCTAGCGCTATAAGTTTGTTAGGGCTTTATAATCAGTTTGAGTTTAGCAGGCAATAGGTTGCTCATGAACTTGGGGAGATCTTGTCCCTCAGACCACGATTGGGGTCAAAACTGAACACTGTAGTGCTAAGGCAACAAGAGAAAATTACGTTAAGACACCGCGGATTATTAAGGAAGAGGAAGAAACCGAGCAAAAGATCATGTATTGTTTGGAAAAGGATTCCGCGAAGAACTAAGCAACGTTTAGGAGTGTAAACTTAATATTCAGGGTTGTTATGAAATCTAATAGTTGTCGGAATTGGATTTGAAAATGTCTAATAAATATTTCAATATAACAAAATTTGGTGTTATGGTTTTATGTCTAAATTGGTATTAGGAATTTAATTCCAGCTCCAAACTTATAATATTAAAATTCGTTGCACAGAAGTATTTATTGACCGCTTTTAAGCGCCATTCTGACAGCTATCAGTTTCCATGACAACTCCGATTTTTTTGGGTTCGTCATGAGAATCAGGTGGCCGGGGGAAAGAAAAGTAAAGGGGAAGGTACACGGAGGCACTTAGGTGGTTCTTCTTTTTGGTCTAAGACAATTTCTTTCCTACTTGAGAAAACTAACTTCTTTTTTATGTCGTATTCTCTTTTAAAACGAGCAGAATTGACCTAAGAGGTTTCCTGGTGCATATTTATTAGAGGCGGTGCTTGTATAGGGTGTCCGGCAGCAAGGTATACTACTTTGTTTTACCGCCATTTGGGTAAACATTAGTATTGACAGTTCATATTTGACAGTCGTGAAGAAGAGACGTGGCAAATTTATTATGGAAAAATATTCGGTTAACCAACGTGTTTTAATCGTTAAGCCTTGACAACCCATGACATAATGAGTGACGAGGCACATTTTCATTTGAACGGATATATGAATAAACAGAATAGACGGTTCTTGGTAATGGAAAACCCCTAAAATTATTCATCAGTCACCTTTGCATCCATTTAAAGTGACAGTCTGGTGTGCAGTTATTTTAGGAGGAATCATTGGTCCTTACTTTTTTGAAACTGAAAACGGCGTAACGGTAACTAAATGAGGAGTGATACGATTGAAAACTTTTAAATGCCACAAATGCATGCTTTGGGCTTGGCTAACATGTGATATCAACAAATTACAATGGAATTACTACGAGACCTCTTTCCAAGAAATGGTGATGTTGATTGGCCTCCACGGTATTCTAATTCGACTGCTCCGGGCTTATTTTTGTGGGGATATCTGAAAAGCACGGTTTATGAAAACAAACCAGAAACGCTGGAGCAACTCAAACAAAATATTCGTTATGAAATTAATGAAATACTGCTTATAGTGTGTGAGAATGTAATGAAAAATCTACTCAAAAGGGCTCGCATTTGTGAGGCTAACAGAGGCGGACATTTATCTGATATTGTAATTCATACATAATTGCCGACATAAGATAAAATATTTTTCAATATAAAATTCATGTTCTTTCATTTAATCAAATATTATAAGCAAACAGAGAAGTATACCTTGCCAGCGGACACCCTGTATTAATCCGGTTTGTAACCTAAGGTCAATCTTAGTCTTTTTGTTAAGATTTCGGTTGTATATAAGAAGATATTAAACATTTTAAATACCAAATCGCCCATTAACTTTTCTGATAGATATAAAAAGTGAATTACTTTTATATAAAAACCTGTATTTATTGCAAAATTTAAAGAAAAGTTCTTTAAATTTCCATTTTTTCACATCAAAGGTTGACTTCTTAATGTTAATGTCTATATAGAATTCACTACGAAAGGAAAATGTTTTATTCTTTTATATAAAAAAATACAAATTTAATACCTATGTATGCACATATGGTATGTATGTAAATATTTTTGAAAGTAAAACCAGCTTAATTAACAGTAAACATTTTAAAAAACCAAATGTTTCGAAACGTTGGTGTATTTGTTTTTGTTTTTCCTTTGGTGTAAATATTCCAGTTAAATATGTGTGTTGAAATGTACGTATAAATGAAAAATTCATATTGTTAATAAAGACACAGCATGCAATTAAATAAAATAATACATATTAAATGTCAACATAAAAATATTCTAGAATATATCGCTCGCTGAATGCAATAATGGCGAAATTCTAAATATTGTATTTTTCATTTAATTGTTGCTCCTTTGATATGGTTATTTAATTTGACGTTGAACTAATTGTTTTAAGACAAATTTTTGTTTTTTATTTTGGCTTAAGTTCATATTTTAGATTTTTTTTATTGAAAGAAAATCACTTTTTGTCAGCTAAATGCCTGCGGATTTAGAATCACTTGGCTATATTTTCAATAACCTAATTTTAAATTTTGCAATAAATTAATCAAATGAATAACTTGAAATCGCAAGTGATTTGAAACCCATAATTTCTAATGCAAGTCTAAAAATTAAAAAAACTTTATTTGAAAAATCAAGTTTTTCTACCGATACTAGCTGAGTAGAAGCATTTACGAAACCAGCTACCTAATTTCATTCTCAGTACTCTTTGAACGGTAGTAGTAATTTTTGCTGTAAACATTACCAATTTAACGTACATGTTAATTAGAAAAGCAAACGGAATATCTTTTTATTTTGCAAGTGGGTACGAACTTTTAAATTTTCCAAATACACTATGCTTTTTGTATTAAAATCTCTTTGGCAACACTTGACTAAGGATTAAGCATCACTCATCTATCAGATGGAATGTTTATTTGAACTTTCCTATATCTTATAATAATTTCTATTTATTCGGCTATAAGTCATTATTAAAATTGTGATATCTAAGAATGGAATTTTTTATTAATATTAGTTGACAGTATCGAAAGATCCCTTTTATTAAGGAACTATACAATTGTGTTGTTTCTGGACATAGAGGGCGCCTTTAACAATGTCTACCCGTTATCCATTATTCGGGTCCTACGAAAAATGGCGGTTTAGAGTTTTCTAGTTGCATTTATTTCCAACTTACTGGAACGTATAACATCAAGGTATACCATGGGACAAGCTAATGTTTAAAGGAAGGAGTCCTATTACCATTACTGTGGAACTTTACTCCAAACTTGTTGCTCAGGGATATGGATTCAATGGAACAAAAACTGTCATCCATCAAGATACCATCTCTGACAGACTAGAGCCAGCTTTAAAAACACTTAGTGAGTAGAGCGTAGGAAACGGATTCTCTAGCAATCCTTCTAAAGCCTCAGTCCCCAGAAAATCAGTTGGCTTTACAGAACGGTGATAGAACCGGTTCTCTTTTATGGGGATATAGCCTGGTTGAAGGCTATCGACTACCACAAATCGTCTACGTATTGAAAGGACGATGCGCAACATGGCGATTCTTGTAGCAGGCGCAAAAGGGACAAACCACATCCTCAGAACTGATCAATCTGGAGCTATATACGGACGAGCCCAAGGAGAAAACTAATGTTGGTGGAGGTAGATTTATGGCACAAACAGAAGAACAGATCTCATTCCGGCTTCCTGACGATTGCAGTGTGCTGCAGGCTAAACTTTCGGCAATTGGCAAAGCAGAAAACTGGCTGCGTTGCTACAGGATATTCGGCAGGAGTATGGGGATCTTTACCGACAGCCGAGCTGTAATTAGGTTCATGACTGATGTATAGGTACTCTACATCACAACTTTTCTGCAAAAATGTCGTTCATCCTTGAATTGGATGGCGATGCATTCTAACATCACTCTGGTGTGGGTGCGGGGACACGGGGACAATACGGGAAAATGTGTTACTGATGCACTTGCCAAACATGTTGCGAAATTGGATGATGGGGCGATCAATCACTTCTGTGACAATTCCTTTAGAGTTAGGTTGAACAGTTCTTTTAACTTACTGCTCTTTATAGCTCAGCTCATCTTACTAAACTAGGTCCCCCTTTTAGTTTAGTAGCTTAATGACTATAAACGAAAACAAACAAAAAAAGGAAAATTAACGATGAGCTACTGAGCTTTGAATCTAAAAGCGCTCAGTGAACTAACCCGCTCATCTAGTTTAGTAACTGAATAGTTCAATCGAACTTGTTCATTCGTTAACTGCACAACTCTCATTCCCCTCTCTTTTTGTAAACTCCGCGTATATAAATGCGCCGTCGAAATTGCCGAGGCCAGATGGTACAACGAACCTAGATGTGAAGCCTGGCCGAGCATAGGTCCCGGACGTTCCAAAAGTCTCCTTGATCTGGATAAACGGTGACTGAAAGACACCGTGCCTGTATTTACCTGATACTGCTAGTTTGAAGCCCATTCCAGTAGATTGGGACTGCCTTTTAACGACGTCTGTAGGAGCTGTCAAGACGCAGAGGAAATTGAAAATATCCAGTAGCTCTTGTGCTTCTGTTTAGCATTGGACAATATTCGATTCAATCACTTTGGGACCAACAGACTGGATAGCCTTTTGAACGTGGCTAACATTGGCCAATTTAATTTATCATTCTTTATCAGAGATAGTGGCGGGTTCGGAACAGAAACAATTGCGAGGCGACTATTGTCAACCACTTGAACTTCTATCTTTCTCTCTTTCATTCTTTTTCTTTCTTTATCTTTTTAAATTTCTTAACCAAATCTGAGTTATTCTTAAAGTTAACGTTAATGTTCTTTTCTTTATCTTTTTTCCCCTGGTATTATAAAGGGGCAGATGAAAACGAATGTAAGAGGGCTGCATTCTATTCTTTTATCATTTCCGCAGCCGCCTGTTCAACCTAACCTAACATAACAACCAAAGGCCAGCTGTATTAACCCTTTCTCAAATTAACCTTTAACATCAAAAACTATTTTTAAATCTCTCGGAAAAAGTTTAAAAGGTTTTTAACTTTTGTGCTGTTTCAAAAAATTAAAGTTAAACTTATTTTATGTCATATTTAATCAAAAAAATTTATAAACTTAACAAAATTTTAACCGAAAAAAAAAACGATTTTTAATTGTATCATTATTTCAATCGGTCTGCGATATGTTCATTGCCACAAGTCGTTTTTAAAAAATCAAGTAAAATAAAAATATGTGTGTGCAGTGAAAGGAATGCACTCAAAGAGAAATATTTATGAATGTGTGTTTGTATAAATGTTTTTACGTTTTTAAGTTCTTACTGTCTATGAACGTACAAATAATATCAGACGTAATAGGTATGTACGAACGTGCTACAACAATTATAGATAGACAAGTAATTAAAAGCCATTATTAACACAAAACACCATGGGGTGGCCATAACAAGAAGGCAACGTGTCAGTCAGTCAAATATTTAGACTGACTGGCAGCCATTTAGTCTGGTGCATGTTGCTGTAGCAATTGACCTAACGAACAAACAATTGCGGAAAGAGCAAAATAAATAAAAAGAAATATTTTAAAACAAAACAAACCATACATTCATATTTATACTTAAAAAAACCAAAGCAATAAGTAATATTTGCAATTATGAAATGATGATAGCAAAAATGCCATACAAAAGAGAGATTATTATTTAGAAAAAAGGTGGAAAATAAAAACGAAATAACTGAAAAGAAAGTATCTTTTGAAATTAATTAGTTCAAATTCAATAGAACTATATTTGACCAAAATTTATTTCATAATTAGTTTAAGTACAGGGTGTCTGATGGCAGATTTTAATTTTCAAACTTTAATAAAAAAACAAATTTTTGATTTTTATTTTGGCTTAAGTTTATTATATAATTTTCTTTTATTAGAAGAAATTAATATTTTTCCGTTAATATTGAAAGAAACTTTTATTTAAATAAAAAATCGTAATCACTGACACAGAGTTAAATAAAGAGCGTTGAACGATAGAATGGAAATGCCGATTTTTTAAAGAGTATATCGTCCAGATGTCTTCCATCAAGTTGAACACACTGTTCAAAACAAAGCCTGGTATTGAAGATTATCATTATAAGACCTCTCTTTCAGGTAGTCCCATAAAAAAATCCATGGGAATAAGATGCGGCGACCTCGGTGCCCATAGGATGTCCACAAAGCAACTGATCAGTTTTCGAGATAAATTATTCCGAAACAAATCCATCGAAGTTCTGACTGTGTCGCCCCATCATATTGAAACCATGTGTGTGATGAGTACGATAGATGAGCTCGCAGGTTTGGCAAGTAGAAATCCGTAATCATGCATCGATAATTTTCACCATTAACAATCGTCGCCTGGCCTCGAGAATTTTCGAAAAAAAAGGGTCCAATTATCTCATGCGTGGATAAGGCCCACCAAGCAGTTACACTGAGGCAATGCAATGGTTTTTGATGTTTCAATCAGGTTCTTTGAGACTATTAGATAACGGCAGTTTTACTTGTTGCCGTTTACGTGAAAATAAGCCTCGTCACTGCTTAAAATGGTATTTACAGTGCGAAAACGCTCCAACATAGTTTTAGAAAAATTTTTGCTTAAATCAAAGTCACTTTCTTTTAGATCTTGAACGATTTGAATTTAAAAAGGATGGAAATTCAGATCCCTTTTTAAACTTTTACGAATAATCGCTCTTGGAAGTCTTAATTAGGTTTTTTTCCGTTAATTAAAGTCGCGGATTTAAGAATTATTACTCTTAAAAAATGTCCCCACAGCGAACGCGCAATGCTCACTCGACCACTACGACATCGTGACTGACAAACCCACACAATCGATAATGCCAACGGCGCTTCCCTCCCACCGCACCGTTTATTACTTTTTGAAATAATTGCATTTAAAAATATAAATCTGCTACCTGACAGCCTGTAATAAGTATAGCATATGTATATGTATGTATGTATGGTAAATCATAGACCAATTATTAGAAAATTCACTACAACATTTAGTGGTATATGATCCTTAACACATGCAAAGTTTCATGGCGATAAAGTAATATTCGGAATAGTTATAGCTAAAAATTATAATCGATTATGAGCTTCGATTAATCGACTTTGAAAATCGAGTTTCGGCTTTGCTTACCATTCCCTAAACCGTTGCTTTAACAACTTAAAAACAATTGGTTTATATGGTCATGGTTATGGCGTAATGGTAAGTCATATATAATCAAATACAGCCCATAAGTTTGGTTCGAACAGCTGTTTATTGTGCTATGGTTAAGTCACGTATAAATAAACACATCGATGTCAACATTGATGTTTTGGTAGACGATACATCGACTTCCTAAACTAAGAGCATCCACATCGTTCATTTAATATATGTGTGATCAGCTGACTTCAAAAAAGGGGGGTTCAGTACTCTTGTTACTTTCAAAAATATTTTCTGTTTGCTTAATAATTGCCAGTATTTTACTTTTGAAGTTTTTAAAATCATAGCTGTTTTTCGAAAATGCATTCTACTCGGCTAGTATCGGCAAAAACTCTCTTTTTAATAAAAATTTTCCTTTCTTAACTAATGCTAATAGAATAAAAACTAAAAAATATTAATTTAGTAAGTATTTAACTTAAGCCTATATAAAAAAAATATAAAATTGATTTAAAATAGATTTGAAAAACAAATTTTGTATGATTTTGTTAAAAACACTGTTTTATATTTCTCTTCTCTCTTTCAATCGCCTCAATTGATGATGTTTTTTAACATCGAGGTTTTTAGTGAAAGAAACATTGACACATTTAAGCATTGATGTTTTAAGGAACAATGTTGCATCCATACCTATGCATACACTAACATATGGTCAATTCCACATAAAAGGCCCCAAAGTTTGGAAAATTATATTTTTATTTGAAAATAAGTTTCATAAATTTTGGCCAAAAGAAAATAATATAAATAAATTGGTTCATATTTTATTTTTAATTTTTTCCTCAAGAATTTAAATTTAAATTTGTAAAGTCACACCCGGATAGTCAGGTGGTCACTGTGAGCAGAAATTGCATTCTATAAGTATCTTCTTACTATTTAACGCTTTAAAACATAAAATCGTAGCCTTTTTTAAATTAAAATTTTGAATTGTGTGAGTTATAAGCAAAAATGTAAGTAAAATTATCACACCCCTCACAATGGAATTGCCCATATGTTAATGATCTTGCCAGTCAAAATATAATGCATATCCTACCATTATTTTGCGAAACTTGCAATTGCTCAATTTTTAAATGTTTGATTTCACTTACTTTAGATTGAAAACGCACTTTTCAATTAACAACTATTAAGCATACAAGCCTTAACCAAAAAAAAATTATGTTTCTTTTGCAATAATGATGACAAAATAATAACATTTGAGGGATTTTTGATGTGTTCGGACACTGTATTCTACATACAAAGTATACGAAAGGTAAATAAAATGAATACAAAATGTAAGTATGAACGTATGTGAAATTGAAAAGGCATAAATAAATAAAATGCAAATAAAACAAGAAAAAGTAGTTCGCCTATAAATTTGTACGTGTGTAGGAATATACGTGAATATGTGCATATTTTGAATGTAAACAAAATTATAAATATAGAGCTTTTGAACACATGAAGAAAAGTTAATATAAATGTATTAAAAATATACACACACATACATATGTACATTTGTTTATACATACGTGAGCCATAAACAATTGTACAAATCGACAAGTAAATTAAATTGTAGATTTTATATTGATCATTTGCTGAGACACTTAAATATAAAGTAGAAATAAAATAAATTGACGAAAAAAATATTCAAGTGTTTAGTATTATTTATTTGTTTTCTTTAATTAACAATTAATGGTTGACACGCGCCACTGACATAGTTTTTTTTTGTTATTCGTTTAAAGAGGGGGAAATTAAACTAGTTTTAAAGATACATAATTTCAATCCAATGAAAATTTTTTGAATTTTATTATTATGATGGGAAAATTGTACACAATAGGACCGATCGTAAACATTATAACAATTTGTCTGCATTTTTTTTTATCAGATAAGCATATAAATAAGATATTTTAAAAATAAGAAAACCTGTTTAAAGAAAATAAAATCTTATTAACTACTAAAGAACACTGTGAGAGTTAAGGGATTATAAAATAGGCCACGTTAGATAAAAACTTTATAAATAAAGAAAAGTTAAAAAAAATATTTTGCTGGTAATATTTCTTTTTATTTTATTATATCCATCCCACTTGTCTTTTTTTTAATAAATTAAAGCCAAAAAGATGTAGGTATTTTCATTTTAAAGTATTTAGTTATATGTCTTTAAAAGTTCTTAATACATTTTTAATTTACAAATATTTGAAAAAAAAAAAACATTTGCAGTATTTCTGTCTATAAAATTATCTACAAAATGTTTATTTATTGAGTTAATAATAACAAAGTAAATAAAATATCTAAAAATACGTGTAAGTATGTTTCTATTTAATTGGTATCAAGTTGTTTATAGCCCCTTTAGTGTTTTCTTAGTGTAAATAATAACAAAAAAAATTATTTTGTGCACTTGATAAGCGTTTAATAAAAAAAAATTATCAAAGTGAATACGAGCGCGTATAGTTTTTAAAGAAAAACACTTTGTAAACAAAGTTTTGAAAAAGGAAGAAAATTTAAATATTTACATAAGTAAATTTAAATTATTTTAACAGATATAGGTATTCCAAAAATCTTTTTTTTACTTTTTAAATATTATTCAGGATTTTATCCCAATTTTCCTAGTCCATTCATTCACAAGGTTTGTTTTAGGTTAAGTGTGTCTATATGCATTTCATTTGTTCTTACACCCAATCGTCAGAAGACTTAAGCCAAATTCTTGAAAAACCTCATAAATATTTTCTGCCTTTATATATCAATAAGTTTATTAAGGTTATTATATATACATACATATGTATGTACATACATAATTTTTTTAATTTTAAATTTTTCCGGTGGCAATAGGTATTTGCTGTTTTTTTTTTAAGTTTCATTTTCAGATTTTTGCGATTCTTTATTTTTCAATTAAAAAAATTTAGATTTTGCTTAAAAAAAAAACTTCAGCTGAGCAGTTTAATTTTTACATAATAGATGTGTTTAAATCGGCTATATTTCTAAAATTTTTAACGTATCAGTTATTTTCCTAAAAATTCTATATTGGTTTAAAACTAAACAAAAAAAAATTTTAGTTCTAAAACAAGTCACAAACCAAAGTTTCTTTTATATCTTGTAAGCATATGGTACAATATATATACGCACGTGCCCTTTATGGCTTATTCTAGACTTATTGGGATTTTAAATTAAAAAATCAGACAGATGTTTTAAACCACTCAATGTTGCCATATATTTTTTTAAACATCCTACAATTATCTTAGAAAAACTTGTGCAATTTTTTTTTCGATAGAAATTTTATTCTTTTTTGTTTTGTTTTATTCTTTTAATGTGTTATGCGGTTATTTTTTTAACTGAAATGCATTAAAGGTATTTTAAGGGAACGGCACAGGGTAAAAGCCCGTTATGCCGCCGATAAGTTTCATTTTAGCTTGGTAAGGACATGATTATCGGATAAAGTGGGCTAAGCCTGGAACAACAGTGCTGATAAGAAGGTATCTAGGCTGATGTGGCCCGGATGTATAGGTAAGTTACTAAGCTGCTTCTCCAGGACTGTTTTAAAAAAAAATTCTTAAAATTTCTAGTATTTTGAAAGTTTTTATTTCAGTATAAAACATTTAACAAAGAGCCGATTACAAAAAATCTATTTTTTGGAGTCAAAATCGATTTTTGATTATAATCGAAGTCGATTTGCCAGTCCCTAATTTATTAATCCTTTGCTGACCCTTTTGAAGAAATTAGCAATGGGCCTCTAGGCTTCTGGGTGAGGGTTACGAATATCATTTGTCACCACCGTTCGTAACCTAACCCTTACCTAACCTACTACAAAACTCGCCATTATTTTGAATAAAGAAGGAATGTTGCCTGTAGTTATAATATATTAATACCATGTAGTCTTAGATCAGAGCTAATTGATTTTAGTTAAATGATAGGATGCAGTTTTTATGTTTAATGTAATTGTTATTAAATGCCTAGTAAGTCTTTATAAAATTAAAGTCATATGGGATGAACCTGTTCTTATTTGATGTACCTATAAAAAATAACTCGCTTTTTAAATATATTTATATATGTATGTATATGCTATGTATATACATAGTTGGGATACCAAAAACAAACAAAAAATATGGCACCCTTATTGTCAACCCTCTAGTAATGGGGGTGGTTGTAAAATTGTAAGAGTAGACAGTTTTTTTTAACAAAACTTACCTTTTTATGGTGCACACAAATAAACAATTTATCTGTTAATAGTTTTTGTTTATTAAAAGCAAAACGTAAAACAATACTTTTGATAGTTTTTCAAAAAAAAAAAGTTTTTAGAAATTAAAGTATTTCAAAGTACACTTGAATGTTTATGTGCATAGGGTTTGGCACTTTTGTAGCATTTACAAAATGAGAAATTTAATTTTTATACAAAAAAGCATATAGAAATAAATTCGCAAAAACATAAAAATTGCGCATATATTTAAGTTAGGAAGTAGGTATGTATATTTTTAAGGTCAAGCCGCGGTATTCGGTTTAGCGCAGCTTACCTGCCCAGTTTGTATTTAAAGCACTCTACTCTGGCCTCACCCGTTTTCGCAACACTTTTCTTAATTTTTGTTCCTACAACTTTTCGCCCTTATACTACATAGGTACAACACAATTTAAATTTTTTTATTTAATTAAACATATGGTCAGCGACTTTTTTGTACAAATTATATAATTAAGCACTTTCTTTTTATAAATTTGTATTGTTTTTAAAATATGTACCTATACAATTTCCTTTTAAACAAACGGAACAACACTTTTTATTCTGGGACCGGTTAGTTTACTTCAGGTTTGGTAGGCAGAATTTCCTTGTAAAAATTTCTGATATTTTTGTTGGTTTATTTATCCTCCTGTTTTCCCATTAAAACCCTAATATTTCACTTTTTCTTATAAGTACATTCCTCCCCCTTGTAAATAGTAAAGAAAAAAAGGGAACCATTTAACACTTGAAAAATATTTTATGGTTATATATATCACATTTTTATTAGTTTTTGTGTGCATTTATTATTAACTTTCATAATGGTTAAACTTTTATAAATTTTATTTTTTTGTCAATGCAATTTTAATATTTTTACTAACACCGAAAACCACAGAATACACCGAAAACTTTTCCTTCTACCGATTTTCATTGCGTCTTTCTTTTGACTACTGTTTGTATTTCAGTATTGCTAACTAAGCTATTTTTTCTTGCAAATGCAGCGTTCTTCCTTTTTTAATCGTGACTAGTGTTGCTGTTAATGTTCAATGTAGAAACTTTTTTTCGCATTAAAATACTCCTCCGAGTGATTACTGGTTTGACGCACCATGTATTTAAAAAAAAATTGGGTTAGGAATGGAATATAACGATTGATGTGCACTTTTTCTTTATCTGTCATTTATATTGATATAAAGAAATACCAATCCATAACTTTGCCTAATATCTATAATTTTAGTTAACTTTGTTGCTTTTCGTGACATTTCTAACTTCGAGAGAAAAGCTGAAGAGTAAAGATGCATGTCACAATGAAAACTTTGACAAAACGTATGCAGTGTTTGTGTATCCGAAAAAATATAAAAAATTATACAAGTTAATTGTCAAGACGCGCAAAAAGATGAGAGTTGCTTAATTTGAAGGCGATTTCAGATAAAACTTTTGCTTCACGTTGAGATAGAAATTCGCTTTGAAATTTAAGATGAAATAGCCATGCTTATATGAAACAATTCACATAATGTACTTTAAACGCAGCGCCAAGCGCGTTTTGAAAATAAACTTGTATACTTTTCTTATATTTTATTAGATACACAAACAAAGCATACGTGCTGTCAAAGTTTTCATTGTGGTATACTCATAACCAGCTTTCACAACATTGCCTCAATGTATGCATAAAAAAGTAAATTAGCTGTGCTCGTAACACTACCTGATACATATAATAACACCATGTTAAATTCAAATATAAGAGCATAGTGAAATGATAAGGTGACCTCGTCCCTACACCAAAGCTTTTGAACATACGAATATACACAGATCCATGGCGCAATAATTTATCAGGTGGTGTTGATTTTACAACAACAAATTTTGGTGAATAAAATTTTCGTTTTTGTTGTAGTTTTCGTTGGCTCGGTTGTCAAAAAAAGATATGTAAATGTAAACAACTTTGACTACCCAGCCTCGATTTATGCATGAAAAAAGTAGATCAGCTGTGCTCGTAACACCACCTGGTACAATAATTTCACCATGCACAGATCTAACCATCTTGTCAAAATCGTCATATAATTATTTCTGTATTTGCTGTATACATTAAACCATGATAAAAATAACCAGGTAGCCTCGTCGGGCCAGCCAAAATTAGTTGTTTTTGTGAGCTAACGTTCAAAAATTTATATTGAAAACACATGTTTAATTTTTAATAGGATACTTATAAATTTGCTACTAAGCATAATAATACATACAAAACTCAGATTTTTGTCCATCTTATATTTTCTCATTTGGCTGTTTAATAACTAAGCTACCTACAAAATCCCAGTCGTACCATCATGTTTGCGTGTATGTTGATTGGAAACCATCAATCAAATCCGATGATTGACCACAAAAATCAAAGCTTTCTAACAATGGGTCACAGGTTTGTGTATACTGTGTATGATAAAGACTACTAAAAGAAACTGGAGGTGTACTTGTTCCAATGTCGGAACAAGAATTCAACAAACACTGCGTAAAACTTGTTTGTGTTTCGGTCGATACAAGCAACTCATCATGAATGCAGGGGTTAGTAGAAGTGGCTGTTGAGGCAAATTGTACATTAGAACTTTCATTATGTTCTTCAGCAAGGGGCCAAATTGTTTGGGTCTGTATATCAGCCAAGCCCAATTCCGTAAGAAAATCATCGCAAGTTTGGGTATACATATGAGAGGATTGGGCCAACATTTGATCCAAGTAATTATGATTTTCTGGGAATGCAGAGGACAGAGATGGTTCGGTTTGAGTTTCTATGTCTCTAAGAAGAGAGTGAATTTCTTCTAAAGCATTGGAAAGATCTTGACTGTTGTTACTTTCCACTATATCGGGAAGGAATTCAGTTTGTACACTAGTGGCACATAACAGCTTAGGAGTAGAATCGACTGAAAGATAACAAATATATAAACATAATTTTCTCATACGGTTGAATTGCTTACCTTGTGTTTCCTTAGTAAGCTGTTTATTTGACTCGGTTGTAAGGGACTCCTGTTTATTTATATTTTTCAAAAGTTTAACTGACAGTTTTCCATCTGTTTTCTTAATTTCTTTAGTTCCCTTAACATTATGCTTCTTCCTCTTTCCATGAGTTAGCAAAGCTTCCATAGAATCGTACGCCCAATTACAATCATTACATATAAACTTCTTACCACACATATCTCTTTGATGCCTTTTTAGCTGCATTTCCGTAGCAAATGATTTTTTACACTGCTCGCACAAAAAATCTTTACTTAAATGTACCTTCTGATAATGTTGCCGCAAGTATTTAAAATTTTTGAAATTCTTACTTTGAAGCTTACTATAATTATAAACACAATTCACTTCCGGACAATAGAATAGTCTAGTATGGGTGGATTTTTCTGGGGGCGCTATTCGATGATGTTTTTCCAAATGCATTTCGTAATTGGCCTGGTTAGTAAATACGCTTGTGCAATCCAATTGGGAACACTTAATTTGATGGAACGGCTTTAACAGATCCTTAGTAGGGGTATAATGCTCTATATTATTAACAAATTCCATGTTACTCCCACGATTTAAGAGATCGATCATCGATGTTTTGCAGTGTACAAATACAACAGCTGATTTATATTTTTTGGTGATGCCACTGTTTTAATAAAGTGTAATTGGTTAAAATAAAAGTGCTTCCACACTTTTAACAATTTTGTTAGTTTATTATACTAAGTACACACCACTGAACGTGTTTGGGCAACACTTTTATCATTTATGTTTCATTAACAACGACTCACACTATTCAACCAATATTAATTCAACCATTATATATAAACAGTTTTCGGATTTTTTAAAAACTAAAATGAATTGATACCATAAACACAACTACGCACTTTGCAGCCAGCAATGAAACATGCTTGGGTGCATAAACATGTTGCATATTGTGTACTTAACTTTATATTCATAAAAAGCAGCATTGCTCAATGTGTTTATTATTAAAAAAAACACTGATCAAAGTAACAGAAACAGAGGGAGCTGTTATTGTTACTTATCTTTTGTTTTGCTCCCTTTTTTTATTATTTTTGTAAGCTTGATATTTTAATATATATATTAAGAATATCAAAATGCAGTAATATATGTATTATTAAAGCTGAAAAAGATCATAGCTTGTTGTCAAATTGATTGAATACTTAGCATGACTGGCCATACGAAAAAGGTTTATATTTTTGTAACTTTGCGTCAAACCAACAACCTAACTGAATTCAGTTGATAGTGAGGATATATTCACCAATATAACCGTTTTACTTTACGAATCAAATTTATCAGGTATTTGAAAATTTTTAAGGGTTTTTTGTCATATGTGTAACCTATGTTTTTATTCTCATTACTGAGTTTTAAGTAAATGTTTCGTACGGCCAATCAGTAAGTACCAAAAAATGTTGCCCTTTTATCATATATTTATCTGGCAACACTACTGAAATGCAAAAAAAAAATATTAAAAAAAAACATAAAATTGTCACAGTGGAAAAATTTTCAAAATAGTTAAAAAGTTTTGAGTTTATTTGTAATTAAACAAACTGTAAAAGCAAACTATTTATATTCAATACCAGTGGTCCAATTCGTCCCATAATTTTCGGCGGCGGCGGCTGAAGAAATAAATGGCGGCGGCGGCTTGAAGCCGGCTGAAGCCGATATTATAACACATACGATTATAAACAAAAAATAAATAAAAGAATCCCTTTATAAAACGAATTTTTAAAACAAAATTTATTATAATGGTTTCTTTTTAATTTTTGGATAAATATGCTTCAACCATTTTCATGTTATCGTGGACAAAAAGTTGTTTTTTAATCGTTGAGGCATTCAGACGACTTCTTTTTTCATTAACGCACGATCCAGCAACAGAAAAAGCCTGTTCCGATGATGCAGATGTTGCCGGAATACCAAAGCACACATTTGCTAGTCTTGAAACATTTAAGAAAATCTAACAAATTGATAATACAGAAATCATATTATATACGTATATGAAATATATTACATCTTTATGCCGCTGCCACCAATCAATACTTTCAATTTCCTCAACTTCTATGGCCAGATATTTTTGGACTTCAAGTTTCAGGGAATTTTTTTCGTTATTTTTTGTGGAACTGGAAACAAATTCCAGCATTTGCTGACGAGTATCAGACAGTTTCTGTAAAAAATTCATAAATGTTTTTTTTTAAATTTTATAAAAATTTTTGCATATACATGTTTTACATTTTTTTTCCGGCAAGGCTCCGCAGCGGAACTAGAGCGTGGTTTTTCGTCGTCAAAGTTTAACTTTTTTATTTCTTCTAATAATAAATCTTCTTTTGAAATGGGAAAATCTGCATCTTTGGTTAAAGGTTTTGCATTTGCTTCATTATCAAATTTTGAAATTTTTTTTAAATATTTATCCAATACCGGCCAGCTTTTTTGACAAGGATCTAAAATTGCAGCTATCAGATGAATTTTCAATATTTGAAATCGGTTTTGGAAATTATTTTTGGAGTAGCTACACAAATTAATAGTAAGCTCAAAACATGACTCCTCTTCAAGTTTTTCCAGCGATGTCACAATACTTTCGTAAAAATATATACATGCTGAAATAGTGGGGTACTGCTGGCCTTGAAGATATTTTGTAGCATTTTCATTTTCATTTTTTATATATATTTTTCTATATTATATATATATTTCTATATTAGCTGCCTCCAGCCGAATACATCGGCGGCGGCTTGAACTCTGAAAAATAGGTTGGCGGCGGCGCCGAGCCGGCTTCTAGCCACTCGAATTGGACCTCTGTTCAATACATTTTAACTTGTGGTGCATAATTTAATATTATTAATTAAAAATTCACGTTTATTTCCCAGTGTTCTTAAAAGTAGTCGTAGAAAAGAAGAAGAGCATTGAAAATTCTCGTAACTAAGATAGAAAAAAAATTATTAAAAAAAGTGAAGAAAAATTTGTTAAGACAAGAATAAATTGTTTACCAAAAATATGGCTAACGAAAATGATCAGCAGCAGAATCAGCAACAAAATACCAAAACTAATTATGCTGAACGGGAGACAATGGATGATGGGTTCAAACTTAACAAACTGGGGTCTAGTAACAACTTGGTAGATGCGCAGGAAACACGAGAAGATGATTTGTCCTTGCCTACGCCCAGCAAAGGCAAACTTAACGATTTAGTGGCCGATTTATGTATAAATGGTCACCGGCCATCGTCGAGTATATCTTCTTATGGAGATTACACCAATATAAGAACAACTTCGGCACCGGTGGGGCTTATTGAAAATAATTGCAATACACAAACCTCAACAGAAGTTAGTAATACTGGTAACAGTATTACACATTCTGTACCACAACAGCCAGCAACACAAAATTCTTCGTTTTCTTTTAAACACTTTTTAAGTAGTAATAGTGTACCTACGGCACCCTCTACAACCGTAACATCTTTGGATCCACCTGCCAACAGTACGTCCACGACATCTTCGTCATCAAATGCTACCACATCGTCACGCTCTTTGCAAACTTCAACTGGAGCACGACCAAAAGTTCCACAGTCGAATTCAGTTTCATCAACTTGTATATCTTCTTTGACCGTAGGTGGAGCAAATGATACGCAGTCGATTACAAAAATGAAAAGATCACCACGATTTTCATCGTTTGACTCGCAGGCGAGTTTGGCGGAGTATGCCGGCTCAACAACTTCGGCAGATTTGCCATCGCTTGAGACTTCTGCTGGATGTTCAAACGGGTCTGCAGATTTCCGTAAATATTCTGATGAAAGGGAGCGTGATAGCTTTCCAGGTAAAAACTTAGAGAATTTAATATATTTTTCAAATATTTTTACGGGAAAAAATTTTTTTTTATATATAGAATGGAAACTACCCTCTAACGCCTCCACGATAACGACAAACTCTACAGATTACGCTCGTGGCAGCTCATATGTACCGCGCTCGTACTCTAACTACGATATGCCTAGACCTCAAACTTCGCCTCGTAGGCGTGTGGGTATAGGTGCAACAACAAAAGACTGCAGGCCCACTCGTTTGGCTTTATACCCAAATCAAAATCCTACAATGGCTGCAAAATTGAAATTAGACTTGCCCCTAACTTCCAACTCCACTGGAGCCTCCGCTTCTAATCGAAAAACTGCGAATTGCTCTAGATCAACGGATTTTTCAGCCGTTAATCCTTTGCCAGCAGGAGCAGCGGCTGCTGCAGCAGCTTTACCCGATTTTGTGCAAGATCATTGGATGGATGCTTGGTATGCCAATGACATGCATAATAATTCGCCACCATCTTCGCCAGTTAATACATTTATGGAAGATTTGTCCGGCGAAAATGGAGTGGAACAAGCTGCAGGTGGAAGTGGCGTTGTTGGACAAGCTCATATTTCCAACAATCGCGGCTTGCACATGGATAATGCTCCCATATCAGGACTTAACGATGGAGGCAACTTTAATATGGGTCTACCTGAACTGCCTTCCTCATCGGTGGGTTCCAAAATGCTACCCGACTTTCTGTCCGATGGTTCCATCATACACTCCTCTCAGCGTCTGGCTGATGTAGCTGCCGGTCTACCCTCAAACTCGGTGGGCTCTCCTGAAGAATCTTCTATTAATAATCAACTTTCACGTTTAAGGGCAGATAATGAACGTTTACAGAGAGAATTAAATGACACGAGACTAGCCCTCAACGATCAGACTTTAAGAGCAAATAACATGGAACGACGGCTAGCAGAACAGCAAAGACAACATAAAACCGAAGCAGAGGAAACACAAGATAGTAATCACAAACGTTCTACAGCTCTTGAAACACATGTGACAAAACTTAAGCAACAGGTGCAACAATTAAACACTCAAATAGAAATTTTGAGGCGTGAAAAAGAGTTTATGCGTGAAGAAGGTGCTGTTGGTGGTAATAGCGTAGCAGCAACTGCTTCAAACAAAACACGCTTATCAGCGGAAAAAGCAGCTGTAACTGGAACAGCAGTTGGAAATGCTGTTAGTATTGGTGATAGTGCAGTTGGTGGGGGCCCTGCACTAGAAACTAGACCGTCCAGACAACATCAGTTATCAAGAGATTTGCGAAGGGCAGCATCAAATGCAGAACTAAACCTTAAGTAAGTAGAACATTTCAAACAAGTTTTATAAGATAAATTTTGTTAAATTGCAATAAATCTTAAAATAAAGTCTAAAAAAAATTGCAACATATTTTTTTTCGTGCAGAAAAATTAATTTTTTTTTTATTTCTTTCCACTTCTAGGCAACTTTTGGCTGGTGTTGAAAATCTACGTCAAATGGCGAAAAATATTGAAAAATCGGAAACTCACATTGACTACAATGCCAGTCCAGACTTGTTTTCAGATTTTATAGACGAATGTGATGATTATGATAAATATCCTGGCGGTGGTCCGGCTTTGTAAATTTTATTTTTGTTACTTTACCTAAGTTAGGATAAAAATAAATTATTTAAAAGAAACAGGAAGTGAAAACAAACCTACAAAATAATTTAAAATTGCTTAAAAAAGAAAAATAGAACTTTTACCTAAAAAAGTACATAAAACTATTTCAAAATATTTCAAATCAATTTAAGTAAATAATCTTAAAAGTACATCTTAAAAATACATTAAAAAAAAGCTATAAAAGCCTTTATTTTGAAAATATGTTTTCTATTAAAAGAAAGAGAAACAACAATTTTTTTTTAAAATTAAAATCATGGTACAGTTAAATAGCAGACCACTCTAAAGTTGCTGACACAAATTACAAATTACATAGATTCAAATTACTTTAAAGTATCGTTGAACTTTATTGAAATGTAAAAAATGTCTACAAAAACCTTTACACGATTCAATCAATCTCTATAATTGCACCATGACTAAAACTTATATTGAGTTGTCCTTTCTACTATTGATTTTATGTTTGAATGCATATTTCATAACCATTAGTTCTTTTGTTTGTTTTGTATAATTTGTATATTTTTTGGTTCCTTTCTTTTTCTATGTTATGTTATATGTATGTATGCAGATGTGCCTATATGGCATTAGAAAAAATTATAGTTTTTATTAAAAAATAAAGTAAATATTTCTGAAATGAAATATATAAAAAATAATATTTTTTTAAATATCAACTTTATAATAGCAACAGAATTTAGCGCCTAACATTACATAATATCCAAAAATATTCTTATAAATACACATTAAACCAGCCAATAGATTTTATTTAAAAAAAAAAATTTTATTTAATAACGTTTACAAAATAAGGGTCTGTTCGTAAATTCATCACTATACTGCATTACAAGAGGTGAACAATTCTACAGTTGTAGCAATTTTTTTATAAAAAAACATTTTTTAAGGCATTTAAATATGCTTTTTGCTACCCTAAAAGTCATAATGCAGCGTAGAAATGATTTTACGAACAGGTCTTAAGACTTTTTTTATGTTAGGCTGTTATATTTTAAACATACATCTTAAAAAAAATGCTTTGCAAATAATAAAAATTCATAAATGAAAACACTGAAAAACTGTTGTGCAACAATATAAGCTAAACAAAAAGATATTAATAAATATACATAAACATAAAAAATGTAACACCAAATTCTTATTTAAATTGACAGAATTTTTAAATTGTGTTTTCTTCAAAACCAAATCCTTAAAAATTTCCACCAGTGTTGTCAACGTTTAAGAAGCAAAATGCACATCGTACACAAAAAAAAAGGCAAAAAAATGCATAATTTTACGTTCAGAAAAGCCTTAAAAAGCACTAAACTTATTATAGACACGCTAGAAACGTGAAAGGGATGTTATGCGTTTGTGCAGATGTTGATATCGCCCTAAAGTAATGGTCTAAGACCAATTTGTTCCATTTTGTTACCATTTCTAACTGCCCGTCCATCCGACCGGTTGTTCGTGCGTTTCTTAGGGCTAAAACAGCTTTAAATATCACTCACTCTCCACAAAATTTTGTTAATCTTAATAACCTTGTTTTAAACTGATTCCTATTCATTTAACACAAGTCTTTTATTTAGCGACAACTAAAAATTTCAGTTTTACAGCAATTTTCAAATATTCAGAATTGATTTAAATTTTCCCAATATTTAAAACATGTTGCAATACGAAAAGGTTTCGTTTTTAGTAGCCCTTATAATACATTTAGTGGTAACCAATGGTTATCCAGATGTATAAGGGAAAAAGAAAATCAAAACAGTTGAATAACGAAATTTTAATTTCTTTTATTATACCCTTCACATAAGTGATAAGGGTATATTTAAGTTTGTCATTCCGTTTGTAATTTCTTTATTATCCATTTGTGACCCCGTAAAGTATATACATATATTCTGGACCCTTATAGATAAGGAAGCCGATTTATCCATGTCCGTCTGTCCGTGCTATGGTTGAAATCAACTTTCTGAAGCCCCCGATGTCGCATAAGCCCGTAAGTAGTGCCAAACTGTCGAAATATCTGCGTGAAAATCGCCCGATAACTGCCCGAGATATGTATAAGCCAAAATCCAAGACTACCTCTGTTTATTTGTCTAAATATTGTGCTTAAAAATCTTTGTAACTTACCCGGAGTTGCACCTTCAGGAGTTCAGACGTTAAGGTTTTTCGTGGTACCTGCCGGTAGGCAATAACTCACGGTGCTCTCAACACTGGTGAATACAAAGCGTCCACCAACGCCCCCAGAATGGCTCGGCTAAACCACCCAGGTACCAATTATCTGTAATGACTCTGTGTAGCCACAACAGACCCCTTGGTGAGGAGTTGGGTTATCTAAACCCGAATTGCGTTTCTAGTTTTGATCTCGCTTCTTTATCATCAAAACAGATCCGCGCCGACAAGACACCTTTCCACACACTTGTGAGACAGCACCCAACCTTAAGCAAGAAAGACTATGATTTTCAGTCGCACCCAACACGGATGCGACACCCAGCTCTGTTAAAAGGATCCATTATTTCACTCCTTCCAATTAGGATCAACTATATCCGACACCATCAATGCTTCATAATCTTCTTACCGCCAGTCAGGACCGAATCACGCAGATGTTTCGAAGTGCCAATGCCGGCCTTCTCATTTATTTGCTACTTCTTTGACGGGATCTTATTTTAGATCCTAGGGTCCCCGTCTGTAGCCGGTTTCCCTATTCACCTACTTCCAAACACACACCTTTTTGGCTAATAACCTACTTCAACAGTGGCTCATGTGCCTGGGTAGATCCGCCAAAACCTTCAGGAGTTCAATGTAAGACCGACTCTGATTAATTCTTCCTCGCAAAAATTTTTGTGGAACATACTTACACCCTATCTCCGCCCCCTAACAGGGTTGCCATACAAAATTTTAAAAACAAAGGGTAAAAAGCCCCTACAACTACTCCGGAGTCGCCCCTAGGGGAATAAAATATATCACAGACCTCCATTAGTTTTTCCTCCCAAACGTATTTCTTGAGTATACTTACCCCTTATCACCATCACCTAAGGGGGTTGCAATACAAAATTTACAAAAATGATGTAAAAACGCCCATAACTTCTACAGAGTCGGCCTTAGAGAAATAAAATATACGACCAACCGTCATTAGTTTCTATTCGGAAACACATTCCTAAAACATACTTGCCCCCTATCTCCAGCCCCTAACATGGTTGCCATACAAAATTTAAAAAAAATGGGGTAAACACCCCTACAACTTCTCCGGAGTCGCACCTAGAAGAATAAAATGTATCACATAACCCCATTAGTTTTTCCTCCTAAACGTATTCCTAGAATATATTTACCCCCTATCTCCACGCTCTAAGGTGGTTGCCATACCAAATTTAAAAAAAAAAATAAGTAAAAACCCTTACTACTTCCCCAGAGTCACCCCTAGAGGAATAAAATATATCAAAGACCACCAATAATTTTCCCTCCTAAACATATTTACCCCCTATCACTATCACCCAAGGGGGCTGCCATACAAAATTTCAAAATATTAGAGTAAAAATCCATACAAAATTTTAAGAAAATTAGGGTAAAACCCCCTGCATCTGCCCTAATCACCCTAAGAGGGTTAAAATATGACACCGACCGCTATTTAAAAATTAGAAATATTTCATAAATAAAAAAACGCATAAAATTAAAAAAGGTTTGGGGTTTCGAAAGTCCAGTGTGAATGGTATCTAAGATTCGGCACAGCCGATTATAGCACTCTTAAAGCTGGATTAGCCGAGCGCAACCGTACTGTTATGTATCAGCTGTTGGCTTTTGGCTTATGAGAAGCAATGCAAAAGCTTAGCGAAAAAAAACGTACTGTAACCGCAACGTAGCATTCTGTATAAAATAGACATCTGCATGACTATATTCATTTAATTGCCTATACACAACAAAAACAAAATTCATTCAAACATTTTTCATTCTATGGGAGATAAATAAAGTTAAGCCAGTAACAACACAAGAAAGAATGTATTGTGTGTTACACTCAATGATACAAGAAGAACACATTCATTTTACAGTTTTCGTTTTGAATGTGTATAAAACACACTTGAAAATACAAAAACATAGCAAAGTCTCATTACAGTTAGAGTTTTTATAAAAACATTCAGGTGTTTTTTCGAGTTAATGAATGTTTAACAACAACAATAACGACAAATTTGCAAACACAAATGAATAATAATTTTTTACACCAATCATACAGCAATATTCACACATTCTATTCAGTATTTATTTGTATGAATGTATGGGTAATATTTTGTTTTCGGTTGAAGTTGTTTTTTATTTGCTTTCGCTTGTGGGTTCATTCATTTAAACTGTTTAACATTGAATGAAAAACACTATGTTGTTGAAAAACAAACGAATGTATTTAAACGGCATTTGGGTGTAGTCAAGCAGACCTCTAGTATAAAATAGAATTTCCTTACGTTGTTGCGTGACATTTGTATGCCAGTGATGGGCTACTTGTTTGTTTTATAATTTGAGGGTATTTTTGCTCTTTTTCATAGTACTTTTTTTATATACTTTTATATACGAAAGAAAGATAAAATAACCATTAGTACTTTGCGTGTTTCTTTTTTTTATTTTATTTCATGCATTTTTGAAATGTTGTTTTGTGAACTATGAAGATTTAGGTATTTTCTTTGTACACTTGATAATATTGTCTATTATTTAACTTTATATAATGCTTTTTTCAGTATTGTTTTTGTCTTTTTTCGCTATACTTGCTTTACAGATAATTACCACTATAATAATTATTTTCACTTGCAAAAAAATGCACAACTGGAGACTTTTAAGCGTCTTGCGCATACGTTTAGTACATATATTGTGTATAATAAATGTGAAATATATAAGGATTTAAATTGTATAGAAATCTATTATTGGGTATACACATATACTAAAAAAACTATAATTTGGTTATTATAATTAAATAATATTTATAGACATACATAAAAATATACACAAAATATTTTCTAATGCCATTAGGTACTTTTTCTTCATAAAGAAAACCCATTTGAAAAATTTTAATTCCCATCACTGTCTTTTAAACAGCTGTTTATTATCATACCAAAATCAAAAATAAACAAGTAAAATAAAATAAGTTTTAAATTTAAATTATAAATTAAAAAAATAAAAGTTTTCCTGCAAATTAAAATTGCTTTATTTACCTTTACTAATGCTATTTTGTTTATGAATATAAAAAAAAATATGTCACGTTTTTAAATATTCTATAACTGCACCAACGTGCTTACAGTACGTTACATTACAGTACGGTTGCAGCAACGCTCGGCTAACTAAGGCTTTACTTGTTTTTACATTAACTTATTTATACCTACATACATCCATATGTACTTACATACATATGCATGTATGTAAATATGTACTTAAATATTATAATATTTATTTATTTATTATGCACAACTAAGTTTAAAAGCTTTATTTTGCTTAAAATTAAATTTTATAAAAAAAAAACTTTAAACAAAGAATATCAACCAAAGTAACAAAAATGGGCTTCATTTTTTAGTTTGCCAATTAAATCAATAATAAAAAAAACTAAAAAAAAAATAAATTAAAAATTGCATTGAATTTAAAATAAAGTTTTGTTAAATTCTTTATTATTTCTCAGCAACAAATTAGATTCTTGAATCTGCATGTGTAGAAGAAAAAAACCTTTTACAAAATTTAAAATTGTTAAACCGCAAAAATTGCATTAATTTTCTTTTTTTATAAGAGTGTTACTTTTGTTCCCCAAGGAAATTAATTTCTTTGTTTCTAAAAACACTTTGTCCCTTTTATATTTTATTTGTTTTTAAAACATGCCAAAATGGAACAAAACAAGTAAGAGCGCTATATTCGGCTGTGCCGAATCTTGTATGAACTTCACAACCCTAATTTATTCAAGTTTTTAATCGAAACCCCTATATAGGGAGGGGGAGGGGGGGTGATAGGGAGTAAGTTTGTTCTAGGAAAATATTTGCATGGAAAAATTGATTGGGGTCAGTTCTACATTGAACCTGTCCACGAGCACTCTGGAAGCTGTATTGCAATTAACCAAACTTTGTAAGGGGGCCCCCTTAGGCGGCGGTGGTAGGGGGTAAGTATGCTCTAGGAATATGTTTGAGAGCGAAAAATAATGGACGTTATTTCTCTAAGGCCGACTCTGGGAAAGTTTTGGGCGCTTTTACATAATTTTTGTAAATTTTGTATGGCAACCTCATTAGGTGATTGATGTAGGGGGTCAGTAAGTTTTAAGAATATGTTTGGGAGGGAAAACTAATGAAGGTCTGTGATATAATTTATTCCTCTAAGTCGGTGTAACATTGCACCCGTGTGAGGGTAACTCTGGGGATGTTGTAAAGGTTTTTATGGAAAAATTTTAGAGAAATATATATATTTTGGTCAGTTATAGAGCGGTTTTGCTGGATTTCAAAAGCAATTTTATCGTAAATATTTCTGATAGTTTGATATCACGTTCGGGTCTTTGCGACCATAACACGGACAGACCGGCATACGGACATCGCTAAATCGACTTCGACTGATTATTAAAGAAATTACAAACGAAATAACAAACTTATATATACCCTTTCCACTTATATTAAGGGTATACAACAAAAAAGAACAAAAGAAAGAAAATGGTTATTTTTTATAGGGACCGTAGTTTTAATGCAAAAAAAAAAAAATTTAAAAATTTTAATTTTTTGTTTTTGTAATTGTTATAAAAAAGTAGTTATTATTTTTGATATATATTTTTTGGCAATAAATAATAATTTTTGTTTTTTTTTTTAAATCAATTGTGACAACAATGGGTCATATTCATAATAAACCAGGGGTTGTCAAAATTCTCATTTAATGAAATGCGTCTGTATTGGATAAGAGAAAATTGCCCAGCAAACAAAAAACTAAGCATTGCAAATGTGATGAATTTTACTTTTTAAAGCAAAATGGAAATGAACTTAAAAAAAGTTATTAAAATTAAATAAAAAATATGCCTCAGTTATTACAGAATTAGACAATTTTTTTTTCACACATATTCCATTGGGCGAGTTCAATTTACAGTTAAAACTTAAAAAATTAAGTGTATTTAGGTATTATAAATTAAGTTTTCCAAATTCAAGATTTTGTAACAATTTCTTATTAACAAAATATGTTTTAAATTTGAAGAAGTTTATTTATTTCTCTGCTTGGAACAAATAAATTTTAAGTCGGAAAAAATTTGTTCGCAGCAATATGTAGAGGGAAAAAGGGATAACAACTTCAAAGCATTTCTTTTTAACTCTGGAAAATCGAAATCATTTAGATTTTTCCAAAATTCTATTCCCATTTTTTTTGGAGCTTGGACTTCGGTTCGAAGAAATATAAGAAATATAATGTTTTCTTTGTTTTAAATGTTTGGTAACATAAAATGCATTGCATGTTACCAAAAGCATTTTTAATGACAAAACAAAAATTTTTGTCTTCCATTATACTATTTTGTTTGCTGGTTTATTTTGAAATTAAATCAAAGCTGAAAAAACAACAAAGCTGAAAAAAAAACAGTAAGCATCCGCCCATATGCACTCGTTAACACTCAATTAACGACTGAAATCAAACTGAAATAAAAGAGAACAAGCGTCGGTGTGAGTTTGTTTTTATTGTTTTTGTAGCACAATTGTGCACTAAAAATGAATTTTTTACAACCTCTGCTTTAACAACCAGTTTGTGTGTTTTTCAGCTTTTAGTGTGTATTGATAAGTAGCTTTGTGTTTTTGTTATAAGTTGGTATTGGTGTGCTCTCTAACTAAATATGGTGTGGTTTGGTAAAATGAGAGCAAGAGCAACAAATTTGTTTTTCTATGTTTCGTTGAAACAGTTACATACATATAATGATGTTTAACCATAAATACTTTTGGTGTGTTTTCTTATTCTGGCTACATGAGCCAGTTTTTCTATTTTTTAAATTTTCTTTAAATAAATTAAACAAATTTAGCTAAAAAAAATTAAAACTGCATCGTAACTATATACATTTAAGTCAAATTTAAAACTAAAATTTAAATTATTAAAAAATACAAAATATATATATATTATTTTATCTTAATTTTTGAGCTTGAGATAAAAAAATGCTTTTTTTAAATTTATTTTATTCATTTTTAAACACTATAGCTACAATAAACTTTAAAAATCAAATTTTTGTTTCATTCACAACCTTTTATATAAACGATCTTGTGTATTTGTTGTATCAACAGTAATAAGAAAATATTTATGATACCATTGTTATTCAGCACAAAAAAAAACAAATACATTCCACACTCAATGCAAAACCATAAACAACAATATTTGTTTATAAGAGTAGAGTAAATGCGCAAAAGCAAACCAGCGTTGCCGTTTGGTTACATTTGTTACATTTTATGTAACTTTTTGACCCTCTACGTAACATGTATATTTTTGACGATTTTAGTCAAATTTTCGTAACTTTTTGTACTAGTCGTACACTAAGATATAATTTTTGGTGTAGGCATAGTTGTCAGATAGGTTTGATCCAATATCGTCAAATCTTAGGGAAAATATCGTCAAAATCGTCAAAACAAGTTTTGGAAATCTTCAGAGAGTCATCAACACTAAAATGTATGATTTCAATTACTTTTTTAGCTTATAATAATTAAAAAGGGGAAAATAAGGTGCTTGCAGGTAGTTTCGTCAAAAGTAGTAACAAAAAGGCCAAATTTCATCATTCAAAGCAAAACAAACTAAATATGCAAAAACGTAAATATTAAAAAAACTTTGTACAGATTTTATTTGAAACAAATAATTTTTTTAAAGAAATGATTTTTCAATGATCCTATTTCTAGTCCTTGTTATATATAGTATTCTAACTAAACAAATTTTTAAAATTTTTAAATAAACACATAATAGCTAATATGGAATGGCTAAAAATGGGGTTTCAAAGCGGAAGACACTTGTTTTTTCTCTTTGTTCTTTTAAGCTGAATACACAAGATATACATATATAGTATACATAAGTATATATAGTATATCTTAAGTGTGTTGTGCCGTAGATTATTAAGGCTGAAGGACATTTATACACCTTTCATTTGGTACCACTGTTTCGAAATTATATAATATTTTGGCTAAACACCTATATAAAAATCATCAAATTAAGGCCAAAAATTGTCCAATCGTCAAAAGCCATTTTTTGTAGCCAAAAAACGTCAAAATGACGATAAATCGTCAAATCTCGCATCTATGGGTGTAGGAGATATTTTTAAGGTCTTTTAATGTACATTATTATATAAAAGAACATTACTAAGTCATAAAAAAGTAGTTTTTGACATGAGGCAACCTGAAATGAGGAGCTTCATTGTGACGGGTGTGGCCATTTTGTTCACGTTTTTGTTATGAATCATTTTAAATTCTAAACTATAAAAAAAAGGCAATGACTTCTTAGGATAGCAGAAAAGCATATTTCAAAAAATTTTTATGTAGTTTTTTAATAGTAAAATTAATTTTTTTTGTTTCAGTGGCTTTGTATAGCTGCCTTATGTTTAGGTGCACTTTTGACTTATCTACACAAAGTTGTTTATCTGCATTACTTTTCTTCGAAAGCCCATACAAATTTAATTTAAAGTGCGATTTCTTTACCTGCATTTTTAGGTAACTTCCCTTAATGTCTGGCATTCTTAAACAATTAATATATGTGGAAACATCAACGTTATCTGCACTTTGACTTAACTGCGCAAAATTTTTTTCGTCAAAGTGGTTTTTTAAGTGTATTTTGTATGCATGCACATTTACCATATTTGTTGTAGTAATAATATTTACATAATAAAAGATCAATTACAACTGTACAGCTTAAAAACTATAGTAGCCCTTTTTCGGCACATCACGGCACGTTTGCCAGCACTCCCCCGCTATTTTCTTTCATCCAATACAGTAATCATTTTTGAAAATCCCTCAAAAATGGGGCAAGTTTTGAGAAGAGTCCCCTTACTTATTTTTTTTTAAATATTTGAATGCCTAACTAAACTAAGCAAGTATGATAAGTAGGGAGAACAGCACTTTTGATTTAACAACAATTTTTCAAAGTTAACTATCTAATTCAATTATTTTAAAAAAATATGTTTTGCAAAAACAAAGCTCCTTATGATTTAGCTTTTTTTTTCTTTACGTAACTTTTTATGAAAAAATGTAACTTTTTAAAAGAAAAAACGTAACTTTTTGCTAGCTACCCTGGCAACGCTGAAGCAAACCCATACAATATCATTTACACTTATTCACACACTTACACCAAAAAGAACTGGTATGTACATGGATGTACAAGATAGTATATCTGTTTTTGCCATACTTATTTGTTCTATTTGTGCACGTGTATAATTCATAAGCAGTTTAAAAAAAACTATAAGTTTAAAGTGGACTTTTTAAACGGAATTTTTTTAAAAACATGCAGAATTTTCTACTTTCAGTTTAAAGTCTATTTTAAATTACTTATGAATATGGCCCAATACTTGTTATTTTTTATATTAATAAAAAAATATAAAAATTATTTCTGCAAAAAATAAATATCAAAAAGAATTACTATTTAAAAAAAAAACAAAATCAAAAAATAGTTATTAGTTTAGAAAAAAAAAATTATTATTAAAAAAAATCTCAAATATTCCCAACGAAAAGTCGTCGCTCGTTCCGGTTGTGTTTAGAGCATAAAATGTACGATAAAAATAGTAACTTAAAAAAGTTATCGGATCAGCAATTAATATGAAAGCCCTGAAACAGCATCTAAAATTTTTGAGTTTGTATGTATATAAGAAAGAAAGAAGAAAAAACAGCTTCTTTTTGTCATTGTAAACATAAATAAGCCGGTTTGAATATTGCAGATATTATTATCAACAGCAAAATTCCGGTAAGTTTGTTTTGTTGTAAAACTTTTTGATACCTATTTTTTAGTTACAGAATTTATTTTTAAGTTTTATTAAAATACCAAACTACTACACAGAATTGTTATTTAAACAAAACTAAAAAAAGTTTTTGTAAGCAAAAAACTACTACATATTATACAGACTATTTTATGAAATCTTCTTTGATAACCAGCATGTTATTTTTTTGTTATATATTAGCTTTACCCGGCCCGCTCTGCTGTACCCTACCCTACTGCTTATAAAACTTAGGTGGTATATTAAACCTTTTGACATTTAAAAAAATTAAACTTGTATAAAAAGACCGTTTGCGACGATATTCATTATAATTGTAGTTAAAGTTTTCGTACTAAATTTTGAGACTATAGATGCAATTGTTATATTTTAGTTGTTTAGAAAATCGTCACGCGTCGAATTACTTACTTTTTGCTTTACATCAACAGCTCCCACCGTTCCCGTTTTTAGCCAACATAAACATATAAATATTGAACTTAACCTTACAATCCTACAAAATTCAAAGACCTTAGATGTAACCTTTTGAAATATGTGTAACCTTTTGAAATATGGGTTGGACTGCATGGGGTGTGCAACTCCCACTATATCCTTGAAGGCCATTCTAATCCTAACCATTTAAGTTGAAATCTCACAAAATTGGAATTACTTAAAGCACAAAATAATGAGTTAAGCTGTCAGAGGTTTCCAAAAAGCGCTCATAAAAATCAACCGAGCAAAATTGTCTGTACTGTGAATTAGTGTATTATAGGCGTGTCACCGCTTATTTCTTTGCCTTAAACATCCTTCTAGTCTTTAGTTTTTGTACCAGCCACTCTTTTGCCTCTAAGGTTTTGAATTTATTAACCGTTGATTTGCATACAAAGTTTTTTAAAAATGGGTTGGGTGGAAGTACCTGCATTGAGATTTTTATCTTAGTGGGCGTGATGCCTCTCACTTTATTACCTTTAAAGTTTTGCGTTATGTGTATAAAAATTTCATAAAAATCAGTGCAGTAGAAGTACCTACATATATTTAGTATTGAATTTTTGTGGGCGTGGCCCCGCCTTCTTTGTTTGCTTAAAAATTTTGATGTTGGACGCTCTGTGCATGCATACAAATTTAAAAAAATGGTGCAGTAATAGTACCAGCATAAACAGTTAAATTTTTAAGGGCGTGGCACCTCCCATTTTTTGTCTTTAAAATTTTGATTCTGCAAGCGTTTTATATGCGGACAAAATTTTGTAAAAGTCAGTTATGTAGAAGCACCTGTATTAGGATATAATTTTTGTGGGCGTGACCCCACGTACTTTGTTGCTTTAAGAACTTTAGCGTTGGAGATCTTGTACGTACGTACAATTTTTTAAAAACTTGGTGCAGTAGAAGTACTTCTAGTATTAAAGATACATTTTCCTTGAACTCGGTCAGGCAAAATAACTTTTAATAAGATTTTAGTTTTTGTTGGCGTGGCCCCCCTACTTTATTGTCTTTCTAAGTTTTACCTTGTAGGCCTTGTATATGAGATTAAAGTATAAAATAATCTGTGCAGTGGAAGAGTCAGTATAAAGAGCTTAGTTTCTGTGAGCACGGCACCGCCCACTATATTACCACTATATTACCATAATCTAGGGAAAATCGGTGTATCGAAAAAGCCTACAGTAAAATTTGACACCGCCCACTTTCTTACCCTAAGAATTTCAGCGTTAGATGCCTTGTTCATGCGCCCAAAGTTTCAGAAAAAATAATGCATTAAAAGGGCCAGTATAGAGAGCTTAATTTTTGTGGACGTGGTATCGCCTACTTTTTTGTTTACAAAATGTTGGCTCTTTTGGCCAACACAGAAATTTGTGACCGAAACTAACACTAAAACATTTTTTGTCGGCCATTTGTGACCAATATTTCTATCATTTCTGAAGGTGCGAGGGAGATGCAAGATCGCACGTACACAAAGTTTCGATAATTTTTTTCACATCGCCCTTAAGAAAATGATAGCAAATAATGACCGAAATGACTGTCACTGTTCTGGTAGGTTTAATGTTCCGGTTAGACACGTAGTATTGATAGCGTGACAAACAAAAAAACTTACACTTTATTTTTTTATTATATACAGGGATGATCATGCCACACCGAATAATTTCAAGAGCCCACGGATTATTATGTTAGTGGCATTATGCGCTCATGCTGACGTTTGTAACACTCAATTATATATCCACCTTTAATTATACCGCTTGAGTCATAATCACTTTTTAAATCGGTTAAAGCATGATCGTCCGCTTGTCTTCGCGTTCGTCTCGCTGAGTTTCAATTTATTCTGGCAACTAAAGTACAAGTCGTATTTTGTTATAAAATTTTTTAAATGAAACTTGACACTGGAAATTATCGGTCCATTATTTACATAGTTCTTTCACATATGTCCCACCCAAAAAACCATATCAGACTATAGCTGCTTACTTTACTACTTACTTTTATCTCCAAATTTAGAATATATTCGTACTGAATTTTTCATCGTAACTAATTTTTTAATTAACCATGGGTCCTAAACTAGAAAATCGCCTTACTTCGCACAAATATTTTATATATGTATGTTAGTGCTTAATTGAAAAAAAAAATTACAATGAAGCCTATAATATGGTCGGGATTAATCGACTAAAACGTTCATGTTTGTTGTTTCCCGCTTTATAAAAGTGAGGGCTTTGCTTTCAATACAATTATTATTGTGTTAAGCCAGTATCTGAATGTTTGCTGCAACAACAAACTGCATTTTGTGTGTTTTTTTGTTGTTGTCGTGGTACTATCTAGTTTAATTGTGCAATGGGTGTGACATTCTAAGTTTGAGTTTGTGTTCAGTAGCTAAATTAAGTTGGATCGAAACGGTTTGGTTTATGAAACTTAAAAACTAAGTAGCGCTTTAATAAATTAAAATTAATTTCATTTAATCAAGTGTTTTAATTAAAAAAAATATATATAAACAAATAATAATAAACAAATTCCTTAAACCTACAAAAATGATGTTCAAAAATATTTTAGGTAATTCAAAGCTTCGTATTAAAAATTTAATAAAAATCTTTTCGTTAAAAATGTGTAGGTACTTAACACTTTCAATTTTTGTGCTTTTGTTTTCAAAAGCAAATAAGTTCAATATGCAAAATATTTATCAATTTGAAATAAATAGATTTTCGAAAAAATTTTTAGAAAATGTTTAATTAAATAAAAAGTTTTAATACAAAACGACAACCTAAATACATGCATAAGTATAAATTACTTACATGTCATTAACTCCTATTAACATACATACAGTGGGGCATTTTAAATTAATATTTAAAAAGCATAGCGCTTTAAGTTTTTAAAAAAACACATTTACAGTTATCGAAAAAAATTTGTACAAAATTCTTACTAGATCTTGGGTTTTGATGACCATAAAGATACGAAAAATGCAGAGAATTGAAAAATTTTCAAAAAGTGAAAACTGCAAGACATGTTTAAAAGAAAGTTTACGTACGATTCAGAATTTTCACAAATTCTGCAAATTCAATTTATTTGAAATTTATGTAGATGTATACATACTTAAAAATAGATCTTAACAATGTTTTGTAAAAACAGATACTTTATTAAAATTAAAATATGTGTGTATATAACCTTTTCTTTATTTAGTAAAAATTATCTTAAAGTCCGACCGAACGTGCAGTGCAAATCGAAGCAAATCCGAACTTTCTAATGTTATGCCGAACACAAGTCAAACCCATACTTGTTTGTCAATTTCAAAAAGGTTAACATGCTCAAATAATTTATTTATTCATTTTATTAAATTAAACAAAAATAAGCTAATTTATTTTTAATTAAAGAAAAATTACTAAGAGCATAAATATGTGTACGAAGATAAAAAAAAAATAAATGCAAGAGTAGAAAAAATTAAACATTTTTACAATTTAATAAACAAAAAACATTTTTTGCCATAAGAGCTCTAAGTAGCTGTATTTTTTAAATACCTTTTCCCTTAACCATAATTACAACTTTCGTATATTTTTGTAATTTAAAAATGCAACTATCAGATTTTTGTAAAAATTCGGTAAATGAACCACGAACATAGACCGAACAAGATTTTATCTAACTCTAAGACCGAATGTTCAGTCTAGCTCAAGTTTTCAGGTTTTGCTCAGGTAGATAGTAGCCAAGAATATAAAGTAACTACATGCATACTTAAAGGTTAGGGTTCAGTGTGACCGCTGAGAATTTTAAAAAGTGGCACAAATAGTAGTTTTAGGAAAGAAAGTCGTTTTTGGAAAAAAATTTAATCTTTTTAAAAGCCTTTATTTAACTTTTTATTATTGTTTTTACAACTAATAAAACCAAAAACAGATCAACAATTTAACAACACAAAAAACTTGATAATAACAAATTAAAAATAAGATATGTATCAAAAAGAAAACATTCATTAAAAAAGAATTTTTGTACGTAGACACATAAAAAGTAATAAAATATATTTAATTTTAATATAGTTTTAATATTATGACAAATCAAATGCACTGTTTAATAATTTACTTTAGAAAAGTTGTCGGTCTGTTTTTATTCAAACATCGAAATGTCGTTTTCTAAATTTGGTTGAAACAAGGACAGCCAGACAATTAGTCTAAGTAAAAAGCAAATAATACATTTTAACACTGGTTTTTATCTCTTGGGATGTAATGTAATAATAAACAACAAGTACATATTTTTAATTTATTTCATATTAATTTTTTTAAGCTTCGTTTTTGTACCTGTGTTTCAGTTTATCACCTGGAATCCAGTCTTCTAGTTCAGTATTTAATAAACTTAAAGCTGACAGCATTAAATTACAGGTCGTAACTTTCAATTTGTTTGCCAATTTATTTTTCATCAGCCCTGACTTAGAAAAAATTCTTTAAGCACATGCGCTGCTGTGGGGTAATAAAAAACTAATTTATACACATTTAGACACAATGGCTCGCTTAAATCATTTTTTAAACAAGCCGCTGTATGCTAAAAGCTTTCAACATTTTTAATTTCAAAAAACTATGGCATGCGATGTTTGGGAATAAAACAAATGTCCCATATATGCCAGGTATGTATGTGTATATGTATGCGCATATGCAAATAATAGATCTTGTTTAACTTTCGCAACAAAAAAAGGGACAAAAGTGGCAAAAATTTTAAAAAGTGGCAAAATAGTGTCAGCATAAAGAAGTCGCACAAAAAGTCACAGGCCCTTAAAAAGGTTGCAAAATGCAACTTTAGTCGACGAACGGTCACTCTGATAGGGTTCTTTGGTTCTTTGGTAATTTACGCTATTGTTTAAACCAGTTCATCTGCTTTGTACATAAACACATACATATGTACGTGTATTTATGCAGTTTATTCATCCTATTGCATAGATATACATATATATGTATATGGAGATTGCAGTTAACAAACTGCTAATTAAAAGTGTTTAAAATAACGATTAAAATAGAATTGCAATATTGGCAGTTAAAAATTACACTTTTAAGGACACAAAATTATTTGTAACCATACTGCCCTGAAAATCAGTGCATGCTGTTTTTTACTACTTTACCACCGATGCACTTTGTTTTGTAAATGTCAACATACCTCCTACCAGAACAGTGACAGTCATTTGACCGGTCATATGACCGACACAGATGACCGGTAATTCGGTCTTTATGTGTACGTGTGATCTTGCATCTCCCTCGCACCTTCAGAAGTGATAGAAATATTGGTCACAAATGACCGAAAAAAAATGTTTTAGTGTTATTTTCGGTCACAAATTTCTTGTAGGGCCTTTTATTTTCGTTAACAGTAACCCAGCAAAAAATTGTTAAAAGAGTAATTATGTGGAATTAAGCATTTTTAAGAAAACTTATTTCCAAGTTCCAAGCTAAAATAAAAAAATATAATTTTCTAATATTTATGAAGCATTGGCTGACCTCACCTGCGCAAATGATCTCTAATTACTTTTGTACCCTTCACCCCAAAAAAAATTATTTGTTCAAATTGTTCATATTGTCGTGTGCTTTATTATTTTACTCGGCATAATTAAATTAAAAATTAAATACATACCATTAATGCGTAGTTTTTCAAAATCAGCAATCCATTTTTTGGCATCTCGATTATATTGAAAGTCAACAAGCAGCAAACTTTTTTCATATCCAAAACTTCGCAGCTTATGATTAACACAAACAAACAATTAAACTAAGTTATACAGCAAAAATAACGGAAAAACCAAAGACTTTATTTGCACAAAACAAACACACTTTTTTCCGCACTTCAAATACAGGAAAATCTATAAATGTTCAAAATAATCAAATGCGACACAAAAACCTTTTGTCTTTCTTTGGTTAAATCTTAATAACTTTTAAATTATTCTTAAACAAATGTGTTATTCAAAGAAATGTCTGTGTCGATCATTTTAATTAAAATAATTTTAGCGTGTAGGTTTTTAAAAAAATAATAAAGAAATTCCTTATCGCTTTTCTTTAAATCGTTTGGATGTGTCATGCAGCAAATAAGAAACCACACGACGATATCTATGTAAATAATTATAAAGACTTAAATATTTATTTATTGTAATTACGGATTTATTTAAAAAAATCAAATTTTCGACATTATCCAAGTGCTAATTTAAGATCTAGAAAACGTTTCTTTATTTTAAGTCTGTTTAGGTATCGAATAACTTACTGCCTGTTTTTAAATCCAAACGATATGCATTGCAGGGCACAAAAGATTTGGCACTAGTAAATACATATATTTTAGCATTCTATAGCTATAGATTTTAATTCTTAATTGCTTTGCTTATAGATTGATATTAGCATATAAAAAATGTTTTTATCAAATTGATAAGAATTTTTTAATATTACCACAACGATAACTTTTTGCCAAAAAATAAACGTTTTTTTAAATCAAAAATATATAAAGTGGCGCGAGCCTAAATTTATTTTTAAAAATATTTTTAATAAACAATTTGTCACCTACATGGATCCTAATTACATATATCTAACCAATAACATCTACAACCTTATCGCATATAACGATTGACTTGATTTATGTAAAAGCAAACATGACGATGGTTTTGGTTAACCTAAAGTTGGATTACCTTATCTAATTATAGCTAAGCTCAACACATTTTGATCATCTTTATCAATAAGCTGATCCGCCATGCGTTGCTGGTTTAAGTTTGTTTAGCTTTTTAAACAAGCTACTTCTGTAAAAATGAGCGCTTCTCAGAATGGGGCTAATATAAGAGCCATGGACTGATTACCGGGAAAGTTTGTACAACTGTTTTCTTTTTTTTTTTATGAAAACTATCTGAGCAAGATTTGGTTACCATACCGAAATCCCTAAGGTAATAAGGGGCGCTAACATGATTTTAAGAAAGAAGTCTACTATGGGGAATAGGGTCAATAATGGACCCATGTATAAAAAAAATTGGCCGGATAAATTTTTTTCCAAAAGAACTTAGGCATGTTTAACGACTTCATCATACCGTTATTGGTTTCCACTTTATGCGGTTAAATGTAATTTCCTGGAGAGCACTTATGCTTTTATTCATAAAGGCTTATTTTTGACAGTTATTATGGCATTATTGTTAGATAAGCTCTTATTAACCTACTATAAGTATTATGAATATGGGTATTATATTGTATAAGACCCCTGGTAAATAATATACCGGCTGCATAAGATTCTGTGGCATTACATTTTAAGTATATGACGAAATTTGCGGAGATAAAGTAATATTTTAAGCAGTTATTCATAGTCCAAAATGCTTATTTCGGGAGGACTTTCGAATTGGGCCAATTGCAACAATTGCGTCCATTCTTTGAGAGAAAACTTTTGAGAAACCGATCGACAGTTAGCACCATTTAGTCGATTACAAGGCCGCTATCGATAGTCCGATTCGTAAAAAGTATTTGGGGTCATATCTGAATTCAGTATATTTGTGAAACTCTTTAGATTGTGAAGGATGATCTTAAAGAATACAAAATTTTTTAAGAAGGTGTAAAATACCTTTCTGAGCCGTTTAACATCCAACGGGGATTCAAGCAAGGTGACAGCCTGTCATGCGACCTTTTTATATATTATTTAAAAGATCATGCGTGAAGCAGCAGTAAATAGAAAAGTAATATGCCGATGATATTGACATAATGGGGCCAACATTGCAAGATGCCACTGCTTTGTTTGCTAATGGTCAATTCCACGTAAAACAGCTTAAATTTGGTGAAATTACTTTTAAAAGAAACCGAAAATGTTCAAAATATAAATCAATTGGTTCATTTTTTATATTTATTTATTTCGCAAAAGCTTAAAATGATCACAATATGAATAATCAGCTGTTGTTTTTTACGCTTTAATGAAAATGTCACAGCCGTCACATTTTATAAAAGGGGTTTCCTTAAGCAAAAATAGCTTTTTGTAGAAATAATGAATTAAATACGACTTAAAACACTTTTAACTACCGTGAAAATCAAAAAAATTAAACCCGTGCTCTAAATATTTTACTTAACTCGATTTTGAAGTGAAAATTGTCAAAAATTCAAGTTTGTAAGGTCACACCCGTCAGAGCCTTCAAGTGATCATTGTGATTAGAAATTATTCTCTTGCAGTGTCTACTAACTATTAATCGCTTAAAAACATACCATTCTTGGGAATCATAGTCTTTTTTCAAGCAAAAATTTTTAACTGTTTAAGTTATAAGTAGAAATGTAAGCAAAATGGTCACACCCGTCACAATGGAATTGCCCTAATATAGAAAAAAAAGTCATAAATGGGTAAGAGTAAATGAGGACAATCTTAAGTTGATGGTTTCAATGAATATAGATTCAGCTAGAATTTTCTATTTCGAGGTAGTAAAGGAATTCATGTACCTCGGAACCACCATATGTATATAAACGAACAACATCTGTTTGGAAATAAAGCGAAGAGTTATACTTCCTAATATATGTTATTTTAAGCTAAGCAATCAATTTAAGAAAGTACCCTATCTCGGCAGACAAAGCTCTCACTCTATAAGACACATATTCTACCCGTACTACTTTACGGCGCAGAGGCATGGGCACTTGCAAGCAGATGAAGGTGTTCTTCGAGTGTTTGAGTGAAAAATTCTTTACAAGAGAATATTGGAGTCGTGCGAACCAAGAGTTGTATGAACTAAATGCGTAAAAATCCAAAGACAGCGCTGGCTTGGACGTGTTGTGCGAATGAGTAACAATGCTTTAGTGAAAAAGGTGTTAAAGATGATTTTATGGGAAGACGGAAAAGAGGACAGCCTAAATTCCCTTGAAAATTCCAGGAAAACCTTTTTTAACTCAATGTAGAATAAGCATAGAAGACCAAAGTGCTTGGAAATGTGTATATTCTTAGTCAAATGACCCATATGGGTTGCTATAAACGACAAACTAAGTAAGTAACAATTAGTACAAAAAGGTCGTAAATATTCGGGCGAAAGGGAAATGTTTAAATAAATGTGTAAATTTAGCTGGTTTGTTTTAAAGTTGAGAAAACTGATGAGTGGAAAGTGTTAAGTATAGTTTATATATCGGTGGCTTAATAGTAAAAAGGTGTAACTAAATTTTTTATGGAGCGTTTTTTGCTCTTCTAGCGAACAAATATTAAATTCATCATAAATTTGTAGTTTTTTAATGGAAATTAAATTTGTTGCCTCTTTAAAACAGAATAAACGTTTTTTTTATAATTTTTAAGTGTTTTTCCACTCCTGTAAAGTAATAAAAAATTTCGGTTAAATTTTTTTTTATATTAAGCCAAGCCAAGGCACCTTGAAGCGTGCTTTATACTTTAAGACCATTTTTCTAATAATAAAAACTTTTTTACTATACTTTTCAGTTTATTCAACTCGTCTGAAACGCAGCACTTCAACTTTGCATTCAAAAGCCTTTCCCGCCTCCATGCCTGTGCTCCAAAATGAAATGCCCGATTGTGATTTTCAACCACCTTCGTATCAAGGTTTAAACTACAAGAATATTGAGGAATTGCGTAAAAATCATTTAACACCCAACCTACAAACGTACTACAAGAAACCACTGCTTATACATAGTGGCCATAAGCAATGGTTGTTCGATCATGATGGCAACAGATATTTGGATCTGTTCGGTGGGATTGTTACGGTATCAGTGGGCCATTGCCATCCGTAAGTAAAATGTAACAATGTCTTATTGAAGAATAGTTTTACTTTTTGTTTTAAACTCTTAGTTTAATATTCTTATACTAACAATTAACCCGCCACTTCGCAAGCGCAGTTTTAAATATTTACTTAAATAAAGTACTAAATGCAAAAGCGTACTATTAGCATTAAAAAGGAAAATTTTCGTAATTTTTTACACAGCCTTAGTCAAGAGTCTCAAATTTTATATCTTTAAAATATGCAATAATACACCCAAAAATATAAAGAAGTACTTTTTTTTAACTTATTTTAAATTTAAAGAATCAAAATAAAAAAAAAAATGTAAAAAACCACCAGAAATGTGGAAAAGTACTTTTTGTGCACTTATCTCACTTGTTTAGTTATTAGCATTAAAAAGGAAATTTTTTGTAATTTTTTACACAACCTTAGTCCAGAACTTCCAATTTAATATCACTAAAATAAGAAAAAATGCACACAAAAATATTAAAAAGGTCTTATTATTTAACTTATTTTGAATTTAAAGAATCAAAATAAAAAAAAAAATGTAAAAAACCACCAGAAATGTGGAAGAGTACTTTTTGTGCACTTAGCTGACTTCTAGATTTAATTGGAGTCAACAGATCTTTTTATTATACATATTTCAAAAATTAATATGTCCAAACAATGCAAAATGACAAAAAAATTTAAATTAAGGACATTTTGTTCACTTTTCTGACTTTCGAGCTCTATCTGGATCAATAATATAATGTAATAATTTTATATATCTAGGTAATCTCAAGACATGCAAAAAGGTACCAAAAATGTGAAAAAAGTATTTTTTTAATCGTTTAATAGACATTCGACCAACACACGTTAATTTACATGCATTTGTTGCCTCATTACTCAAAAAAGGTACCAAAAAAGTGAAAGATATAATTTTTGTATACTTAGTTGACTGGGCTTTCTTTCATATTTGTTTACTCAAAGAGTGCAAGGTTAAAAAATTTCAAAAGAATACCAAAACACTTCTTATTATTATTATAGTTCAGTTGATACAAAAAGTACCTTAAAAGCACCAGTATATAATTTGTACATTTTTTTTCTACCCTTTAAGGTCCAAATTAAAAAAGTACAAAGATATATTAAAATTTTTTCCAAACCAATCGATTGCATTTTGAATTATGTTTCTACCTTAATTGGGTTGAAAGATAGAAAAAGTGCCAAAAAAAGTATTCAAAATTTTTTGAGACCTGTTAAACGCAATTTTAACTATGATTTTACCCTTTTTATCTTAGAAGCTACAAAAGGTACTTAAAAAGTACCAATGTTTAATAAGTACCCTTTTTTACGCTTTAGGGTAAAATGTTTAAAAAAATACTAAAACAGTATTTATTGCTTTTTGAGAACTGTCAAACCCAATTTGAATTATGTGTCAACCTTTATTGGTTTAGAAGTTACAAAAAGTATTTAAAAAGTACCAATTTGCAATTAGTACCATTTTTTGTTCCTTCGTGGCCAAAATTTTTTTAATGTATTGAAACAAAATTTATAATTTTTCGATACCCGTCAAATGCAACTTGAATTATGTTTCTATCTGTTTGGTTTAGAAGTTGCAAAAAGTACCAAAATAAATTTTTTTCCCTTTTTGGAACTCTATTCTTACCTTTAAGGGTCCAAGTTTCAAAAAAGTGACAAAAATACATTAATTTTTGTTTATATTTGTCGAATATACATAATTGGAATACCATTTGTACCTAATTCGTTTAGAAGTAACAAAGTGGACCTAGCCACTATCAAGTTTTAGTTTTTCCCCGTTTTACCCCTTTAGGGTCCAACATTTCGAAAAGGCGCTAAATACGGGTCCGTTTATTTTTTAAGCAAAATACGGTGCTTTTAAAATTTGGTTTGTATCGTGTATAGTTTACATTCCGTTTTTCAATGTCTGGCCTTAAGGTCCGAATTACCCACGGTACTTTCTTTAGCTCTTCACTCTTGGCCTGTATGATGATGAATGAGTCAGTCAGTCAGTCATTAACGTTGTTCCTTTCTATACATGCACATATGGTTTGTTGTTCTAACATTCAATTTGCATATGTTTAATTATTAAATTTATTGTTGGTTTTTTCTTTGGTGATAATTAATTAATTAAGCATTTTTGACAAAGCGATTAAAAAAGTTTTAATTATGTATGACTTTGTACTTGTGAACCCATTAGTTGGAGCCATTGTGGTGCATTTTTAAAGATAAAAGCAGTTACTAAGAAGAAAATTTTTTTATAAAAAATTTAAAATAAATGAAACTTGATACATGATTCCAAACAACAAAGAAAAGCAAGAAAACGGAATTATTGTTTGGAGCTGGAGCATTTTTAGAAGAGGCACCACGTAGAATTTTTAAGCCCAGCCAATGACCTTTAGCCAGTCTAATATACTAACTTTTTAGGCTAGAAGCAGTTTTAATTAAGTACTACTTTTGTTCATCTTTATTTATGATATATTTTTTAGATTTATGCTAATTTTTAACTTACTAAAAATCCTTTAACTTATTTTTTAGTAAAGTCATCCAAGCTTTGGAGTCACAAATTAAAAACTTATGGCACACAACCAATATTTATTACAACTCCAAAATCCATGAATATGCCGCTCGATTAACTGCTAAATTTCCAGGTGATTTAAAGTCCGTTTGTTTTGTTAACTCCGGCTCGGAAGCCAATGATATGGCCATGCTGTTGGCTCGTCTTTATACCGGCAATCATGATATAATAAGTTTACGTAATTGTTATCATGGCATGTCTCCCTACACCATGGGATTGACGGCACATTCCACTTGGCGTTTCCCCTTGCCGGGTATTTCGAGTGGCATACATCATGTTATGAATCCAGATCCTTATCAGGGTATATGGGGTGGAGCCAATTGCCGTGATTCTCTCGTTCAAACAGATAGACCTTGTGATTGTTCTTTAAGTGATGGATGCAAGGCCAGTAATTTGTATTACAAAGAACTAGAGCAAACATTTGAATATTCCCTGCCTCGTGGCAGAGTGGCAGCTATGTTTGCAGAGTCAATACAAGGGGTGGGTGGTACGGTACAGTTTCCTAAAGGTTATATAAAAAAGGCGGCAGAGTTAGTACGAGCTAATGGCGGTTTATTTATATCGGATGAAGTACAAACGGGTTTCGGGCGAACTGGTGAACACTTCTGGGGTTTTGAGGGTCATGGCATTATACCGGATATTGTCACTTTGGCTAAAGGTAAGAAAATTCTTAAAAATATCACAGAATGCAAAAAAAGTTTTTCTGATTTTATTGAATTTTCTTTTTTAAAAAAGGTATTGGCAACGGTTTTCCTTTGGCTGCTGTTGTAACTACACCAGAAATCGCCCAATCGTTAGGCATGGCTTTGCATTTTAATACGTATGGTGGTAATCCAATGGCCAGTGCCGTTGGTATTTCTGTACTCGATGTCATTGAAGAAGAACAGCTACAAAAGAACTCTCTAGAAGTGGGCACTTACTTCCTCAAATGCTTGGCTGATCTTAGGGACCGTTATGAAATAATTGGTGATGTGAGAGGAAAGGGCTTAATGATTGGCGTGGAATTAGTAGCCGATCGTGAGACGAGAACTCCTCTAAGTTTACCTAATGTTTTGGAAATTTGGGAAAGTTGCAAGAGTATGGGAGTATTATGTGGTAGAGGAGGTCTGCATGGGAATGTAAGTATTATAGTGAAGGACCAATGTAAGTGGCATGCGGTAGCAGGTGGCAACAATACTACAGACTTACAAAAAAAAAATTTGTTTATAAAAATATTCCAAAAAAATTTTCAGACATTAAATTTAATTCAATTTGGCAATGCCGTATAAAGCAGACGAGCGGCAATGTTAAATTTTGTTTAACTTTTTAATTGCCGCCTGAATTTGTCATAAAAAAAGAACAAAAATGAAAAAAATGATGAGAAATAAATTTTCGAAATCGAAAAATACAAAAATTAATATTAAAAGGTCTCGCCCAGTTATCGAAATAAATTTAAAAGAGCAAAGTCTTGAGCTGGAATAAGTGCTGCCATTAATGTTATTGACCAAGAATAAACTCAACCGACAAATAGAACAGCTGATTGCCGCCTGCTGCCGCATGCCGCTTACATTGGTCCTTCACAATTAGTTTTTATTAAATATCAATTAATACATTAATAAAAAAAAGTTCTTAATCCTAAAAAAATATTTTCTTTAAATTTCTTCTAGACTTTGCGAATTAAGCCACCCATGTGTATAACCAAATCGGATGTTAAATTTGCCGTGGACATTTTCTCTAGAGCCATTTCGGAATTTTTAAAGAAAAATTAATAAATTAAGTTTGAAAGTTTACTGCCAATTGACTAACAAATTTCAAGTGTAATAGACTAAAAATAATATAGAGAGCTTTTTATGAACTGAGTTTAGGGTTAAGATTAGTTTTAATATGCGCATTTGTAAGGGTTTAAACTGCATTTATTTATCTTATATTGTACTCTAGCCAAATATTTAATAGACTTCGTCCCGTTTTTGGGTTAACTTTGTAACTTCGAACATTTAAAATTAAAACCAGTAAGAGCGCTATATTCGGCTGTACCGAATCTTATATACCCTTCACAACGTGTAGGGGGTTTTGCCCCAATTTTTTCACGCCCATTAGGGGGTGGTAATAGGGAGTAAGTATGTTCAAGGAAAATATTTGCATGAAAAAATGAGTTGGGGTCAGTCCTGCATTTGACCTAACCACGGGCACCCTGAAACCTATAGGGGGGAATTTATTAGAATTTTACAAACTTTGTATGAAAGCCCCCTTAAGAGATGGAGATAGTGGGTAAGTATGTTTTAAAAATATGTTTGTGAGGGGAAACTAAAGGGGGTCGGTGGTACACTTTATTGCTCTAAGGTCAACTCTGAAAAAGTTGTGGGCATTTTTACATAATTTTTGTAAATTTTGTATGGCGTGGAGATAGGGGGTAAGTATATTCTAGGAATATGTCCGGGAGGGCAAACTAATGGGGGTCGGTCGTACACTTTATTTATCTTAGAGCGACTCTGGGGAATTTATGGGCTTTTTTACATTATTTTGCTAAATATTAAGGGCTTTCATAAACTTGATTAAGGGGCTTTAAAAACTTGATTTTAACAGGTTAACGGACAAAGGGACAGACGGATGTCGCTTAAACAGCTTTTCTATCTATAAGGATCAAGAAAATATATACTTTATGGGGTAGAAAATGTATATTAAAAAAATTTTAAAAAGGGACAGACTTATATATACCCTTATCACTAATGTGAAGGGTATAAAAATATTGTTTAAAAGCAAACAGTTTTTTTTATTGCTAACCATTTCGAATAAGTAAAATAGACTTTTAAGCGACAAAATCGATAAAAGATTTTTTAAGACGTTTTCTATTGTATCTACACACTCTAACTTCAAAACAGAGATTTGAGTTATTTTCTATTTCTTAATAAATATGTATATGTATTTTAAAAGATATTTTTTGTACTTCATGCCTTTTTTACTTCAATTTGGTTTAAGTATTATTTTATATTCATAAACAGAAATGTTTATACTTCCCTCTGTTATGGTTCCCTAACCTAATCAAGAGCAATAGTAGTCCCTAATTACCAAATAAAATGCACATAATAAGTAATAAATTTGAAATTGCAAAAAATAAATTTAATTTTTATATAGTTTTAATATTATGAACTGTTTAATATTTTTCTTTAGACAAGTTGCCCGTCTGTTCTTCTTTAAATTTGCTTTAAACAAGGACAGACAGACAACTAGTCTAAGTAAAAAGCAAAAAGTACATTTTAACCACCCACTGGTTTTTTTTTATCTCTGGGGATTTAATGTAATAATACACAGCAAGTACATATTTTAAATTTGTTTTCATATTATTTTTTTGAAGCTTCGTTTCTGTACTTGTGTTTTAGTTAATCACCTGAAATCCAGTCTTCTGGTTTAGTATTTAATAAACTTAAAGCTGACAGCATTGAATTACAGCCCTGACAAAAGCTTTCAACATTTTTAATTTAAAAAAAACTATGGCATGCGAAGTTTGGGAATAAAAAAAAAATGCCCCATATATGCCAGGTATGTATGTGTATATGTATGCGCAAATGCAAATAATAGAATTTGTTTAACTTTCGTAACAAAAAAGGGACAAAGTGGCATAAATTTAAAAAAAGTGGCAAAATAGTGTTAGCATAAAGAAGTCGACGAACGGTCACTCTGGTTTCAGCTGAAAAAAACACCGCAAAATAAGCAATGAGAAAGAGCAAACTCACAAGCCAAAACAACAACAAAGCACAAGGGAATATAAAAAACATACACATACTTATCTGCAAGAAATCGATAAGAAATTTTAGATTTGCGTAAATTAAAACTTAGACTTATCTGATACAGACATTTCGATCATTTCAAAAATTATCGAAAAGCTTCACGGCAATATAAACCAAATGAAAAAGAACTTTAATAAATTTTTCATAAATTTCCATATTTTTTCAATATGAATTTATTAAATTTTAAATTTATGTATACTTTCTTAATAAATTTTTTATATTAATAAGTTAAGCCTAAATCGAAAAATAAAAAGCTATATATTTTTTTCGTTTTCTTTAAATATATTTACAAACATATCGATGTATATTAATTAAATAGATAAGAGAATATTTTTTTTTATATTTTAAAGTGTGTGTTAAGAGGCACAGCAGTTTTATTCATAAATTATTTTGGTATTTGTTTATATAATTAAGGATTTCTTTAGAGTTGAGCTTTTTAACTTAAAATTAAGTAATTAAATATATATGTATATAAATAAAAACAAATTTGTTATGATATAACAATAAAATAAATGCCAATATAAAAATTAATTAACAAAAACAACAAGTTTTTTTTAATATTATTAACAATTGCTTAGTTTAATAAATTAATTGAAAATTTTATATAAAAATTTTTATTAAAATAATTTTAATCTAATGGAATTTAGTTTTCAATGGATTTTTATTTACTTCATTATGTACAGCTTTTTTGAAAACTCTTACCACTTTTATAATTTTTTTCTCTTTGTCATGTTAAAAACTTTCGTGTTTATTTTTTAAATAAATTTTAAAAAAACAAACAAGTTTTAAATAAATGCTCTAAACAAAATCTTTATTATTTGTAAAAAATAGTTCATTTAAAAACTATATATATATTTGGTTTTTGTTAAAAGCTATATATTTTGTTTTTGTTAATTTAATTTCGTTTATAAATATTTAAAATTAAATATTAAAAAAATAAAATTACTGCAGTCTTGCTACACTTGTATATCAAGTAATTTGCCATCGCTGCTTATATCAGTGAGCAGTGTTTCGGATAGTTCTTTGCGAGCTTTCTGTACAACCCAAAACATTAAGGCGACTCCACAAATTACCTGTAATTAAAACGAAAACACATTGAAATACGCCACTTATTTATATTAATAGAAAAATTGTTAAGACACATTTAAAGCAATAAAGTAAAATATGGTTTATTTTTTTTATTTATTTATTTCCTTTTGTTTTTGTAAATCTCTCTATTTGAGTTGTAATAGAAAATTTAGTATCATTATTACAACCAAACCATCAATGGCTACTGATAAGTTGTAGCTTGTTGATGCCTTTGTCAACTAAAGTAACACAAAGTTTATAGGTTTGGTTACAATTTCATATATCAAATTGCACAACAGAGTTGAGTTAGTTGTAAACCCTTCTAAGGGGTTGTTACGTATGTATGTATGTATGTGTGAAAGCAAAAATTAAAACCCATTTGTAAAATTGAAATGCAAATGTAATAGTCATATGTAAAATACATTCCTTGTGAAAACAGCTTAACCTTTCTTAAAAATAACAACGCTTTGAAAACATTTCAAATATTAGGTGTGTTCCAAGTTACTATGGGCATGTTTGTGCATATGAGTGTAAAAAAAGAATTTACTCTCTCCAACCATTAAACGTACCCAAATCTTCTGGAACAGAAAAATGTAAAATTATTGTTGATGTTGTTTGCTTTTTAATTTTAAACTCAATAAGGCTATTTAAATCGTTGAAACTCATAACCAAAACATGTGTATCACTGGTAGGAACATATGGTAAATAAAAAAAATACAAAATATTTTTGGCTGCACAAAGTTATTATAGAAACACCACACAAATACTTACGTTTTTAAATAGTTTGGAAGAACTTTTCATTAGTTTTCTTTTAAAAATACATTTTTAACACATTTTTTTATGAATCAAAAATTTTATGCATGTAAATAAAAAACAGCTGATAATAATTTTAATGCACAAATTTACCCAAAGAAAAAGTTTGTGTAACTTTCTGCATAAAAAGAACTGAAATTACTCTCCCATGAGCGCTCTCTCATGCATAATTTTTGTTTTTGGAACGCCTTTTGGGTAACTTTGTGCAATTTTGGGTAACTTTGTGCATGTTTGTGCATAATCTGGAACACACCTATTGTTGCAATATTCTTGGGCGAAAACTTGTTTTTCTTTTAAATGCCTTAGATTTCTTACAATGACAAAAATCAATCAATAAAATTTTTGTTGCTACGACAAATGTATGCATTTGCTTACATATTATGTATGTGTCTGCTCACATATTAACAACAATATTAGTTGTGTTCCAGATACTTAACGAAATAGTCCGAACTTACAGAAAGTTACCCAAACTCACCCAAAAGCGTTCCAGGTAGCATTTTTTGTGCAAAAAAGGGAGCGTATGAGAGAGTAATTATTTTTAATTTCCTGTACAAATTTACCCGAACTTTTTCTTTGGGTAAGTTCGAACAAGAGCTTTAAAATCAGCTGATTTTTGTTTACTTTAAAAACTCAAAAATTAGTTAAGCATTTTGCAAAACAAATAACACTTTAAATAAATAGTTTTCTTAAAAATTAAAGTTGCAGATATAAATGTACATTAAATTATAAATATTTGTGTCTTTCTTTCTTATAAAAATTTGCTTTTATAGATTTTTATTTACTTTTTTCAACTGTTGCCAGTGATGTTAATCTTGTGTTTGTAAAGTTTTATGCGTTTTAGGCGTATAAAATCACTAAAATAGATTTTGAATTTAAAAAGTTAGCATCATTATTGCTTTAAAATGTACAATTATGGTTTTTTTGGTACCAGCTACTTTTGGGTAACTTTGAAAATATTTGAGAATAATTTTCTTTTTACTCTCATTTGTCCGAACTAGAACAAACTAGAACACACCTATTATTTTTGTCTTGTTAAACAAAATACATATTTGTTGACAAACATTGATTATTGTTTGTAATTATTTTCCCCTTTTGTTAAATCAACATACGGAAACATACATTTGTACTTATGGCACATGTGCTCTAAATTAAATATTTAGTTAAATTAAGTAAATGTATCTGATATAGTACATGCAAGTTAACTAAGAAATAATGAATAGAATTTATCATAAATCAAAATGTAATACATTTCAACATTAATGTAAAACAAATTACACTTACCTCAACACCAAAACTTATATAGCCCGTCAGTGCTGTTCCATTATTATTAAGAACTTCATGCATTGACCTTAAGGTTGAACCCAAATAAACGTTAATTATTTGTGCTGGCAAAAGACCCAAAAACGTTGCAGTATGATAGACTTTGGAATTAATTGAACTGACCTGTAATTTAGAAAACGAAAACAGTAAGCGAGGGTTAGAATTAGTTAATTGAAATACATGTTTGATAAACATTGTGTCATACAATCAAAGTTGATTGCAAGTTTATTAATTGCGTGGGTGTTGATTTGAACTATAATGTATTGAATACATTATATGACAGGTGAACACCTTTTTGTGTTGTCTCCATTTTCTTGCGAAACAAATATTGATTTTTTCAATTCATGATGGGCGCAACAACAGAATGGTTTAATCGCACAACACCACAAGAATTAGAAAATCATCCGGGCCTTGAATTAGCTTAAAATAGCACTTGATGCAGGCACCTATTGTAAACATACATATATATGTTTCTGCAATAATCATATTATGATTTCGATGCAGTTATGTTTTATTATAAATCATTCTATGATTGCAAAAACGTCTGTGACGTTTGCTACAAGACATTATATTTTCAAAAATATATTTTATAACGAAAAATCACCAAAATTTCGAAGTAAAAATATTGTACATAATTTTCGTTTAATTATAAAAATATGTTTTTGTTAAAAAATTATCAAAAATAGATTAATTTGAAACCTTAATTATTTTTTTTCTAGTTTTTTGACCTTTTTAATATTAATTAATAAGTCTATTTTTAAAGTGTTTTTCAATTTAATATTTCATAGCACTTTTATTAAGTCACATTATGAAAATCTAAAGATAACGGGTGTCTGGTGGCAAATTTATATTTTTAATTACGATTATTTTAAAAAGTAATAAACAGTGCGGAGGGAGGGTGGCGCCGTTGGAATTGTGGATTGTGCAGATTTGTCAGTTACGCTGTCACAGTGGTCAAGTAAGCGTCGCGCGTTCGCTTTGGACACATTTTTTAAGAGTAATGATTCTTACGTAATTGCTCGTCGACAATTTTGTTTAAAGTTCGGTATTCGGCGAATACATGATGAACCGAGTGTAAATTTAATTTGTTCATGGGTGCAGGGATTCCACGCAACTGCTTCGGCTATGAATGTCCCACGGCCAGGGCCCAGTCGATCTTCAAGGACTTCTGAACAAATTAAACTGGTTGAAAGCAGTTTACGTGAAAATTCGCGACTTTCAATACGGAAAAGAGCAGCCTAACAGGGACTTCCAAGAGCGATTACTCATGAAATCTTAAAAAGGGATCTGAAGTCCCATCCTTCTAAAATCGTTCATGAACTGAAAGAAAATGACTTTGATTTACGCAAAAATTTTTGTACAACGATGTTGGAGCGTTTTCGCAAGGTAAATCCCATTTTTTTAAGCGGCGAGGCTCATTTTTAGGTAAACGGCTACGTCAACAAGTAAAACTGCCATTACTGGTCTCCAAGAACCCGCAACCCTCGATTGAAACAGCAAAAACCATGGCATTGCCCCAGGGCAACTGTTTGGTGTGCCTTATCCACGCATGAGATAATTGGACCATTTTTTTTCGAAAAATCTCGAGGCCAGGCGACGAATGTCAACGGAGAACATTTTTGACACATGGTTACAGAATTGTTTTGGCCAAACCTGCGAGATCATCCATCGTACTCTTCATACTTGCGGTTTCAACTGGATGGGGCGACTGCACACAAACCTAGAGCTTCGACAAATTTGCTTCGGGAAAATTTCCCTCAAAAACTGATCAGTGTTTGGGGATATCCCATGGCCACGGAGGTCGCCCAAACTAACTCGCATGGATTTTTTATGGGGCTGCCTCAAAGAAAGGGTTTATAATGACAATCCCCAATCTCTTATGGCTTTAAAGGTAAATATTTGTGGGGAAATCAGCTCAATTTAAACAAGTTTACTGCAGCGTGTAGCGCAGAACACATGGCTCCGTTTTAAACAGTGTGTTCAACTCGACGGATTACATTTGGATGGCATAATCTTTAAAAAATCGAATCAGCATTTGCATTCTATCGTGCAATGTTTTTAACAAAACTACGTTTTTTATTTAAGTTTAAAAATATAAATCTGCCACAAGACACCCGGTATATATGGCTGTCCAGGAAAATATTTTGATTACATGGGATCATAAAATAATAAGGGGTCATAAAAAATAATTTTTATGAAACTAATTATAACTACAGTTAGTCATTACTTTGTTTGGTTACAATCATACAACCCAATCATTGTATGATGCTCTTAGATTATGGTTATCTATACAATATTTTTTCTTTGAGTGTACCGGGTCAAATAAAATAATATTAATCGATCTTGTCTTAAAAACTAGGTAGCCTGAGAGATTTGCTTATATCTCGGCCAATAAGTAATCGATATTTCTAGTTTTGATTTGCTAGACTTGACTTGTTTCCGGAAAATTGATTTTAAAAGATAGACACAGCTCAATCGAATTTCCAGAATATATATACTTTTTGGGGCCTCAAATGAATATTTAAGATATTATGAAAGGGCCTGATATATATAAAGCTATAACCATGTGAAAAACCGATATCAAACAAATCAATTAAACCCTTTTTAAAATACTGACTTTTTAAATCTACCGTTTTTCTGACGGCCAGTGCTATTAATATAATTAATTAACTCTTACTTTTAAGTTTTTTGCTTGACTTTCGTTTTTTTTAGTTTCAATATCAATTTTACTACGAGTTCATTACTACATTTGATATTTATTTGTGCGTATATTTATGTAGACGAACATAGATAAATACGTGTCTGGCATATCAAATTATTTCTGTTGTTTTTTTTTTGAACAGCCGCGTATGTGAGTTTTTTTTCTAATCATGTTATTAACTTTAAACCACTTTTAAGGTTGCTTAGCAAAGCCTTATTTTTTTTTTTTAATATCAATAGATATATTTGTCTGGGCTTATATACACTTCACATTAAAAAAATAATTAAAACTCACTACTTTTTTCTGTTTAAAATTTGTTTCTAAAATTCCATTAAAAATGTTTTTAGAAAATTTTTTCGGAAAAGGATCAGATATTTTATTTTTCGAGATATTGCGTTTTAAAAAGAAGTTTTTTTAATGTAGCTATTATAGCTTGGCCCCTTCAAATTTTTCGAGCAAAATTCTGTGACAACAGTTTTGTGGTAATAGTTACCGGCGAGATTCTTCAAAATTAACTCCGAAAATTTTATTTCCACAGACGGACATGTATATTCCTGCCGCTATGTGAAGGTTGTAAAAATCAAACTAAAACTTGACAACAAATTACTTGCATCAAATCTTAACGTTCAATACCGTTACTAAAAGTTTTACTGGATTCATTCATTTTTTCAATTTAATTGTGATAGAAATCAAAACATTACAATTTTATTACAAATGATTTTAAAAATTCATTATTTACAATTTTCAAAGGTTGCATATCGTTTCGGCTTTTTGCATTAAAAAAAATGAAACTATTTTTTAAAACATTAACAGCTTTGTACTTAATGCTAAATATTATGTGTTGTAATTAGAAACTTCGACAATTCAATTTTTTTTAAAAGCCGGGTTTTAAATAGTGTGAGTAGTTGCAATTTAAAAAAACCCTGTTTTGCAAAGGAGCTGTATGAGTAATTTAAAGCAGTGGTCTTCACAAAGAGAAACACACTTAAAATGAGAGCATTGTTGTCAGCGTTGCCATTATTTTTTTTATAAGAACTGCAAATTTGGAAAAAATAAATCTGCATTTTAAGTGAAAAAACAACATAACAAATTATATATAAAAAAAAAAATAAAAACGTAGCACAACATGTCGCGCTCATTCAGTAATACAGTACTAACTGAAAAATGTAAAAATAAAAACCGAAATAATTCATTTTTATAAAAAAATTAAAGTATTGTTTTTACTATATTTGTTTTTGTGTATCAGTGTTTTGTAAGCTTATGTTTTTTTTAATTTAAGGCAAAATATAAAATTATTAATATTTTGTTTTATTATAACGATATTTTTTAGCTAATTCTAAGCTGATGATATGTGAAGCCTTGATTTGGCTATCTGTATTGGTAGAGTTATTTGAGCATCTATTTTGGATACAAAGATTTTTGAGTCAAAAATCTTCTTTTAGTTTTTTTTTATTTGATTTCTCTCATTTCCTGAAACAGAATGAAACTCAATATGCATTGTATGCCGCTTAAGGTGCGATGCAAACATATTCTTTAGTAACTGGTTGCATACAAGGCACTCAGCCTCTTTGAATATGTTTAAAGAAAACAAAAAAGATTTTCCCACTTAATATCCCACATAATTATTATAAATATTTTTTTCTAAAATGCTGTAAAAAATTTATATGTATATCCGTAGGTTTTTACCTGAATTATGAAAAAGTTTTTAAATTGCATAAATTTATGTAGCTTGCTATCAATTTCTTACTGTAATTAATAAAAAAATTTTAGCTCTACCTATATTGCACGCATAAAGAGCTTCAAATTATTTTTGGATAATTACACACTAATTGGCAACGCTGCAGTGCAGAAAAAACATTTTTAGCTCTCTCTGAAAAATAAAAACATGCGACATACACCTACTCTGTTTGAAAGCTAACAAGCTACTAATTGAAATTTTTTATTTTTCATATGTTTGTTGTTTTGACTATGATTACCGTTTGCAATGATGAAAACAAAGCGTATGGATTTTTTATTTATGAAAGATTGTGTAATGTTAATAATTTATTATGTTTTCTTAAGTTTACGATCGAAAAATAAAATAAAAATAGCTCGCCATGAATTATAAAAGCAATATCAGTTAACAAAATACGATATTTATTTTAAAATACAATTTAATCGGGATTAGTTATTCAGTTGCTGTTGGCATATTTTAAGAAACATTTTGGTAGGAAAACAATTTATTTTGGAAAACCCTGGTTGTAATATTCACGAAGAGAGTAAGTAAAAACCCGAAAATCTTCGTTAGCTGGGTAATATGGGTGAAGACCACTGATTTAAAGTCAAACTAACAATAACACTATCTTAATCTCAAATCTATAATTTTTTATTTATAAAAAGTACCAAAACAAACTTACAAGTACGTTTAGTCTAGTTAGAAGACTCATATTCGTAAGAAAATAAAAATGTACGAAAAACGTAAAATAAATTACTTTTTTCACTTAGTTGGCTTCCAACATCGAAATGGGCTAATTGTCCTGGATTTCACATCTCAAGGTGTAAAATGTACCAAAAATTCAAAAATATTTACTTTTTGTCCGCTTAATTGATAAACGACATCTAAATAAACCAATCGTCCTTAATTTTGTACCTTAAGGCTCATATTAATAAAAAAGTAAAAGAAGTACTAACATGTTTAAAAAAAGTACTTTTGTTCCCTTAGTTGACTTCCGACCTCTTTATGGTCCAATAGTTCTTAACTTCCTATTTCTAGATTCATAATCTAAAAAAAGGCCAAAAGTACCAAAAATATAGAAAAGTACTTTCTGTCCACTTTGTTGACCTTTATATGGGCCAGTAGCCCTTAACTTCATACTTTACTCACAAATTAAAAAAAGCCAAAAAGGTACCAAAAACGCATTAATTTTTTTCGGGACTCACTAAATGCAATTCGCGTTATGCTTCTTCTTCAGTATCTTTGTTAGTAAAGAAGTTACAAAAAGTACCCAAAAGCACCTTAATATTGTTATTACCATTTTACCACTTTGGGTGCAAAATTTATAAAAGTATAATAAGCAAATTCAAAATGTTTTCAAAATCAATCAAACGCAGTTTGAATTCTATTTCTGTTCTTGTTGGTCTTAATAAAAGCAATTAAGTTTATGAAAAAATTTTATTAAATTAAAAAAAAGAAAAATACAATAACAGGGTGGTTTGCAACAAACAAGGTGGGCTAAAAGAAATCACCCTATTGAAAAATGCTCTTATTTTTGCAAATAGCGGCCAATGTCAAATATGTTTTGTCATTTGGGAAGTGGGCATATGCAGAATACAAGTAAAGAAGCCATGGAGCGATACACTCCCCAAGAACACGGAATTATCGTGTCTATTTCTTTGCGTAACAATTCGTCTGTGGTGTTGGTGCAACGCGAATTCCGTCGCCGATTCCCCGGTCATCCGGCACCGACTGCGCAAACACTGCGCCGTTTTAAGGAGTATGGGACCACACAAGACGCCGCCAAGAGTGCCGGCTGCAGAGCGCTCGTTCTGCCGAAAATTTCGCCGCTGTTGGCGAGGATGTCCAGCTGTCGCCAGAAACATAGAACGGACGCCATGCCTCGCAATTACCTATTAGCCGGTCGTCCCTGAGGCGAATTTCGGTCAAAGACGTGCTCTTGTTCCCATACGAAGTCCAGTCCGTGCATCAGCTACTGACTGTCGACCGCCAAACGGATGCAACCTACGCCCAAGCCCTCCTCATTCTCGAGGCAAAAGGGAACGATTTTTCGACCAAAATCATAATGTGCGATGAGGCTCTTTTTCACCTCAGCGGGTACGTGAACAAGCAAAACTATCGCGTCTGGAGCACCAAAAATCCAGAGTGATGCACGAGGAGCCATTACACCCGCTCTAAGTTACTGCAGGATGCGCTGTTCACGCTGGAGGAGTCATCGGGCTATTTTTTTTCGAGGACACCGGTGTTCAAACGACAACAGTGGTCAGTGTGCCTTATAGAGCCATGTTAGCCGAGTTTTTTCTAATTTTGAACAAATTAGTACAGGAAGACATGCGATTCTAGCAAGACGGAGCACACTGCGCGATCCACAACCGATATTCTGAAGGCGGCCTTCCCGGGTCGCCTCATCTCTCGTTTTGGCCCGCAAGATCGCTCGATTTAACCGTTTCAGGCATTTCTTGTGGGGTTTTTTGAAGTCCTGTGCTTACGTAAACAAGCCCGAGACCCTGAAAGCCCTCAAGGACAGCATTTGGCACGAGTGCGAGAATCTGTCGCCCGAAGTTCTCGCCGAAGTGATGAAAAATGCCATAAAACGAACCCATATTATCCTCATGACTTGATTATTAAAAATCTAAAAGTTCAAATAGACATAATCAAAAACAGAATCGAAGTTTTTCATTTAGAAAAAAAATGAAAGCAAAACAATATCGGATGACTTCTTTTGGCCCAGCTTGTATAACCGCTTCTTATTTTTGTTTTCCAGAATAGCGCGTACCCTAACAATTTGTCTATATAAGTACTTTTAGTAGATATTTAATCTTTTGGTGGGTAACCAGAAAATATCATCATAATTTTATTTCTGGCGCAAGTAAATACAAAAATCAGTCCAGACATTAAAAATTGTTGTTGACAAACGCAAACGTACAATGCAACACATGTTGTTATTGCAATCAATGGAGGATATCAAAATTTAAAAATAAAAAATATTTTTAAATTAAATTAAAAATTAAACAAAGATAAAGTAAACAAATTTCGTCTATTTTTATATTTTTTACGAGATTTGCTAAATGTAGTACATACATGTATTTATGAATTATTTTTATTGTTTGAATATCATTGAATTTAATTTCTTCCAGCTTCTTTTGTTTATATAAATGTAGTTAGGGGATTCACAAGGTGTTCTGTTATGTCCTATTGTGGTATGAAATTTCAAATGGTTTAAAAACATTGTTGTTGTCTTTCGCACATAAAAATGGTTCTAAAAAAATACTACGTCGTATGGTATGTTTATTAAATTGTCATTACAATTCCACATATGTACATCTGCGCTAAATGATCAATAGTTGGTGTAGGTTTTTCAACTATTGTGAAATTTTATAGCATTATAACAATATGACATAATAGAACACCTGGTGAATCCCCTTATTATATTTTGATGTTTGTTTGTCTATGTATATTTATTTAAAACTTACCCCGAAAATTGCATTTTGTATGCCAAATGGTATGGGCGTTAAACGAGTAAATAATACAACACGAAATGCTCTCGGTCCAGATATAACACGCAATATTGCACGTCCAGTCTCATTTTTAATTAATCTGTAAAATTTAACAAAAACAAAACTAAATACTATAACGATACAATCAAATAAATATATGTTTGCATATATATATACATACATATGTATGCATAAGTGTATATGAGGTAATTAATATCTTTAAAAAAACTTGCGTATGTAAGTACATACCTTGAGGTTAATTACAGTATTCGATAGCAGTCGGAAACTTACTAAATCGATCAAGTTATCTGTGCTTTTGATAAAGGAATCTACATAAGAACTTGTTTAATGTCTATTGCTTTCGAATGCCGTAATTTTCTCCCTATTTTGCTGACAAACAGAAATGAAATGGAAAAAAAAAATTTTTTAACTGTCAAAAAGTGGGAAAACTGGGCGTGGTAGATAATTTATAAATTATTGTTTTATTTAAACGAAAGATTAAAGTAATAAAATGATTTTTTATTAGCTTTCAAAAAGTAAGTACATTTTCAAAACTTTAAAATTTGTTCTGAAGTTATCCTCAAACACAAAACTTTTTATCTTAAAACCGGTCAAATTTCGGTACAAATTATTGATGACCAACAGAATAAATTTTATGAAAATGTATACGTAGGGTGACCATTCGTGCTGATTTCATCAGTACATGTACTGATTTTTTATTTAATGTACTGAATTAAAATTTGTGTACTGAAATGTACTGATATTTCAAAAAATGTAATGATTGAATTGATTTTTCAAGATAAATTGAAAATTTAATTTTTTTCCTCAAACAATTGGTTAACTTATAGGAAAACTAGAAAGTAGGGAATTCGTATTACAGCAAAAAGTGTATTAAATTATTTAAATTTTTAAAATCTGGCTTTGAGTCGGTCGACATCTCTGCAAAAATGATACAAAATATTTTGAGAAGACATAGGCACCCAGATGGACGGAAAGGCTTTAATCGATTTAGGAAGTAATTTTAATCGATCGCTCTATATCAGTGGTCTTCACCCATATTACCCAGCTAACGAAGATTTTCGGGTTTTTATTTACTCTCTTCGTGAATATTACAACCAGGGTTTTCCAAAATAAATTTTTTTCCTACCAAAATGCTTCTTAAAATCTGCAAACAGCAACTGAATAACTAATCCTGATTAAATTGTATTTTTAAATAAATATCGTATTTTTTTACTGATATTGCTTTTATAATTCATGGCGAGCTATTTTTATTTTATTTTTCGATCGTAAACTTAAGAAAACATAATAAATTATTAACATTACACAATCTTTCATAAATAAAAAATCCATACGCTTTGTTTTCATCATTGCAAACGGTAATCATAATCAAAACAACAAACATATGAAAAATAAAAAATTTCAATTAGTAGCTTGTTAGCTCTCAAACAGAGTAGGTGTATGTCACATGTTTTTATTTTTCAGAGAGAGCTAAAAATGTTTTTTCTACACTGCAGCGTTGCCAATTAGTGTGTTATTGTCCAAAAATAATTTGAAGCTCTTTATGTGTGCAATATAGGTAGAGCTAAAATTTTTTTGATAATTACAGTAAGAAATTGATAGCAAGCTACATAAATTTATGCAATTTAAAAACTTTTTCATAATTCAGGTAAAAACCTACGGACATACATAAAAATTTTTTACAGCATTTTAGAAAAAAATATTTATAATAATTATATGGGATATTAAGTGGGAAAATCTTTTTTGTTTTCTTTAAACATATTCAAAGAGGCTGAGTGCCTTGTATGCAACCAGTTACTAAAGAATATGTTTGCATCGCACCTTAAGCGGCATACAACGCATATCAAATAATAAATGAATATCAAATAATAAAAAAACTAAAAGAAGATTTTCGACTCAAAAATCTTTGTATCCAAAATAGATGCTCAAATAACTCTACCAATACAGATAGTCAAATCAAGGCTTCACATATCATCAGCTTAGAATTAGCTAAAAAATATCGTTATAATAAAACAAAATATTAATAATTTTATATTTTGCCTTGAAATAAAAAAAACATAAGCTTACAAAACACTGATACACAAAAACAAATATATTAAAAACAATACTTTAATGTTTTTATAAAAATGAATTATTTTGGTTTTTATTTTTACATTTTTCAGTTAGTACTGTATTACTGAATGAGCGCGATATGTTGTGCAGTGTTTTTATTTTTTTTATATATAATTTGTTATGTTCTGTTTTTTCACTTAAAATGCAGATTTGTTTTTTCCAAATTTGCAGTTCTTATAAAAAAAATAATGGAAACGCTGACAATAATACTCTCATTTTAAGTGCGTTTCTCTTTGTGAAGACCACTGCTCTATATGAAAGTGATTCTTAGACTATAAAAACTGGAAAGCGTACTGATTTCGGACCAGAAATAAATGGTCCCTTTATGTTAACAATGCAATCTCAACTGAGCAAATGTAATGTATTTTTAAATCTCCTTTTTAGGTTCTTCGTTGTAACTTGTGTAGTTAACATGTAATAATTAGCGTTCGGGCTCCAGGAAAACACTTGGTTAACATTGTTTACAAATTCACGTAAACATCTGTGCGCATACGTAATAAACAATTAATCATATTACGTATGCGTAGTGCGCCACTATTTAAAAAGTTTTTAAATAAACTAACTTTTTTATTTCTCTGTAAATTTAAAACAGATTTTAAAATTTTACAATGTTCTTACTCTGCTTTTGTTATAGTAAAAACTATGTGTTCGGTTTGCATTCGGATTAAGCCGATAATAATCGTCCAGGCTCTAATCTTTTACCACACCTCGCTGCTCTACTTCTTGACCAAAATGTTGCTTCAGGTTTATTTCTGTCATATAAGCCACTTCAACTTCAACTGACAAGAAAGGGAAGGTATGACTAGTACTATTCATCTAGAGGCAAAAGAACGGGGACTTTCTTGGATCGACCCTTGATAGCATAAAGTTTTCTTCAGCTTTCTTAACTGAAAAAGCAACATGGAGAAGAGAGTCACGAAGAAAAGGAATGCTCTCTACACCTACAAAAAACTATTGGAAAGGGTTTGGGACTAAATCCTATATCTATTGACTTAATATGCACAGTGATAATCCAGCCTATAACTATCTATCGATACTTTATCTGGCGAGATACTGTCCCAAAGCATTTCTGCTGTAGAATTTAAGGTAGAGATGGATCAAATAAATATTTAGGTTGGAGTACTCCAAAAGCTGCCTTAGGTACAATAATAAATCAATCACTTTTGGATCTTCTTGTAAAGAGCACTGCAACCAAAAGTGCTTTGAGCCTTAAGTAGGCAGGTAAATTGCAAGATTCTTAATCGGAACCTGCCAATCTACTGAATAAGATGATAAAGACCGGATAGCCGGACTATTTGCTACTATATCTTGACTTTACAGTAAGCAGAGATATATGGACAGATATGTGGGAAAATGCCACTTACTATCAAATGAAACATTCAAGTGCAGTGGTGAATCAGAGGTGGAGACTAGAAATACAACGACTATTATTAGTTAAAACCTGATAAAGGCGACAGTGGTTAGGGACTGTAACCCAGAACTTAAGGGCTTCAGAAGTATCAGAGTTTGCTGGTCTCGGGGCACTTCTTAGATGCTCGGAAAACAAACTGCAAATGAATTGGATCGAACGTGACATAAGAAAGATGACGGTATAGTAACTACCTCGGTTTTCACTTATCTAAGTAAATTCTATGGGAGGATTGAAGGACACTTTAGAAATAAGGCGAGTAGGTATTGGGCTAATACTACAGCGTGTGGGTATCAAAATTCTATAGCAAGTAACATCAGTAAGCAGACCCTTTAACCTTACTATCTGCCTAGAAAATACACTGATTTTACACAGTTCTCACAGTTTGTAGCGGGGCAGACAAAAGGAATGCCTCATATGGCTATTTAGTAGAGGTCTGCTTGACTACACCCAAATGCCGTTTAAATACATTCGTTTGTTTTTCAACAACATAGTGTTTTTCATTCAATGTTAAACAATTTAAATGAATGAACCCACAAGCGAAAGCAAATAAAAAACAACTTCAGCCGAAAACAAAATATTACCCATACATTCATATAAATAAATACTGAATAGAATGTGTGAATATTGCTGTATCATTGGTGTAAAAATTAATGTTCATTTGTGTTTGCAAATTTGTCGTTATTGTTGTTGTTAAACATTCATTAACTCGAAAAAACACCTGAATGTTTTTATAAAAACTCTAACTGTAATGAGACTTTGCTATGTTTTTGTATTTTTAAGTGTGTTTTATACACATTCAAAACGAAAACTGTAAAATGAATGTGTTCTTCTTGTATCATTGAGTGTAACACACAATACATTCTTTCTTGTGTTGTTACTGGCTTAACTTTATTTATCTCCCATAGAATGAAAAATGTTTGAATGAATATTGTTTTTGTTGTGTATAGGCAATTAAATGAATATAGTCATGCAGATGTCTACTATTTAGTAGAACAAAATAATTAAACACACACGTACATATGTATGTTTATATACTTTATCAGTTTTTATTATTTTTAAGTGGACTGCTGCAGCAGGCAGAAAAAAGAAAAAATTTAAAAAAGGTCGATTAGAATTTTATACTTAAGTAGAGTGAAAAAATTAGGAGATTGTAATTTAGAAATGCATGCAAATAAACATATGTATATCAAAATAGAAATTAAATTTTTTTCTTCAAAAAAAAAAAAAAACCAAAATATACTAAAAAAAGTTATTTGTGGCCAAACTGTTCCACAGTGAAGAGGAAGGCCGACGGAGAAAAATTTGATTCGAATCGCAGTGCAGAATAGGGGTAATTATGTGCCACCGTTTGCCCAAACTTTACAACTTGTTTTCTAGTAAGCGCCTACAATGAACCAATCCTCACAAGATTTGGTTGGTTCATTTCTATATGTGTTAATATATTTTGATTGCACTTTTTATTCTTGAATTATGACGTTGGCTTTTTATAGGGCCCATGTTAAATTTTGAATTATTTTAAAAAGGATTCTATTTAACATTTTGTGGTATAAAGCGATATATGTACCTACGTACCATTTTGTGGGGAAAAAATTAATATTTAAAAGGGTTATGCCCTAAAATACCCAGGCAGAAATATACGATTCTAAAACGATGGTCCAAAAATGTTGTACGAGCGCAACCCTGTAAACACAAAATTTCGAACGATCATCATCAGAATCAGTAGGCATGTTCTCTTTGCCAACAAAATCTATTAAAATTCTCATCATATCTTTGAAATGCGACATATGGGCTTTAAAAAGCATATATGACCAGTTTGGCGATTTGACATTTCGACTTGCGTGTGGCGCACACAGGAAAAATATAAAGTTTATTTTAATTTAGAAATTAGTAATGCCAATTAATTTTGAAATAAATCTCAGTCTGCAAACAAATTAATATTACCAATTAATAAATTTGTAAGTGTAAAAATTTTGCTTCTATTTTAAATTCAATTAAGAAATTTATTTAAAATACAACAAAATTATTAATCAACTTTTTAATTGATTTAATAAAAATTATTAGTTGAATTATTATACCCTTTAATAGTGATAAGGGTATATATCAGTTTGTCATTCCGTTTGTAATTTCTTTATTATCCATTTGCGACACCCATAAAGTATATATATTCTGGATCCTTAGAGATAGGGAAGTTGATATAGCCATGTCCGTCTGTCCATCTGTCTGTCTGTCCGTCTGTTGAAATCAAGTTTCCGGAGTCAAATAAAAAGATACAGACCAGTTGATGGTGTCAAACGATTAGAAATATCCCGCTTACAATCGCTATTTAAAATCAGCAAAATCGGTTCACTATTGACCGAGATATAAGCGAAAACCCAAAACAACCCATTTTTTTAGGACAAAATCCGTGCATATATCCCTATATATCAAAGTAAGTATAGTCATTATTGCCACAAAACTTGGCACGGATACTCTTAAAGTAGGCACCTAAATAATGGAAAAATTTTTTTTAGATATGATCAGGGGAAGTGGTAGTTTTCCTACAATTGCACAAATTTGGTGAAATATTTTATGCGCTATATCTCGGAAACTATAACAGCTATCGACTTAAAATGTTCTACAAAAAGTAATTGTACAATAAGACCTACATTTAAAAAAAAATTTTTTTGGGTGAAGGCAGAAAATGGGGTAGCTCCCATACAAATTTACAACTTTTATTAAATTTTCGATACGCTATACATATCTCGGAAACTGTAACAGATATACAAATGAAATGTTCTACAAAAAGTAATTGGACAGCAAAACCTACGCTTTGAAGTAAAAATTTTTTGGGTGGGGGGTGAATATGGGCTAGCTCCCATACAAATTCACAATTTTTGTAAAATTTTCGATACGTTATAACCCGAAAACTGTAATAGATATCAAAATAAAATGTTCTACAAAAAGTAATTGGACAACAAAGCCTACGCTTTAAAGAAAAAATTTTTTGGGTGGGGGGTGAATGTGGGATAGCTCCCATACAAATTCACAATTTTTATGAAATTTGCGATACGCTATATTTCGGAAACTGTAATAGATATCAAAATTAAATATTCTACAAAAAGTAATTGGACAACAAAGCCTATGCTTTGAAGAAATTAATTTTTGGGTGGGGGGTGAATATGGGGTAGCTCCCATACAAATTCACAATTTTTGTAAAATTTTCGATACGCTATAACCCGAAAACTGTAACAGATATCAAAATAAAATGTTCTACAAAAAGTAATTGGACAACAAAGCCTATGCTTTAAAGAAAAAAATTTTTGGGTGGGGGGTGAATATGGGGTAGCTCCCAAACAAGTTATATACAAAGTAATAATCAAATAATTCATACATTTTAGAAAAAAAAATTAGAGAGGAGCAGGGGGATTAAAACATCCCATAAAAATTAACAACTTTTATTAACCTTTAAATATGAATAATGTCGAAAACTTTTAAAACTCTCGACCTCAAACCTTCTTCATCTATTTCTATTATTCATACGAACATTAAAATTTTTTAAAGTTTTTTATGGGCTTTAAAGCTCGCACAAGGTATTTTTATTATATTATTTGCAGTACAAAATTACTCGGCTGGGTATACTAAAAGACCAATGTGAAGGGTATATAAGATTCGGCACAGCCGAATATAGCGCTCTTACTTGTTTTTTATTAAAAAAAATATTTATTTATAATTATTTGATTTTATTACATACATAATATGTTAATGTTTAATTTATTTAATTTTAATATTTATATTTATTTTATTTTTTATGCATTAAAAATCGATTAATACAAAATTGACTCTCATTTTGTTATACCCTTTACCATACATATTCAATTATAAGAACAAACGATACAATTGTACTCAGCCAGAACTGAAATAGGAAATAAGTAGTTGTTTGTACCGAAATATATAAAGAATGTAGTATTTTTGAGGAACAAATATGTGAAGAACAAATTCCATTATTTCTTAACTTAAAAACCCCCGTTAAGTAAACAAAATATTTTATTTAAATAAATAAATAAGAAATAAAACATTTCTTATTTGTTTTTAAAATTTGTGACAGATGATATCATATCATGACTTAGATAAAAAACAAAAAAGAAAAGGTGTTAAAAATAATTTGGAAACCGAGTATATATAACAAAAAACTATTTATATCTAACACTTGTAATCACAAATCAAATAGTATGACTAAACAAAGATATTATTAAACCTACATCACATACGAAGTAGGGGTATTTTGCGTTTGTGCAGATGTTTGTAACGCCTGAAAGCAATGGTTTGAGACCCACCTTCAAGTATACCAATCGATTAAGAATCACATACTGAGTTAATTTAGAAATGCTTATCCATCCGTCCGTCTGGCTGGGTGTCCCTGTTTTATTGTAAATACGCTACAGGTCGCAATTTTAAAGATATTTTGATAAACTTTGGCACAAATAAGTTTTTTGGCACTGACACGAAGCCTATTGTTTTAAGTGATGATCGGTAATTCTTTGAGCATAGCCTCCATACAAATGTCCTCCCGGAATAAACACTTTGGGCTATAATTGACTTGAATATTACTCTTTCTAAAAATTTTGCACATGTATCGCGATTTAGGCCACTCACTAAAATACTCAACAGCCCATTTTTTTTATATAGTTCGCATAAAAATATCCTTCCAGAATTACCATTTTGGGCTTAAATTGCTTGAATACTACTTCACCTTCTCAAAAGTTTTCAAAAATGTTTATTGATGTAATTATATTAATCTTACCAGAAGCCCAGAAGAAAACACAAGATATTTTATAGTTAAATCAGGAAAAATGTTTATTAAATTTTAAGATTATTTAATATTTTAACACAAACGTGTGCTTCTGCTAAGACGACCAAAATTCAAAGAGGACGGAAGTTAACCCAGCGAAAAGCATAAAAAGAGATTGAAAATGACATTTACAAACTTCAAATAATGTCAAACAACCTCTTTGCATAAATGTTACCATATTAATATACGAGTATGTGTAATAAAGAAAACGTTATATTCAACACTCCCTCTCGTTTTCTTAAATTAGTGTTCATCTTCAAAACCAAAAAACTTTATTAAATTGTTAAATTTATCTCTACTGAGAGCCTTCGTTAGAACGTCAGCGAGCTGTTTAGACGTCTCTAGATATTGTACATCAATATCTCCTTCACGTTGAATATCGCACGTATAAAAATATTGAATGTCGACATGCTTTGTTCGTTTAGAAGATTCTGGATTTTTAACGAGAGTGATAGCTCTTTGATTATCACATTTGATTGGTGTTGTTGTTTGTTTTAGATTTATATCAGCTAACAATTTTTGTAATAATTTAACAGCTTTTGTTGCAGCGCATAATGCTATGAATTCAGCTTCTGTCGTGGATGTTGCTGTAACAGATTGTTTTCTGGAGCACCAACCAATGGGACCTCCATTCATAAAACAAATCCAACCTGTAGTGCTTCTTCTTGTGTTAACATCGCCGGCCCAGTCTGAATCACAATACATGACAAGTTCTTTAGAACCAGATCCTATTTCATATGTAATACCACGTTTTTCTGTTGCCTTTAAATATCGAAAAATCCGTTTGACACCCTGGCAGTGTGTCGAAGAAGGATTTTCTACAAATCTACTTAGCATTCCCACAATAAATGCAATGTCAGGGCGTGTACATACCATCAAATACATTAACGATCCGATTGCTTCGCGGTATGGAAAATGCACTTCATTTATTTCCTTTTGTTGTAAAAACTGAATACCTGGTTCAGCCGGTGTTTGTACTGTAGAGCAATTAGTGAAATTAAAACGTTGCAAAATTTTCTGTGTGTAAACATGTTGAAAAACTTTTAGCTTATTTTTCTCTCTATCAATATTAATTTGCATTCCAACGAAAAATTCTGCTTCTCTGTATGTAATTTCAAATTCCATATGTAAAGTTTGTAGTAGACGTTGTACCAAAGCGCTGTCGTTGCCACATATCAAACCATCATCTACGTACAGTGCTAGAAAAATTGTTGTTATAGTAGTTGTGTAAACAAAAACACATAAATCTGCACTCGATTGTTTAAATCCAAATTTCTTGAGAAAACCAACAATTTTCTTGTTCCACTGATGAGAAGCTTGTTTTAAACCATATAAGCCTTTTTGTAGGTGGCAAACACTATCATCAATTTTGAAGCCATACGGTTGATCCATAAAAATATTTTCTTCAATATCTCCATGTAAAAATGCAGTTTTTACATCAAATTGTATAATCTGCATATCTTGAGCTGCAGCAAGGGACAAAATTGTTCGTACTGATTCATACCGTACGACAGGCGAATATATTTCATTATAATCAACACCCCGTTTTTGAAAACAACCACGTACAACAAGTCTGGCTTTAAATTTGTCAATTTCGCCATTTGCTTTGTACTTACGTTTAAAAATCCACTGATTAGACAATACGTGCATGTCTGATGTTCTAGGCACTAATTTCCATGTGTTATTTTTATTTAAAGCGTTGATTTCTTCATGAATCGCTGCTAACCATTTACTTGAATCAACCTCATTCAAGGCTTCTTCTAAAGAGACTGGTTCTAACTCAGCTATACACAACTCTGCATCAATGTCATCCTTTTTATTGCATTGTATATTTACGGCACTCCTTGTGCTATACGGACTCCGCGGAATTGGTTGTCTAGGATTTTTATAAATTTTCGGACTATTGTTTAAATTAGTATCAGCTGTTTCTTCTTTTTGCTCTGTACACATTTTATCTTCTATTTCCACTACTTCATGCACTTTTCGTTGACACTCATTAAATATAACATCTCTTCGAATAAATACTTTCTTAGTACTTACATCAAATATACGATAAGCCTTGCTTCCATCATTATAACCAACCATTATCCCTTTAACTGAATTTGTATCCCACTTTGAACGTTGTTCTTTGGGAACGTGTACAAACGCTTCACATCCAAACACTCTAAGGTGACCAACTGCAGGTTTTCTGCCAAACCACAATTCGTATGGAGTACGACCATTTAAAACTTCTGTTGCTGTACGATTTTTAACGTATACGGCAGTACTTGTTGCTTCTGCCCAAAGATAAAGTGGTAATTCACGATTGTGTAGCATTGCCTTGGCGCTTTCTACAACAGTACGATTTTGTCTCTCTATAAAGCCATTCTGCTCTGGTGCTCTTGGTGTGGATACTTCGTGCTTTACATTGTGTTTTAAAAGAAATTTATTAACTTCGTCATTACAAAACTCTAGCCCACCATCAGTTCGCAATCTTTTAATGACGTGATTATCAGCTTGAACTTCTGCAAAAAATTGCATTAAACATGATAAAACTTCAGTTTTGTGCTTTAAAAAATAAACAAAACAATATCTTGAATAATCATCCTTCAATAATAAAAAATAGTTAGACTTTCCAATAGAAGGTATACTCATCTTGCCACATAAGTCTGCATGAAAAGTTTCACCTGGATTATTAGCTCTATTTGCACCTGACTTTGGAAAACTCTGCCTGTGCTGTTTTCCATACGCACACCCATCGCAAAAAGGAATTTCGTTTGAAACGCTTTTAATTTTCAAATCTTCAACAACATTATTTTTACACATTTCATGCAACGTTTTAAAATTTACATGCCCTAATCGTTCGTGCCAAGTAACCAAGTCATCTGTGGCCGCAACATTCAAAGAAGCATTTATTATTGGGCTTAAATTCATTTTGTACAATTTATTATCGCGTACACCAGAAGCTATTATTTCATCATTTTTCATAAACATTACGCAGTCTGCACCTTCTTTAAATATAACTTTCATACCTTTTTCTGTTGCTTTCAAAACCGATAGAAAATTTCTATCCAGATCGGGAACTAACAAAACATCTTTTATGGTATGTATGACACCTCTTGCACCGCATTTTTCAATCACCTGTACCTCAATATCACCAACACCAATTACACTCAGCTTACGCCCATCGCCAACTCGAACTTGACACACACCATCTTCATATTCAGAAAATTTGCTAAATAATTCCCTTTGAAAACACATATGGTCAGTTGCCCCTGAATCCACATAAAAAATATTTTCAAATTTTCTTTGTGAATCGTAAGATTGTAAAATAAACAAATGTGACTGTTGGTGATTTGACATTTCACCATTATCTTTTACTTTTAGTTCTTTAGTAACAGCTAAAGAGCTACTGTTGCATGTTGGTTTCTTTTGTTGATCTCTTTGCTTTTTATAGCATTCTCTTGCCCAATGGCCCAATTTATGGCAATAATTACATTTTCCATTTCTCTTATTTAAACTTACATTTTTATGGTTTTTGTGTTTACTTAAAGAGTATGCAGTTTTAAATACATTATTCTCTGTTACTTCTTGTGTACGTAAATTTATTAAAGACTCTTCATTTACTAAATGATCTGTTAATCGTTCTATATTTTGTTCAATACGAGGGACGGCATACCATGCAGTTCTGACGTGATCAAACTTAGAAGGCAAACTACTTAAAATTTTTGCGATTACCATAGGCTCTTTTTGTTCTAAATCCATGTCTTTTAAACGTTGTACCAAGGAAGTGATATTCGCCACAAAATTTACAATATTTTCATCATCTTCCATTTTGCAGTTTATAAACTTTTCTAACAAAACTTGGGCTGACTGTTCACTCTTTTCTGCATGAACTGTTTTTAGTCTCGACCACATTTGCGCAGACGTATTGCAGTCTGTTAAATATTTTAATTGCTCTAACTCAATACCTCTCATTATAAAAGCCTGTGCCTCAGCATCTTTATCATCCCATGCTTGACTATTGGTGTTAGTTCTTGTTGTTGTACCTAAAATATATGGTTTCAACTTGTTCTCTGTCATGTAAATTTCCATTTGGCGCCTCCATAGCTGGTAGTTCTGCCCATTAAAACGGTGTAGCTGATACGACCTGGCTTCTGCCATGTTCCTTGTTGAATCGAAAGTTGCAGTAGGTAATTCTTCACTTTGTGTTGCTTGCTCAATGTCGCCAACTGTCGCTCTTGATGTATCTTTTAATATTTCTTTTTTATCCATTCAATCTTTATTTTCATTACTGGGATGCTGGGCCCATAACCTGATGTAATTATATTAATCTTACCAGAAGCCCAGAAGAAAACACAAGATATTTTATAGTTAAATCAGGAAAAATGTTTATTAAATTTTAAGATTATTTAATATTTTAACACAAACGTGTGCTTCTGCTAAGACGACCAAAATTCAAAGAGGACGGAAGTTAACCCAGCGAAAAGCATAAAAAGAGATTGAAAATGACATTTACAAACTTCAAATAATGTCAAACAACCTCTTTGCATAAATGTTACCATATTAATATACGAGTATGTGTAATAAAGAAAACGTTATATTCAACATTTATCTCTATGCCACCAATTACTTAATTGAATGAAATTTTGATCGGTATATTTTTTTTATAAAACCTCCATATAAATGCGGTGTCGGGTATAATATGGTCGGGCTTAACCGACTATAGTTTTTTTACTTTTTTTTTTATTATTTTTTGTTACAAACGTAGTTAGAAAACATAACAAGAAGTTAACGTAAAAACAATGTAAAATTGAATGGGTAAACAGGAAAAAAATTTTAAATATTTCTTTGGAATGCCAAGGACTTTTTACAATTTTAAAATTTTTTCATTTTAAAATTGATGATTTGTTTAACATAACATAAACTGCAAAAATTAATAGACTTAATTTTTTAATTAATTTTTTAAGATTGTTTTTCTTTTACGATTTGTTAGTAACGGGCTTTCAAGGTCATAAGATAATTTTTTTATAATTTATAAATAAATTTTGCTTAACTGCATTTGTATTACACTCAGAATGGAAAATTTTCTTTCTTTGGTTGTGCCAAATCTTATACACCCTTCATAATGTGTAGGGTATTTTACCCAAATTTTATATGCAAACCCCGGCGGAGATAGGGGGTAAGTATGTTTTAGAAAAATGTTTGTAAAGAAAAATAAGTTAGGGTCAGTCCTACATTTGACTTGTCTACGGGCACCCTGGAAGCTGATGGGGGGAGGGAGGGGGGGAATTTATTACAATTTTAAAAGCTTTGTATGGAAGCCCCCCTAGGAGATGGAGAAAGAAGGTAAGTATGTTCTAAGAATATATTTCGGAGGAAAAATGAGGCCCATCTTACACATTATTTCTTTAAGGCCTACTTTGAGGAAATTGTGGACGTTTTTACATCGTTTTTGTAAATTTTGTATGTCAACCTTCTTAGGTGATGGAGATAGAAGAGTAATTATGTTCTAGAAATATGTGTGGGAGAAAAACCTAATGGAAGTCTGTGATACATTTTATTTCTTTAAGGACGACTTCGGGAAGTTGCAGGGATTTCTACCCTAATTTTTTTGAAATTTGTATGGCAACCCTGTTTGGGTCTAGAGATAGAGGTTAAGTATGTTCCACCCAAATGTTGATAAGTTAAATTTATATTTTATCAATATTTTCTACATTTTAATCTTTTTTTTCCAACAAGCTGCAAAAAGAAAAAAAAAAATAAAATGGCAGATATACTAAACTGACAGCTTATTGCTTATAATTTTTTACGCAATTTTCAAAGCAATCATTGTGCAAGACATTGTTACATTCATTGGCGTAGGAAGGCCATTCTGAGGAGGGCATTGCCCCCCAGAACTAATTTTGTCATCCCAAAAAATTTAAAAATTTTTCTAGAAATTAATTTTTTTGAGAGTAAGATTATATTTTTTTCGCATTTTTGAAAGTTTTTCTTAAACATAACGAGTCCGTTTTATGATATTTTGAACTTTCAATTTTGGTTACCCCATGCCATTGGAGAAAAATAATTACGCTCAAAAACAACCAACCAACACACTCGTAACATTAAAATGTATGCGCGTGGGAATCACTGCTTTAGCTACCATCACAGCTAATTATTTATTTAAATCGACAAAAACATACTTGCAGTTTCGAACAGTGATGGGCAAAATAATACTTGGCTTTCTCTTGCTAAAGAAAGTTCAAATTTTATTTATGGATTGGAAATAACAACGTTTGATAGTTTATCTCTTGATGAACATATCCATCTCAAACCTACAAATACTACCAAATTTCGTAAAAAAGTGGGCTAGTTCATGGTTAGGATTTTAAAGCATTGCATCAATGCAATAGTGAACCAGTTGAATTTTGTTTTAGGACTGCAAAAAAGTTTACAAAATACTACATGTAAATGTATGTATATATTTTTTTGTAGCTGTATTTTACGTAAAAATGAAAAGTCTAAAGACAATTGACAAATATTTGAAATTCAAACCTTCGACAGGTTGTCTGTCGACAGAGTGTCCAAAAAAGCAAAATAACAATTGCCCTTAAGCAAATAATATATTTTAAAAGGGCACATGTAGTATATATTGTATGCAGGTGTTTTCCACAGAAATGCTTTTATTTTTGTCATCATTAACAAACGTTAAAGTTTTCAATTAAAAATATAGGCTTACAAATGTTTTTAGTGTTTGATAATTGACTTGTGACCTTTATTAGTAAAATAAAAAATTCTTTCTGTCTTTTTTATATTTTTTTTGTTTTATCTGAAGTACTCCTGGGTGGTGGAAAGGAGGGGGGGGGGGGGGGGGGCTTCTTATTTTGGGCACGAGACTACATTGAATCTTAAGTGAACTTAATAAATTTCCATCTTCTATGCATATTGCTAGTTGTTTTACTTTGACGGACCAGATGAATTGATACTCTTTAAGGGTTGAGGTTAGGTTGAAAGAAGCCGACCCGTAAGACATACGCCTAAGCAAGTTAACGACTTGTTGCTAGAAAAGGAAAGTGAATTTGGGACAAGAAGTTCAAAAAGTTCGCTAATGGAAAGGATATCCCCACTATTTCTAATTTTAAACCTTTTAAGTATGCCACATCTGGCAAAAAATCGGTCTCTGATCTGTGCAAGAAGTGAGGAAGTGATATAGAAAAGGATCTATCGGTTAAATTTCCTCCATGCAAGGCCCTGCAATCACCGTTTTCCGCAACCTCTAGCCGATAAAGATGCGCCTGTAGATATTTCGAGCAATCATTATTTATCTTCTTCTACAGCAACACTGTTCTAAATTTTGTGCTTCCGGACATAATTGCTTTTCTTTACCGCTGCCTTTCCATACAGATGTTCATGTACGCTGTACCTGCATATACCCTAAGCGAGGACAAACATTTTATAGTTATTCGGACCACCGCTTGTGGAATAGTTTCGTGGTCTTTGAGACGAAGATAGATTTCGATTTCTCTTTTTGAACAAGAATGCCAAGCCCTGTTCCTTCCTTCGACCTAGACCCATCTTTATAACAACACGTTCAATTGGATATCTGCCCCAGAGTACGGTCCAACCAGAACGGTCGACTTAAGGTATCAGATCGGAAAATTTCGTTGATGATTAGCCTTTAAGCCCCAACAAATCTATTCCCTCATCGCCTGTTTCCGTATCACCGAAAGTGCCACCTCGTAGCGTACGTGAGTTTCAACTTGCAAAACCACGTCCAAAGCCCACGTCGGAGTGGTTGTAATTGCTCCGAATATCTTAAGGCAATATGTATGCTGGACCTTTTGTAGAATTCCAACGATGCACGTCCCTTTCATTTATGCACACCAATACTACCGAAGCGTAGTTTATTAATGGTCTAGTGACGCTTCTGTGAGTAAAGCCAGTGTGTTATCTTTAGACAGAGTGCACATTTTGAGCCTTAAGGTCTTCTACGTATCGACCAACAAGGAAGTATTTACTGTTTTTTTCTCCAAATGGTGCTTTCAATACAACTTCCGATCTACCCAGACAGAACTGACGATACTTATATGATTTCTTAGGAATATTGCGGAAGTCCCTTGCACAGACCAGCAACGGTTGGGAAGATTGAGATACAGTGTCCCAACAATAGCGGAAAAGCGGTGGTATGGTTTAGCAAACTTTAGTGGCAGCCTAAACAGGTTGCCACGGAATGTTTAAAGACGAAAAACGTCAGAAAAAGCTAACAACGAAGTCGTCCCGTGCATGTAAAGATGGCCAAATCAGGTCAAGACTGCTGTCTACAAGGAAGTGGCATATAGAAAAAAAGAACAGGTCGTCAAGTTCGGAAGAACTTACGTATCTGTTAGTGCTGTCCTTTTTCTTAACAGTGTGTCAATTGCTTAACACACCTGCCAATCAGTAAGCTGTGTAGAAGAAGCGGTGCGAACCGCAGTGGGCACTGATAGCAGCATGAAATAATGTTCCCCCAAAGAGCTCTCTTAGACTACCATTTTCCTTATACTTATAAGGATCTAGAACAGTTGTTATACCTACTCTTACCTACGTGGGCGACAGGCGGTGAAAAAGGCTGTTATAAGAAGTTTTTCACTGAGGAATGCTTGGCATCTCTGTTCCCATGAGAAGCAAACTTTAGGCGGCACTACATTTCATTCTCTAGACAAAAACTATTGATTTGGTTCATTTGATTTGGCATTCACCAAACTTATAAATTTTTATTTTTGGTTACACTTTTCTCTATTAATTATAGGTTTAGTTACTGTATCTTCTATCTTCACTGCTCAGATTTCACGTAAACAAGCTAGAGTATCCAGCACACGTTAAATATGACTTTATATTGACCAAGTATAATAAGCTCGTAAGATTTGTTTCTGTTTTTAATTAAATCGCATACTGTATTAGGTTTTGCAAAAGAATAAAGAGAGTAATAGATAAAGCGGTGAACAACCTTGGGTAAATTTTTTGATCCTGATATTTCGACGATTAAATTGCCTTAATACAAATTAGCAAAATATTTTTTTTCAAGTTTTTTTAGATAAAAAAGAAAAACAATCAATTACATACTTACTTTTGTATCGGTAAACGATGTCGTAAACTTCTCAAAGTTACATGAGCTATAGCTATGCCTATGTTTGCACCCAAAATCACAGTTAGGAAGCCCTTAATGCATCCAAACAGAAAACCCGCCGTTATCATTAACACAAAATATCCAACCACAATTGGAAAACTAACAATGACAAATAAAAGCATAAATATAGCAAAAATAATCCAAGGATTTTGCGTCTCGATCCAATAAAGCAAACGTTTAGCATAGTCTCGCATTAAATAGGCGACAAACATAAGAGCCAAAAGTATTGATAGTGGCACCAAATAGCTGAGATACCAATTACGCGATATAAAAGCATTGGCACGATAACAAATTGAAGAGCGGGCTTTACTATTTAAACGATTTAAGCGACGATTGTTGCTAGAAGTAAGAGTTTCTGGTGAAGAGCCCACTAGAAAACTATCGTGTTCCCCTTCGGCTTCATTAGCTAAGGAAGAGGGACTGGCGGCTGATCTTGTGGGCGCTGCAGTCATATGAATGCTATAATCACCCTCACTATCTGTAAGACTTGTATTAATACGACCATTTAAACTATCCTGTTTAATTATAGTGGATTTCCCCTTAACTGCCGTAGTGCCGCTGTAACTGCTGCTTTTGTGCATGACTAGACCATTAGTTGATTTACTATGAGTTTTTATTGCTTTTTCTAGCAGTAGGGTTTCTTCGGATGTTGATATTCTAGGATCACTCTTGTAGCATAGTTTCTTATATTCGCTTTGAGTTTCTCTAGGAAAGTGATAGTATGTTGCCGAGGAGGTGATAAGGTTTTTGTTGTTGATATTGCTGTCGGTGTTAGTAAAGGAATTATTTTTGTTGTTTATAGATTGATAGTTGTACTGAGCTTTTGGCAGAATTTCATCGAGCGATGATACACGTGATAATGTTAAAGTGGTTGAAACACTCATATTGAAATGCAAATATTAATTTTTTTTATATTTTTTGGAATTTTTGTGTAGTTTTAACAGCAAACAAAAAAAAATGTAAGAAGAAAGTGTTTCTTTAATTTGTTTTTATTTTCACATTTGCATATTTTTTCAATTTCTTATTAACGACTCTGTAAATATTTTAAAAATTTAATTATGTTTGAATACTTTTCGATAAAATCAACTATTTTTTGTAGTTTGTTTGGATTTCAGTAAAAAGGTGATTTTTTGCATAAACTTATTTATTTAAATTTTCACTGGTTATACGAGTAGTTCAGAAAATTAAAATTTTTAATGAATAAAAATACAAATTATTTTAAGAGGTGGCTGGACTTTAAAGGTTTAATAAGGGGTACCTAGCCAGTAGTAGAACATAGTGCCTGCCAAGGACGCCCACTTAAATATTGTGATGGGTGTTACGTTAAAACGTTAGGGATTTCTTTTGGCTTTGGGATTGCTCTTAAATTGATTGATTTAAATGGTTTCACTGAAAATAATAAAACTTTTTCCGTTTTACGATTATTATATGCATTTTTAGCGTGTTCCTTTCCCTCTTAGGTATGGATGGAACATAGCAATTGAAAAGCATGTTAAAATTTTCTTATTTTTAATTTTTAATAAGGTCAATTCTAAGTAAACCGGCTTAAATTGGTAAAAAAATCCATTTCTCTGAATTACAAAAATCGATGAATTAACGTTAAAAAAAATCGAAAATGATCGATATATGTACATAAATAAATTGGTTATACCTAATTTATTTTTATTTATTTCACAAGAGTTTAAAATTATCACATACTGAATAATTGGCTCTTATTTTTTTACTTTTTAGTGAAAATATCACACCCGTCACATATCATAGAAGGTGTTTCCCTAAGAATTTTTTTTTGCAGAAATAATGAATCAAATACAATTAAACTTTTTAAGCTACCGTAAAAATCCAAAATATTTTAACCTTCCTTGAAAATTATTTGCACTTCTCGATCTTAATATCAAAATTCAATTCAAATTTCTAATAACACACCCGTCATTGTCGTCAAGTAAATATTGTAAACATAAATTATATTTTTGCAGTGTTTACTTACTATTCGTCGCTTAAAAACATACCATCCTTGGAAGTTACGACTTTTTTAAAACTAAAATACTAAACTGTTTGAGTTTTAAGAAAAAATGTGAGCAAAATGGCCACACCCGTCACAATAGAATTGCTCATAATCAACTGATTTATTAGGGGAAATTGCAATGAAATTCCATATCCAAAAAAGGAAAATATTCCATGTTTGCCCTAAGTTTGTCATACATATGCTTAATCAGTATATTATCGTTTGCCAAGCTTTTTTATAAGACTTCTACTTTTGGCCTTAATTTACAGATGTGATCTCTTATTCGTTAACTTTTTTCGCCTTAGGGATGCGCCCGAATATAAATAGGTCATTCATATTTAATAGTGTAAAGTACCCACTTCAAGGAATATACAAAAGATGATTTCACTTTCTTTTATATAGGTAGATAATATAGTTTATTGACTTGACCAATTATGTACTTAACAAACATTTGATATTATAAGCATTTGTTAAAAAATCATGCACACAACTCTTTTGCATTTTATAATTTGTGACTTCAAGTCAAGCTTTAATCGATTTTATGCACATTTTTAATATCACATTTATTTATTTTCGCCATACAATCATGGTTTTTAATTTATGATTTTCTTTTTTTTTTGTACCCACGTTGCTAGTTTTTTTAAACACTATTTTAATTTAATAAAGCTAATTTTTCAATCAAACGACACGAATTTCTTTGAATTACTAAATTTCAATGCTCTGCATTTTTTCTTTGCTTCTCTAAAAATATTAGTTGTTTTTGTTGTTTTAAGAAAATTTAAAAACAAAGAGCAAATGTAAATAAACAAACTTTGCAGAGTTGTACAAGAAGGGAGTATTTAAAACATAGGTTGTCAAAAATTCATTTTTAGTGCACAATTTTGCTACAAAAACAATAAAAAAACTCACACCGACGCTTGTTCTCTTTTATTTCAGTTTGATTTCAGTCGTTAATTGAGTCACAGAGGTAACCAGAGTCGAAAGAAGTGACGTTTGAAAAGGTGAAAAATCAGTTGAGGCTGCCCGACTATCTGAAAGAGAAAAAAAAGATACGGCAATACAGTCTAAACACAAGAAAAAACAAACAGATATACAATACCTCTAATCAAAAACAAATAAATAAAACAATTGATATTTTTGTTTAAAATTTTTTAAAAATTCTTTATTTTCGAATTTCATTAATTAAAATGTTAAAAAATATAAAAAAAGACATGTTTAATGAATTTTTGTTCGTGTAAAATTGTGTTTAAAATAAAAAAGAGATATTATAGTGTTGTTTTTGTGTGTATTTTATTGTGTTTCGTTTACCTACAGTCGGAAGGATGTTGTGTTTTTTGGAACTGCCTGAACCAACCAAACCTTTGGATAGGAACCACTGGAAATTAACTGTAAGTACCCTTAGTTATCTGCGAATGGAAATAAAGAATTTTTTTTTAATTTTTAATAATATTTACCAATTGTTTTAAAGGTGATGTGTGACGCATTGGCAGTTGGATTTTGCTAAAGATATTAAGCTCTGGAAACATGACTTAATAGATGAAATCTTGCGGCGGTAAATATTAAACATCGTGAAATGTCTGTAAATAGAAAAAAACAAATTTATACTGAATAAAATGTGTTTTCATAATTTTACAAAAGCGTGTTGTGTGAAACAGCGATCAGTTGACGTTGGTGAAGATACTGACCTTTGGAAACTGGACTAATTGGATGGAATCTTCCTGGAGCAAGTGGTAAGCACCCTCAAGTACCTGTAAATGTAAAAATAGTTTCAATTTTTAATTTAGTTTAAAATTTACAATTTCGTTTAAGGGTGCTGTTTACTTATTTATTGTGCTGGCGAAATGGCCAAGGACACTCACCTTCTGGAACTGGTCCAATTAGAAAGAATCTTCCGCCAATTAGCAAATATTATATTATAACTAATTTGTTTATTGTTGTTTATTATATTTGTTCTCGTGTTTGTAAAGAATTTCATCCGGGAACTGGCTAAAAGAAAAATAAATTATTTTGATGAATTTTCCATTATGAATGTTTTTAATTTAAGAATGTTTTAAATTGAAAAATACAATTATTACGATCCGGAACATTATTTGTTCAACCGACGGACGCATCAGGGTCACTATACGTACCACTACAGCACATAACACAGCTAACAAAAGAGTTCAATTGGATGCACTGTAAAAGCGCATCACAATTGGAACTACTGCCCTTAAAAAGAAGCAAGTAACTATAATTTTGACACTTTTCGTTGTCCAAATCATAAAAACTGCTTGCAATTTATTGGCCACATAAAAATCTACAGACACTTACCTGTTTGTGTCAGCCGGGAACTTCTGGAGTCTCTCTCGCCTTGGGCAACTCATAAAGCCTTTTCGGCTCCTTAAAATACTAACACATAGTTATTTAAAACACTTTATTACACTAAAACACTTTTTTGCACTAAATAAATAAGCAAATACATAAAATGAACGCAAAATTATTTCTTTCACATACATTTTCTTTTACACTTTCCAAAAAAAAAATTTTCCACCACAATTTAGTTTTAGCTTTTTTTGCACTTTTATTTTATTTTTTGCACTTATTTCTAACTTTTAAAAACACAAAAACTTGGCAAAGTTGAATTAAAGAAAAAAATTGAGATAAATGAAGCAAATTGCGGCAAAATTTAGAATAATTTGCGCGCAAAAATTCTTCACTTAAATTTTTTCCTTTTTTTACAATTTTTTTCACCACAACAAAAATGTAAACAAACTGCCCTATAAAATGAAAGGGATAGCAGTCTTTTTTTACCTAGCATGCTATCGCCTTTAAATAATCGGGCAGCCTAGTGTTGCCAACTTAATTTTCGTGTCTTATCTAGTTGATTATCTATGATTGAGTGTTAACGAGTGCACATGGGCGGATGCTTACTGCTTTTTTTTCAGCTTTGTTGTTTTTTCAGCTTTGATTTAATTTCAAAATAAACCAGCAAACAAAATAGTATAATGGAAGATAAAAATTTTTGTTTTGTAATTAAAAATGCTTTTGGTAACATGCAATGCATTTTATGTTACCAAACATTTAAAACAAAGAAAACAAGAAAAACTTAATTTATAATACCTAAATATACTAAATTTTTTAAGTTTTAACTGTAAATTAAACTCGCCCAATGGAATATGTGTGAAAAAAATTGTCTAATTCTGTAATAACTGAGGCATATTTTGTATTTAATTTTAATGACTTTTTTTAAGTTCATTTCCATTTTTCTTTAAAAAGTAAAATTCATCACATTTGCAATGCTTAGTTTTTTGTTTGCTGGGCAATTTTCTCTTATCCAATACAGACGCATTTCATTAAATGAGAGTGTTGACAACCTATGATTTAAAAGGGCGACCATTCGTCCCATTTTAAACATATATCAGTTCATTTTTGAATCGGTTAAAAACAGCATAGCATTTAGTCTTTACCTGGAATAATATGTGATGTGATATAAAATGTGGAAAACTGTCAACAGAACCATAGAATATATTTGTCTATATTACGCAACAGGAACACGTATTCATATCAATATTATTATATTTCATGATTTTTTGAAAGTGAGTTAACAAAACTGTTTTTTTTCGAACTTACTTTTTTTCAATGTTTTTTAAGGTTTTTTGTTAAATTGTAATATATTTAATAAATTTTTCAGGAAAACACCAAATTATTGCAAATGATTTTAATATATACAATTTTTTTTTTGTATGTGTGTGTATGTTTTTGACAGTTTATACCACGGGTTAGTTTTTAAAAGATATCTTATAAAAATAGGTCTGTCTGCGTACTTTTCCAGTAGCAAATACTCAGTAATATTTTTTGGGAGAGTAAGACCAATTTTTCTCTGTCGGCTAAAAATATACCAAAAAGTACACAGACAGTATCCAGTAAAATTTTGCAAGAAAACAGCTGAATGGTGTATAAACAATCCAAATAACAAAGCAAAAGAATTTTAGCATGTGTGTACGCGGTTAATTATTTGCATATTTGGACGTTTCTAGCAATAAGTTAAATGTTATGTTTATTATAAATTGTTATAAACGTTAAAAATCAACACAATTCTAACTATTGTTAAATTTCAATTTCTTTTTTCGTTTCACAAAAATTATTTCATTCAATTAGTAAATAAAAACAGCTGTTCAAACTAGTTGCAAAATCTTGCAAGAAGAAATTTCTCCAGTAACATTTTGCAAGTTCTCTTACTTCCAACTGTCAAAAAATTTTCTTTTTGGCTCTCTCGCTGCAAGAGATTTGGAGTACGCAGACAACATTTTGTAAGATTTTGTAACATTTTGCACAAAATGATACAAAATATGTGTACGCAGACAGACCTAATATTTTCATGACTCTAGTTTTGTGATACTATTGATACATATTTTGTTGTTATGATGAGATTAAGGTATTGCCAACATTATAAGGTTATAATGACGGTACAAAAAACAAGGTATACACATGTCAACAACAAGAATTTTCATACAAAAACAACAGGCGATTTGTTTGTTTAAACCATTCTGAGTTGTCAAAAACCCCGCGCATTTCAGGGAAGGAAATAAAAAATAGGCCGCTTTAACTGTACGTTTCATTTGTAAATTAAAAACAACAATTTTGACAGCAGCTCATAATCTGCTGCATGTAATATTATACCTTGTTTTGTACCTTGGTTATAATATTAAGCTTAGTTTTTATAACGCATAAAAATTAAAGTTGGCGCCTCAATGAAAAGGTATGAATAAATAATAACTAAGTTGGTTAAGATATTATATAGCAGGAAGTAATTTCTTTATTATTGAAATTTGCAATTCAAAGCATTTTGGGTTAAAATAAAATTATGTATTACAAAGTAATAAAATTTCTGAGTATGGACAATAATATCTTGTAGTATATGAATGTGACTTTTTTAGCTCAAATAAGTTGTTTATACAACGGAATATTCTTTAAAACTATTATTTTAAGGCTCTGTTAATAAAATAACACTTAAATTTGCAACCATGCACAAATTTGCCAAAAATATTTGTCACCTGTTTTTTATTTACTTTTTTATGGTATTCTAAAAAAATTAAAATTTTAAATTAAAAATGTTAAGAAAATTTATGAAACCTCATATTCTCGCAAGATTTAATGAGACTGGCCTTTGTATATTTAAAAACATTCACAAGTCCTTACAAAGCCTAGCGGAAAAACAGCCTGAATCTGCCGAGAATAAACACGTGAATAAAATAAATGAATTATTGAAAAAATATAGCCCACAAGAAAAAGAAAAGATATTAAAAATTTTAAATAATTGTAATTTAAATGAATTACTATGGTAAGTAAATACGAACATTACAATTTGGGAAATTTAAAAGACTTTATTTTTAGTTACGAAATCACTAAGGGCAGGGCTAACAAACTTTTGATACGGAAAACCCGTTATGGTGTAATAAAGAATTTAAGAGATATTTTTGATATAGAAGGCTTTAGCCTGAAAATAATTGACAAATTTTATCAAAGTTTACTGGTAGAACCTCGAAAGGAAGTAAATTTAGAGAAAACCGGAAAGACAAAAACTGCTACCTTTGTAACACCCCCATTTGAGGCAGATCAAAGGCCATCTATTAAATCTTGCGTTTCAGTTCGTATAGGAGTGAATAGTATCACATGGGCTCGTCTGGATGTATCGGAGGCAAACATCAATCGCCCATGTTTATTAACCCATTGGCAACATCAAGAAATTTCTGAAAAAAAGTTGCATATAAACGAGCTAATACAACGTTGTTTGTATATTAATCATCTGATACCAATGGCTGACATTTATATTTTTGAAACCCCCCCGGTAGCTCAAGCAACTAATAAACCTGGTAGCGTCGATCAGCAGAATATCAATATGCAAAAAGCACAAGTAACGGCTATAATGGGTTATGCTTTAGCAACTAGAAATAAACAGCCAAAGAAATATGATGAAACTAAAGAAAATATTCAGTACTTTCCCAACATATTTTACCTAAAAAGATTTTTAACATCACGCCTATTTAACCATTTAGTGGGCACAGAAAGAGTGTCTTCGGAACAAACAACTTTAAATATGATGCGCGCATTTTATAACATAAATAAGGAGAGTGATTTTGTGCCTAAGAAGGCTAATTTAGATGCAAAAGAGGACCAAACATTAGATGGGCCGGTAGACTTATCTAGAAGTATTGAGTTTCCCCTGGAGCTGAGACAAATATTTGCCAGGTCATCACCATACCATCGTGAATTTTTGAGCCAAACTTTGCTTTTAAATTTAGCCTTTGTACGTTTGGTTTTTCTGCAAGATGCAGAAAGTATCTCAATTGTGACTAGGGGAAATGAAGCAAAACTGTCTTAATTATGAAATTGAAGTTAATAGGTATTAGGGAATGGTAAGCAAAGCCGAAAATCGATTTTCGATTTTACGATCAACTATTTTAATCTCGATTTTCAAAGTCGATTAATCGAAGCTCATAATCGATTATAATTTAAAGTCGACTTTTATTTTGATGCTATATTTAAATGAATAGAAACCCTCAAAATTGGTTTTTAAGTAAGAAAATTTAACTCTTCCCAAAGAAAGGTAATATTGGAAAAGGCGTATGACGTACCTATTTAATGATTACAAAGAACGCAAATCATAAACAAATTCAGATAGTTTAACTTTATATATAATTATATACTTAAGTGCAAATATCCATTATAATTTCAATGTATGAAATTAAATAAGTGAAAATTTACATACGCATACACAACAGATATACATATTTAATTTTCAAAGACGATAAGTTATTTTTAGTGTACTGTGTACTGAACTATTTTTTTTTAATTGTTTAAAATTTTTCCAAATCTAACTGCATTTTTAATTAACTTTCGGCGTCAAATATTACAATTTTCAAAATAATACACTAACGCTTCATATCAACACATGAGTTTTCAGTGCAGATAGTTTAAAATAAATTGTGTTAATAGAATCATTCTTAAAATTTACAGCATATAAAATTTTTTTTAGGTAAAATCGATTTTTTGGGCTTAATAATCGATTTCAGTATGAAATCGTCAACAAAAGGCCGATTAAAACAAAAACGATTTTTTTGAGGTCAAAATCGACTTTTGACTATTATTGAAGTCGATTTGCCAGTCCCTAATAGGTATTATAGTAAGATATTGATGTTGTTTTTGTACATACATTTGAAATTACTCATGAGTTGTGTTTGTTACCTTGTATCAAAAAATATTAACGGGCTTGTTCATTATGCGGGCAAATTTTGTTGGCGTGGCACCGTCCACTTTTATTCCTGAAAAATTTCTTATTTGGAAGCTGTTAGTTAATATGCAAACTAACTTTATAAAAATCGGTCTGGTAGAAGTACTTGTACCTAATAGGATTTTTGTTTTAGTGCGCGTGGCCCCGCCTACTTCTTTAGCTTAAAAGTTTTTTCCGTTAGAGGAAAATATTTGTAGTTTAAAAATAAATCGGTGTAGCATAAGTACCAGTACTAAAAGTTCTATTTTTTTAGTAGCAGTACAGCTAGATTTTAAGTGTTGTGGGCGTGGCACCGACCTCCTTTTAAAAAAAGTATAGCCTATCGCTCACTCAAGGTTTAGAAGTATATACATATATTCTAAATTTCATTAAATCGGTCTAGCCGTTTAGGCGTGATTGCGTGACAAACTTCGTCCGTAAAGTTATAGTTGTATATACGGATTATCTATAATATCAGCTTGGCAGCATTTTTTCTTGTCAATTTAGGTATTCCAGTCAAAGATGCCAGAGCTAACGATTTATCGTAATTTCGACGATTTTTGGCTAAAAAAATGGGTTTTGACGATTTGACAGTTTTGCGCTAAATTTGACGATTTTTTAAAGGTTTCCGACTTTTGCCAGAACATAAAAATTTCAATGATATCTGTAAAAAATTATTTGTTTTAAATAAAATTGCTTTTTTTCATATTCAGTTTGTTTTGAATGAAATTTTACCTATTTTGTTATTAATTTTGAGAAACTACCTGTAAGCTCCTTGTATCCCCGCTTTTTTTTATTAATTGGAAAAGTAATCAAAAACATAAATTTTAGTGCTCACGAAATCAGACGTTTTCCAAAACTTGTTTTAACGATTTTAAAGTTATTTTTCTAAAGATTTGACGATATTGGACCAAAATAATCTGGCAACTATGATTCCATTGGACGTGGAATCTTGGAATAAAACATATGAGTTAAAAACACGTCAAAAATTTACAAAGAAAAATATAAGTAAAACATTTTAAAAGTTAAATTTAATTATTTAATAGTTAATTTTGCAAGCTGTATACTTATTTGATTTATAGAAAAGCTACTGTTAAATAAGTAAAAATAAAGACACGAGCCCATAAGAAATCTGGTTGAAATTGGTTCAATAAACGAAAAGATATACAGTAATAATTGACTTCAGCAGTTAGCAAAATTGTGATTAAAGATTTTATTAAAAATTGCTGAGAAGTAACATGGCAAATCCAACAACAGGCCCTTCCAAACAAGAAATCGAAGCAGTTTTTGCACGTTTACGGGCACAACCAGCTAATAAGGTAAAAAAATTATCACAAAAGTTCCTTTTAAGACAGCTATTGTTGAAAAATGAAAAGAAATGGTAAAAGATAAGGTATAAAATACACTTGCAAAAAGAAGTATTACGAAAAATTGATGACGTTCCTTATAATTAATAGCATTAAATTGTACATTACAGACAACAAAACAAGAACTTATTAAGAAACTGCTTTGATATTGCGATACTAAATCATACACAATTAAATTTGATAAGCTTATCATAATTTTAAATTTAACATTGACCTATTACTTTTTATTACTAGGTCTGCTTTGATTGTAGTGCCAAAACTCCCACTTGGTCCTCGGTTACATATGGTGTTTTCATTTGCATCGACTGCTCCGCTGTGCACCGTAGCCTGGGAGTTCATTTGACTTTTGTGCGCTCTACTAATTTAGATACCAACTGGACATGGCTTCAGCTGCGTCAAATGCAACTGGGCGGCAATGCCAATGCAGCACAATTTTTTAGGCAACATAATTGCACCACAACAGATGCCCAACAAAAGTACAATTCACGTGCTGCTCAACTGTATCGCGATAAGTTATCGTCTTTAGCTCAACAGGCCATGAAAGTGCATGGCACTAAGGTAAGAAGCCCTAATGATAGTTACTGAACCAAGTAAATGGTATAAATTTCAATTAAAAATACAAAAATACATGTATAAACATTAAGTAAACAAAATAAGGTTTCGAAATTTACAATGTTTACAAATATAGTTTTTGTGTTCTCGTTTTTGCCAACAACCTAGTTCATTTAAACTCTAAACCCCATATAAATTACGGACGAGGTTTTTAGCAAAAACGAATAAAGTAACCGATTGACCCAACTTTAATTCTTTTGTAATCTTTTATCGATTAATTAAAATAAATTATGCCCCTATTTTAAATATATTAAAAACCCATTATGATGTTTATTATTGTTTGCATCTTTGCTTTTTGTTTTAAATTTTATTGTCTTTTATTAAATTATTAACCATTGCTTTCGATTCTTATGTTTTATTTTTGATCGATTGTTTTGCAAAAATAAATACCAATACTAAACTTTATTAAATCTAACTAAAACTACAATTAAAACGTAACAGCTGTTTTTGGAAAATCACCAAGAAAAAACGGAAAACAATGACAACGCTAAAGAAGAGGAAGATTTCTTTGCCCAATGCCATACTGATGATAATAAAGATGCGTTTTTCGAAAACAATAACAGCGAATTAAATAATGTTCAAAAGGTAAGTTTTCTTATTTAAGGTTTTAAAAACTGTTAAAAGATTTAGTTCTATTATTTGCATGCTTTTTAAATTTGAGAATGCTTACCACAAAATCAATACAATTGTTGTGCTTAAAAGAAAAAAGTTCTATAATAATAAGACTTTTTGAACTGTGTTTATTGTTTTGTCATAAACAGTAGAAACCTGAGCCGGGCGGCCGAAATTCAGTGAAGCCGTTGATATAATTAATAAGTCGCAGTCATTAATTTAAAAATATTTTTGAAATTACTTATTTTTCTGTTTTCTCCAGCAGCTGATTCAAATTTAAAATAGCACACTTAATTATAAGCGGATGCTCACAACAGTAGTATTTTTTCGTTTTATTTTTTAAGACATACCTTGTAAATACCCTATATATATAATAATACATTTTTACAAAAACCTCTTTATTTTGACATGATTTTGGAATTAAAAAAAAATATATTCGCACAGCTAAAAGATTATTTCAGAAGAATTTCCAAATACTTTATGCTTTTTAAATTAAAGCTGTTTTGGCAACACTTGACTAACGGGTAAGCATCCATCCGTCTATCTGATGAAATGAAACCCTTTTGTTTTTATTGTAAATATTTTTATTTCTTTTGTCATTTTTATTATGCCGCTTTTTTTCATCATTGGCGATACTTAACCGTTAGTCAAGTGTTGCCAAAAAGACTTTTACAAAAATACACTCTGCTGTAATATTTAAAATTCGACCTAACTTAAAATATGAAAATATTTCCGTTTGCATTTCTGGACAACATGTAAGTTAATAAAGTGGTGTTTACAGCCAAAAACACACTACCGCTCAAAGAGTACTGATAATAATGACGTAGCTGGCTTCAAAAATGCATTCAACTCGGCTACTATCGGCAGAAAAACTTGCTTTTTCAAATGAAGTTTCCTCTAATAAATAAAATAAAATATGAACTAAAGCTAAAATATAAAGGCAAAAGTTTGTCTTAAAACAATTAGTTAAAAAAAAAAATAAGCATTAAAAAATAGTTTCGAAAAAATGTATTCTAATTCGCAGATTTTTGCATTTTTTTAGATGCGGTCAAAAGTAACTCCCATTTTTTGCAGCGTTCGCGTTCGTATAATAATTGCTTATATATTAGAAACCAAAAATTTTATAAAATAAATATTTTGGGCTTTATTACTACATATGTATGAAAAAAAAAACATAAAAAAGAGATATTAAAATTGAAAATGAAAAATTTTTTGATTTTTTGCAGATCGATGTAACTGTCAAACCTCTGTTGCCGACAAATGACAAACCCACCTCTAATGATGCTCTGACTGGTGCTCCCAGCGTAGATTATTTAAATTCGGTTGTACCACAACAAGGTTTAACATCCTCGATAGGCGTACGCAAAATACAACCAAAAAAGTCAGGGGTAGGTATTAACTTATGTCTTTTTCTTTTCTGCAAAAAATTGTTCCCGTTTATTGCATGTTTATTTTAACTTTACAAACTCTTGTTTAAAAAGTAATGATGATTCAATCTAGTTACATTTGGTAACAGGCTAAAGATCTTTAAAATTACCTTTACACTAAATAATTATTATATTGTATTGCTACCAATCTTGTTTAAAGTTAAAAAGATTTTTTTTTTTTGCGTAAAATATTTTTTACTTGGAAAGAAGTCGAAATTAAACACATTCAGAAAACAGAAAATAAATTATTATTTTTTTTTCTGTGGTTATATGTTCGTCCCATGTTTTATGTTAAATAACATTTATATTTTATTCTCTGCTCGAATTTTCAGTTGGGTGCCCGCAAAACTGGTGGCTTAGGTGCTACAAAAGTTAAAACAAATTTTGCTGAAATCGAACAACGCGCCAATATGGCAAATCAATTAAAAAAAGATGCCCCAAATGTGCCTGATACACCTGTAAGCCCAAACGAAAAGCCTATAACTGTGGACAGCATACGCCTGGCCTATAAAAATCTATTGATAAGACAAACACAAGAAGAAAACAAGTTAAGGTCTATTGATCCTCTTAAGGCTGAACAAATGGAACGTTTGGGTATGGGATTTAATTTGAAGGGAAAGTAAGTGGGAAGCAAGATTATTAAAGTCTTAAAACAATATTTAACAATATTTTTAAATTAAAATAAATTTTACTTATCTTTTATGCAAAGAAATCCTTAAACTTCTTTTATTTTTTAAACATTTAAGCGCCGACATATCCCATTCCGTTTTAAGTGACATGCAAACCATACAACAGGGACCAGCTCCCAAAAATTCCAATTCTTCCTCTAACCTAAATGAGTTGTCGTCCTTCGATAATGACAGTTTCTTTTATGATTATTCGACAAGCATGTATAGCGGTAGCCATAGCAGCGATGGTGGCGGCAATCATTCCTTTAACAGAAAAATCGACAAACATGAATTGGAAGTGATGGGTTTTGAGGCCATCGAGCCCATCGGCTCAACACACTCTAATATAACATCAATGTTTGGAGGTGCTGGCGGCGATGATGGTGAAACAAAGTCAAAAATAAAAACGTCATTGCCTTCTACCAGTTATGACAGTTATTCACGCAAATCAAGCTCCACACAAAATAAAAACTCAAACAACTATGAAGATAATGTGGCTCAAAAGAAATTTGGGAGTGCCAAAGGTTTTGGTTCAGATCAATATTTTTCTGATAGTCAATCGCAGCCTGATAGAAGTGCAAATTTATCAAGATTCCAGGGGTCGAAAGCCATATCGTCTTCGGATTATTTCAATGATGGTTTAAGTCAAACTCAAGGTCCCAGAGGTAGGTGTTTACTTAATTTTTTTTTTATTTTAAAAGATATAACAATGTTTGTTTATTCTTTAAGGATATGCCACTGGGGTGAATTTCCAAGCTCCCGACTTAGATGATGTTAAAGAAAGTGTACGTCAGGGTGTGCATAAAGTTGCTGGTCGTATAAGTTCTTTGGCTAATGATGTTATGTCTTCTCTACAAGACAAATATGGTTACTGATAGTGTTTATTGTGCTTTTCTTCTTATATTATACATACACATAAACATTCATATATATAGAAATACTTTTCCAGTTGTACTTTCTTAGAAAAAAAAAATAATTTTTTGGTATCTACATAGGAAAAAAATATTGTTTGAAATTGGACAAATTAATAAATTTTTTATGTTAAAAGTAAGTGTTTATCCAGCTAAACTTGTAAATTTTAAATAGATTTAAAAAACTTTAAATTACTTCTAACACTATTCTGCGTGATTTTTATAAATGTAATATTCAACAATATTTTCTTTTACTTAAAAATAAATATTTTCTTAAGCTTTTGTTTTCAATCAATAACAAATTTTATAAATTTTTTTTATTAAAACATAATTACCATGTGAAACATCTATTTAATATTTTAAAGACCATTTGACAAATAAGATAATTTTGCAATATACATTTAATGTTCAAACCTATATAAAACAACAAAAGACAGTTTTTAAGAAAACAAAATTACAAAAAATTAAATATAAAACAGGCGTGGATCCAGTTGAAGCGATTACAAACTGCCAAATAAATATATGCTAAACTTGTTTTAATCTGAAAAAGTACCAATTTAAAACATTTTTGGTTTTTACGACAACAATGATTATTCAGATAAATTATTAAAATTATGCCTCGGATTCGCGCCTGATCTTTTGTCCACAAAATTGCACTTTAATTGTTAAACTTTAAGAGAAAATTATATAAAAAAAAAAATATTAAATATAAATAAAATTAAATCTTTCTGAAGGAAAGTTTAAACAGAAACTTGATTTTCTATTTCTTAATCCTTTCAGTTTTGTAATTTCAATTCGACTCTAATAAGAATTTTTTTAATTTCGATTAGAAAATATGGCAGATTCGATAGCAGACAATAATTCTAGTTTAAATTTCTTTTACAGTGTAATTAAAACTTTATATTTTTATTAAATTAAAAAAATTCTTCGATGTTTGCCTAAAAAAGTAATTTTTTATAATTGCGGGCCAAATAATTGAAAGGCCGTTGAGAACTAAAAAGGTTCTATTAGTACGGCTTTAAAAAAACTTTGTTTTTTCTTTTGAAAGTTTAAAATTAAAAAAAAAGAAAACTTATTCGTAAAATTTAAAATTTTGACAGTTTTTGTACTTAGGGAACCATAACACGTCAAACCAGTAAGAGCGCTATATTCGAATGTGCCGAATGTGCCCTTCACCTGGACTGACCAGAAGCTTGTCATTCTAAATCTGGTACCACGGGTGTCAGGAGCCCCTAGAACCTTGGTTCTAGCCTGGCAATGGTTGAGGCCCCTGTCGGGAGCAACGTGGTGGCTCGATGTGGAGTTGTATTGCAACCGACTGCCGAGACCAATAGATCGGAAGGAGCTTTAAATGGGCTCCGCTCCTCACTAAGGGGAAGGGTCATGCCCAAATGCATGGCTCTAAATTGGTACCCATGGACTTCGTTTCGCGGTGGCGAAGTGTTATCCATGGGGGCGTTAGTGGACGCATTGTCTCCACTCTGTGCGAAGAGCGCCGTGGATTATTGCCCTCCGGGTAGGTGTTCACGTTAAACCCTTTGACGTAGACCTACAGACGGACATGGCTACATCGACTATCTATAAGGATCCATAATATATATCGTACCCGTTCAACAATACTGTATAAACTCATATGGGGTCGCAACTGGATAATAAAAGAATTTCAAAAGGAATAACAAACTTATATGTATGTATATACATACATACCCTTATCCTTTGTGTGATAATAGAAATAAAATTTGCCAAAATAGAGTAATTTCGAGTCAGTAATGGCTTAAAATGATTATTCCGGTATGGACCCATCACATTTTTGTATGTATGTAGTTGAAGACATAAAGACATGTGCAAAATTTTGTGAAGAAAGAGTTATATTAGAGTCAGTTATTGCCCAAAATGCTTTGAAACGGAAGGACATTTGTACGGATCAAAAAATTAATCGATCATCACCAAATATAACAGGTCAGTGCCAAACAACTTATCTGTACCGAATTTCATCAAAATATCTTTAAAATTTCAACCTGTAGCGTGTTCACAATAATACATTGACACCTAGCCAGACGGACGGACGGACATGCTTAAATCGACTCATAAAGTGATTCTGAGTCGATCGGTATACTTGAAAGTGATCTCATACATACAAACATCTGCACAAACCATAATACCCCTAAACCTAAAAAAAAGGGTTTATTTTTTTGAAATTAAGACAATACGACATTTAACATACCTTGTGAACTTCCCAAATAAAAATGATAAACTCTTTAAAAGGATAATTTGTATTTATTTATTTATATTTTTACTTTTTGGAGTTTCGTTTTTGTTACAATTGGACTAAAAAAATATTAAAAAATCAGTAAAACATTTTAATCGTAAAAGAAAATAAAATTTCAATAAGAAATTGAAAAACTATAGTTTGCAGTTATAACGACCAACAATAGGGTATAAAATAATGGCTTAAATTACAAAGGAATGCTGAAGCGACATTAAACTTAGTGCTTTTTGCAATTAACGCAGCCGCGGAGTGAGGCAGCATCAGGAGAACCATAAGCGATAGCGTGACTGGTAGCAGAACCACCTTCGCCTGTGCTAAATGAGTTGGCAATAGCAATGGCGCCACCTTTGGTGCCACCGAAGTTAATGGGGAAGAAAGTGCCGACTGGCAAAGGTTTTTCTTGCCTCTTCGAAGGGGCAACAGCTTTGGCAGGCTTTCTGCTAAGGGGGCGGCGGGCAGGGCGATGAGTTACAACGGCGGCAACATGTTCGTCCTCTTCTTCGTCCTCGTCTTCCTCAGAGGCAACTGCAGCTAAGCTGGTGTCATCAGCGGATTCGGCAGACTGGTCCAATTCAACATAGACCTTCTTTTTGGCGGGCAAGTAGCGGATGTTGGGCTTGACAACTGAAGCTATGGTTGTAGAAGCAGGCAAATTATGAGCTTTGTCAGACTCAACTGGAGTTTCAACAGGGGCTTCAGTGGGAACTTCGGCAGGAAGTTCTATATCAACGGCGGGTACTTCGGGGATTTCTTCTGGGGCCTCTTCAGCGGGAACAACATCACCGGCATCCTTGCTGTTCTCAGCACCATCAAAGTTAAAATCACGTGGTACTTTAGCAGCATCGTTCGATATCTCATTCTCTTCGTCAACAATATCCACATCAGCCGGCACTTCAAAACCAGATTCTGACTCTTCAGCAGCGGGATAGGCTTCAGCTACGGACTGTGTGGCGTGAACCCCATGAGCTTCGCTTAAAACTTCTTCACCACGCTCTGCAACAACATCAACAGAAGCAGGAGCTTCAAATGCTAAAGCTGGACCAGCAGCGGAGATATCACTTTCAGCATGGTCACAGTCTAAAAGAGGGGAAAAATATTTTCAAGAGGCATTATCGGCGTATTTTCTTTAATTTTTTATTTTATAATTTTTGTTTTTATTATACCTTCCAAATATGTACCGGTCGCAACAGATTCACCAGCCACCAAAGCTTCAGCTCCCTGGGTTGAACGAGCAAATGGTAATGGGTGCATATATCGGACATACATCATATGTTGCGGTGCAGCATTGTAGTGAGCGGGACGTTGGTAGTAAATCAATTCTAGTTCGTAAATAAATTCGAAGTTTTAAATTAATTTAAAATTAGTAAATTTAATCTCTTTGCTTTGATTTTACATTAAATAGTTTAGAGGTAAAAATTATTTTTTAAAATAAAAATGAAAAAAAAAAAAAATAGAAAAGTATTGCTAATACAGGGGAAACTCTGCGAAATCGATCGTTAGCGGACCGCTATCAAGCCATTGTGCGAGAAATCAGGTGAAGATACAAGACTATAGAAACAATTACTAGAAAACAGAATTTCTAAATTTTGAAAAGGGAAAACTTTTAAAATGCTTAAAAATCGTTTTATTAGCAAAAAAAAAGTAGGGATTAAATGGGTTGTTCCATTTTTTGACTTATTCTAAAACTTGAGGTTAAGTTGCGGCATTACATCGAATCGAAATTTTACTTAAACGATTGAGTTGTCAATGCTTTTTAAACTGGAATTTTAAAAGGAATTTTTTAATGTCGGTTCAAATGAAAATTCGGGATTTGCAACTGGTTCTTTAATAGTTCAAATAGTTGAATTCTGAACAAAATCAGTTGCTTTTTCAAAAATTGAGAAGGAACCGGTTAACGGGCCTTTTTATTATTAATTTGACATTAAAGTTTGTTGTATTTATACGAAGAACAAGTAAGAGCGCTATATTTTGGCTGGGTCGAACCTTTTTTAAAAACATATTTTTTTTTATATATATCGTTAGTTAAAATGCAAAAAGGCGTAACTAACAAAAAATTCAAAATCGAGTTTTTCAATGATTATTACACTGAAAAAATTCTTCATGGCCGCCATTACTCTAACAAAATTTAAAAGCATCGTACATTTTACTCTAAAGATATACAGACCCCTGTCTGACACATGTTCATTATTCTGTTCCTTTAATGGATAAAAAACTACATCTTATTACCGCCTAGGTCTACCTTAAAATTTTCAAACCAATAAGGATAGAAACATAATTCAAATTGCGTCACTTTTTTGTTCCACAGGCTTCAAAAATATTTAAATATATTTTTGGTACTTTTTTAAAATTTTGAACTATAAGAGGTTAAAAAAAAGGTACAAATTATATATTGTATTGTACTTTTAGGACTTTAAAAGCCAAAAAAGATAAAAACATAAATTAAATTCTGTTCAGAGAGTCCCGAAAAAATATATAAATTGTTTTGGCACATTTTTTAACTTGGGACCCCAAGGGGTAGATAAAAGATTAAAAATTATATTTAAGTTCTCTTTAAGACTTTTTAGTGAATATAGGTACAAATAAAGCTCAAGTCCTTGATGCCTTATTTTCCCATTTTCTTAGTTTTTTCTTAAAGTGATGTACAATATACCTAGGAGATCTACGATCACCCTTCGAAACCTAACTTAGTTCAAGTTGTAGTTAAGAGCCTTTATAAAAAGAAAAATGTAATGTATGTGGGTAAAAAAGGTTACTTTGTACTTTGAACAAATATAAAAACGTTATTAAAATGGCGTTCGACCGTTCTTGAAAAATAAGAAAACGTTTTTGGTACTTTTATTAAATTTGGTACTACTTAGGGTTTACAAAACTGTAAAGACTATATTTTGGTAGTTTTAAATAAATTTTGTAATTTTTTCGGATTATGACAATAGAGATATGAAATAGAAAAGAGCTTTGGACTCCGCTTAAGCCTGAAATACACCTAACTGGACGAAAAAGCCTTTTTTACATTTTTGGCAGTTTTTTTTTAATTTTTTTTGGATTATGAGCAAACAAATATGATATTAAGACTTTTGACCGACCTGGATTGAGATCAAAGGTCAATTGGGCGGCATTTACTTTGTTGCAATTGTTTGAGGTTGTGAGTTTAAAATGAAATGAGGGTCTGTTGATCCTGATTGTGGTAAGACTAACAACAAATACTTCTTTTCTATTAATTCGCTTAACCGTTTTTCTAGACATATAAAAAGTACTTTTTTTTGTAGATTTTTCCATATTTAAAAAATAGAAAATAAGAGGTTATGTGTTAAGATTGTGTAAGATCATGTAGGTTTCCCTTTTTTATGCTCATTGTACTCTTTCTTATTAAGTACTTTGTTTAACTTAGTATTTAAGACTGAGCGTACGAAGAAGCGGGTTGATTGCTATTAAAGGAATAACGAACTCTATTTGGACTCTAAGGGTTACAAATGGGCCAAGAGAAAAAATAAGTTATCGGTAGGTTGCTATCTCATAATACAAACACGAAACAAAATATAAAAAATATCACATTTTTACAAAAAAATAAACGAACTCCTTTAAATAAATGTTGCAAATTGTCATAAATATTTTTAAAAGTTTTTAAATTAAAATTGGCAAAAGTGTCACGCACGATCTTATGTTAAGCGAGCGATATGTTAAAAAAATATAGGATTAATTTGCTTATGGTAAAATGTAACACAAAGTTTTTGAAACATAGTAAATGCAAAACCAAAATTTTTTAGAAGGCACCATCCTTTCCTTTTTTTAAATGTTTTTAGATGTTAATGATTATGTTTTTTTTAATTTTTTAACACATTCTTAAAGGACCTACAAAGTATTCACTGTAATTGAGGTTTTTTTTTTGAAAAATCACAAATATATAATTTTTAATATTTTATATATAAAACATACTTTTTTTAGCTGGAAACGAACTGCTGCTGGCAACAAGGGCCACGAAAACAGCCAAAGCAAGAGTAGCATTGAATTTCATTTTAGGTTTTGTAGAATTGTGTTTTATTATCCTTTAAGAAAAATTTTTTTAACTTAAAAAAAATTAAAGTTTATATATTTTTCACTTTAAACAAAATTATAGTTCTTTTATATTTTTATATATTTTTAAAATTTTTGAAACTTAAATTTGCAAAGAGCAACTGATCAGTACTGGAGCTAAACTTAACACTTAAGTTTCCACCTGAAGAATGATGTCTTTCCCTTGATTTGTGTTAGATTTATATACCCGACTTCTCGGTACAGGAATGGCAGAAAAATGAAAAAAATATATACTACGTTAATAAGTACAACAAAATTTTGCAAATTGTTTCAATACAATAAATGTAGTTTCAATTTCTTTGATATTTGCTGCTGTCGTTTTGTATTTATGTTTTGAATTTTTTGTTTTTCAAAATTACCATCATCAAAATTAATTGTTGTTCCTATTCAGATACAATAAAAAAATAATTGTAGCCATTCGTAGTCATTGTCTTATTATAAACACATCTGTCCATACGTAATATGTATTACGATTTCGATCCTAATTTAACATTCATAATGAGTTCGTTCTATCTGTTTTGTATGGGAGAACTCACTTTAGCGTCATACTGAGTTTCTGCTTCTTACTTTTTTTATTTTTGTTGTCTACTTCTTTCCTTACGTCTTAATTTTGTTTGTACAAATTGATTAGTTTAAATAAATAATTTTTTATTTAAATACAAATTAAATGGCGAGTGTTGCTAAGCGCATCACTTGAGAATGGCTGGACCAAAAATATTTGCAAGGGAAAATGAGTTGGGGTCAGTCCTACATTTGACCTATTCACGGACACCCTGGAAGCTGTGGGGGGATTTCTTGCAATTTCAACAAACTTTGTATGGGAGACCCCTTAGGGAATGGAGGTAAGTATATTCTAGAAACATGTTTGGGAGGGGAAACTAATGGGGGTCAGTCGTATACTTTATTTCTCTAAGGCCGACTCTGGGAAGCTACGGGTGTTTTTACATAATTTTTGTATGGCAACCCCTTTAGGTGATGGAGAAAGGGGGTAAGTATATTCTAGAAATAAGTTTTGGAAGAGAAACTAATGGGGGTCGGTTCTACACTTTATTTCTCTAAGGCCGACTCTGGGGAAGTTATAGGCGTTTTTATATAATTTTTGTAAATTTTTTATGGCAGCCCCTTAAGGTGATGACTATAGGAGATCAATATGTGAAAAGATTATGTTTGGGAGGAAAAACTAATGGGGGTCCGTGACACATTTTATTCCTCTAGGGGCGTTTTCATATTTTTTTTGAAATTGACAGGTAGTAAGATTTTTGTTTTTATCTCTATTGGTTCGGAAGTTACAAAGTAAGCCTCTGTAAGTCAGAAAGTTTTAACCCTGTCAGGCTCATTAGGTTCCAATAGGCCTTTTATTCAGGCATAATATATTTGTTCTCGGTTACTTTTTCGACAAAAAGTACTTTTTTAATATTTTAAGTAGCATTTTGCATTTTTTTAGATATGGGTCTACAAATATGATATTAAGGACTATTGACTTAGACTCAGGTTGAAACTTGGTACTTTTTTGCAATTTTAGAGTATCAGCCTAGAAAAATGAAACATAAAAATATCGTCACAGATTGGGCCAAGTCAACAAAAAGTAACTTGTTCTAGTAAGTGTTTTAATTAATTATCAGACAGAATATATGAAATGAGAGACTGGGCAAATAGTTAAGAGGTCAGAAGTCAACTAAGTGAACTTTAAGTACTTTCCTAAAATTTCTGGTACTTTTTTTAAGTAAGTAAGAAGAAAAAAGACAATTTGCTTAACAAAAGAGTAAGTAATCTTTTTCCATATGTTTAGTCTATAAGTTAAGTCCCAGGAATATTTTTTTGCTATAAGATGGTGATAGAGTCGATTCTCTTCTTTGGAGCTATGGTCTGGGGGAGGGTTAAAGAATCTACCATGAATCGTTTACGTTTTTACACATTGGAAAAAAATATAACTAGGTAACTTTTGACTCTACTAAACTGGCTTCCAGAAGACCGACCTCCTGGGGAAAAACTGTTGCTAAAAACCGCGATGAGGCTGCATGCTGTAGGTGAATAGAAATACTGAGCATGTGGCCACGTAAGCTTTATCGGGACTGTTGACTTTCTTTTCGATCTAATTGACTACTGCACACCGGAACCTTTTCTCTGCAGATATAAGTGGATGGGTCTAAAGAAAAACTGGTTCATTGCAAAAACAGAAGTCCGGTTCTCATTCAGACCTTCAGATTATTGTAGTGTACTGCAGGCTGAACTATCGGCGATTGGCAAAGCTACTAACTGTCTAAGGTATTACACGTCATTCGGCAGAAATATCGGAGCCTTCACTAACAGCTGTGCCGTCTTAGGTCCATTGCTGATGTATACTCTACATCATAACTAGTCAGCAAATGCCCGACATCTTTGAACTAGATGGTGATGCATTTTAACATCAATCTGGTGTAACTGAGAGGACACGGAAACTATGAGGGCAACTGTGTTGCCGACACACTTGATAGAAATGATGGGAGATTGGATGAGGGTACAATCAACCACATCTATGGCATTTTTCTCTCTCTTCCTGTCAAATGGTTTAACGATAAAGCTTAATTTGGGAGCACATATATTTGGAAATAATAGATAAGCAATCATAATTTTAATCAATTCAAATAGTTTATCTGTTTTTCAATTTTTTAATATTATCCCTAAAAATGCCACCTATTATGTTACATTGGAGCACGACTTTTGGGCGTTACACACAGCCGCACAAACGCATGCCCTTTGCATCTATGTTAAGTGGTTATATTGGTACTAGAGAGCTGCACGAATATACTTGATCATGTTGTATACTTGAGTGTTTTAAAAGATGAACACTTATGTGGCGCAAGAACTTGTTGTAGTTGTTTGTTGTTTGTAGTATTATTTATTTACGTTCACTTCAAAGGTAATTCTTTTGTACCAAATTCATAATTGAAAAACGTATTGCTTAGAAGTTAATACCTAAAACATACTTTTTGTGGCTTATTTAATGACAAGTCTCGTAGAACTTTCAGGGGTGGTACAAGTATACATTGGAAGAAGACAAAGTATAACATATATTCTGGAAAAATCCTTAAAAAATCAACTTTAATTTAAAAAGCGTTTGAATGTTTGTAGTGACTTATCAATGAAATTTATAATAAGCTTTTGTTATTTATATTTGATTTCAAGTATACATGCATACAAATTTAGACACGTGGTCATAGATATAATAATCATTTTTCGATTTAAATACATAATTTTGAAATTTTGGTGCTCCATATTAAATTACCATTAACTTTTCTAATGAATGCAAACATCAATTAAATAAGTATTTATGAATTTATTAAAAATAATTTCTTTAAATTAAAAAAAATTGCATATGACTTTATTTAAATTCTATGAGTGTCCCAAAAAATATTTTTTTGCATTTTAATTTGTAACTCATGTTCAATTCTCATAGCTTTTCAAATCAATTTACATATTTAATGATTATCATGAGAAACAACCCATTGAAAACGACTTTCCTTTGAGCCTAAAATTTTATGAGCAGTTTTATGAATGTATAATTAAGTTATAATTCTAATAGCAATAATATGAGTCACAAAATATTTTGCCTTAGGTTTTTATGTTTCATAGCAAATACCTTTATTATGCTCAAGTTAAAAGTGTGAATTTAATAAAAATTTTCTTGGTTTGAATAAAAATTAATAAAAAATTTTTGGAATTTCCAAATTGCTTGGGATTTTATTATCAAATATTTATGGAAATAGTTACCACTTTGCTAATATGTTGAATAAAGATATGAAATAGAGATGTAGGGGAATAAAAAAAATTAAAAATAAAACAAATACTGTACGGTGACACGAAAGTCTTAGAAATTATGCCTCTAATCGCGAATCTTCAGACAATTAGGAATGTTGAGGTAACCGACGTTTTTACGTTGAATTGGGGTTTTTGATCTGTTTTTTTCAGAAGAATATAATGATATATTTTTTGAATGATGAGTCAGACGACACTACTGTTTCTAGTTTTAACGTCTTTATTAGACTTCCAATGAAAGATTGAACTGTTCATACTAAACCAGATGTCTGACATAACTGAGACTTACTTTGTCAAAATTATAAATTTGTATTGAAATCTTATATTTTGAAATGTTTAAAAAGCTGCTGTGGCCCTCGACTAACTCAACTGATGCATTTTAATTGAAAAAAATTAGTAGAATTAATAGGTCATTGGCTGCTTTCACAGGAAAGCTTAGAATAATTTAGTTCTTAGCCTTCTCTGCGAACGCATCAAACTCTCTGACCAGAGGCACAACATTTTGCGCACTGGTCCACTGAATGACTCTCGTCAAACATCTATGAACTTGGTACACCTTATTTTGCTTCCTAACAACGTGATTGGCAATGATTATAGGATCTTTACTCACAGTACGAGGGTTGCCTTTTATGTTTCGGGATTTGGCAAAACTAGTGTTGCAATCTGACAACTGACAGCTCTATCGCAAAGTTTGACATTTTCTAGGTTAAACGTACTCAGAAGGTTTTGGCATACGAGCGCTATTTGTGTGGTTTACAGTAACTTAAAAGATTCAACTCGACCCAAAAATGGAATTAAATCATGAACATTTTCGTGCGATTATTTTTTACAACTTTCGACGTGGGTTAACTCAGCAACAGTGCATGGATGAACTCAATTCTATTTTTGGCAATGAAGCCCCATCAAGGACCAGTATTTATCGATAGTATGGTGAGTTCAATGGATAGGAGAAGGATAAGGGATACCGTGGCCGCAATTACCGGCCACTGCCGATTTGGCACCCATGCCGAAAGATTGGGATTGCCTTGGAATGACTTCTGTAGAAGTTGTCATGACGAAGAGGAGACTGAGAGCGTGAAGCACCTCTTATGTTACTGTCCGGCACTGGAGGACATTCGGATCAGGCACTTCGGTATCGGTAGACTGAATGGCCTGTCGGACGTGGCCAACATTGGCATAAACAACCTGGCGTCCTTTATTAGGGATAGCGGTTGGTTTGGGGACAGCGGCCAGTATGGGACAACTACCGCTGACCACACTTGATAACTTTCCTTCCTTTCCTTCTAACTCTCTATCTCTATTGATCTAATCTAATTTATCTTTTTCTTCTTCTCTTATCTTCCCAAGGTATCACAAAGGGACCGAGGAAACGGACCCAAGTGGGCTGCACAACTATTACTTCAACATTTCCGCAGCCACCTGTTCAACCTAAACCTAAACCTATGGTAAGTTCAATCGTGGTCGTAGCTCACTCCAAGACGAATTTCGTGCAGGTCGTCCAAAATTAGTTGTTGTTCCGAAAGCCATTGATGCTGTGCGTGAACTGATATTGCAAGATCGTCATGTGACCTATTGTGCGATTGAGACAACCTTAGGCATTAAAGGGACCAGCATACATTCAATATTGCATAAACATTTGACTGTCAAAAAAATTTTGTTTGCGATGGATCCCACACAATTTGTCAATCGCTCAAAAAAAGGCTCGTGTCGATTGGTCGAAAGAAATGCTCAGAAAATACGATCGCTGTGCTTCGAAAAACGTCTATGATATCGTGACAGGTGATGAATCGTGGACTTACGCGTATGAGCCCGAAAGTAAACAGCAGTTGACTGTATGGCTGTTTCAAGATGAGTCAAATTCAACAAAAGTTGTTCGCGCACGAAGCACTTCTAAGCAAATGATCGCAAGTTTTTTCGGGAAAATTGTATTACTAGAACAACGCAGAGCAGTCAATTATAAGTGATACACAACCATTTGTTTGCCAGTTTTCTTCCAAGAAATCAGGAAAACCAACCGCCGAAGATGAATTACTCTTCACCACGACAATGCAAACTCTCACACATCGGCTCAAACAACTGCATTTTTAAGCACCCAAAATATCGATTTGATGAGTCATCCGCCATTTAGTCCTGACTTGGCACCGAATGACTTCTTTTTATTCCCGTACTTAAGAAACAAACTTAGAGGTCAACGTTTTTCGACACCTGAAGAAGCTGTTGCTGTACTCAGAATGCAAGTTTTGGAGATCCCTTAATCAGAGTGGCAAAAGTACTTCGACAACTGGTTCGAACGCATGCAAAAGTGTATAGATCTTCATGGGGAATATTTTGAAAAACAGTAAAGTAATTTTCGATGATATATATTTGTTTTTCTTCTCTAATCCCGAAAATAAAATGCAACCCTCGTATTTACTCAGGTCCATTACTGATATATGTATGTTACTCAAAGATATTGGAGAAGGTCTTGGAGTCAAAGTATAAAAGTTCTAAGAAAGAAGCAGGAAGGCTTAGAATTAGGATCTTGATGATCAAATAGCTACAAGGTTAACCCGTTCCATAAATTAATAGAAAAGAGGAGGGTTATACTGGCACTAATTAACACTTTTCTGTTTTCCAAAGGATATTAAAGCACATTAACATTAGAATGCACACTTGGCAACACTGATAAGCAAAACAAGATGCTGACTGGAAAAAAAGATTTTAAAGGATCTTTCCTTGTAAAGAAGAACGGTTAGGGCTCTACGGTTTATAAAGTTTTTCGTGTCATGGACTATTTTTTTTAAATTAAAAAAATGTTTGCGACAATTCAATCTATAAAGGCTAAAGACAAGAGAGGAGAAGAAAAGGAAGGGAAAACTAATTTTAGCCAAATATGGAGGATTACTTAGCACTTTAAACGACTTTGAATGTGGCCGTCTGCTGTAGTATCTGTAATAAATTTCATCCAAAAACACCCTTTTTCGACCCGAAATTGCAACGCATGCCTTAGTAGTTACTACAAGTAAGATGCACTTTGCTTATTTTCACGAGCTCTAAATGATTTTTAACAGGATTAATGGATAAAACCATTTTAATTGCCAATCCTTTTGGTTAAAAAGTTCAAAAAATTACTGAAAAAATAAAATGATATTATAGTTTCAAGTCCTGCAACAAACTGAGATAACACTTTGGGCACAAACCTTAAATGGCATAACTGGCATACGTCATTACAATCGTTTGACGCATGCAGTAATGATGCATAATCGCATCATTGTCGTCATCAGAAAGCAAGACTCATTATTTATTATCAACATGTTTAAAAGTAATAGTTTTTTAATTAACAAATTATTACACGTTTAACGCACGTTGTAATCGTGCTGTTAAAACAGTGAGGAATGGCTTGCTGTTTGACTCATTGACATAACTGGAAGCAATCTATCATTAATGCCGTAATATTTATGCATCACACATACTTTTGTAACTTTTAAAAATAAAATTTATTACACATTATTAACACCTCTTCATACATATATCCTAATGAAAACTTTCTTGATTATTAAAATAAAAAATTTCAAAAATTTTAATTAAAAATTTAAATGTTATTAAACTGATATAAGCAGCACTAATCCTACATATTCGTATTTCGGTAAGACATCTAAGCATTAAAATAAAGCTTAAGTAAGGATTAAGGATTGTTTTTAGCCTTAAAAAAAATAATTATGTATTTTAAAACATTAACGACCTTCATAGGTTATACTTAAAATATTCACAGGTTTTATGCGCAAATTTTATGTTTATTTTTAATTTTTTTGCGGTAATTTTAGGAAATAGCAGTCAGGTTGTCGTGTTTGGCGTTAATAAAATTAAAAATTCTTGATTTCACGTTTAGTTTTCAATAATCTTTAATATGTATTGAATTTTTTATAAATGCAAAAAACAAAAAGGTACTTTACATTTTAAATACTTCGGTTTTTGTAGTTTAAAAATGCCGCCAAACATGTGAAGCAATAAAATTATACAAAATTTTTATTGAAAATGTTTATAGTTTTAAAATAATGTTACATATAAATTGGTTTTTAGTTTAACTACAGTAGAGTTGTTATGAAAATTGATATCGAAGTTTAGCTATAAATGTCAGAAAAACGAAACATCAACCTTGCATTAAAATACCCTACAGAACAATACTAATATTTGAAATTAAAAAAACATTTTTAAATGTGAATCTTAAATGTTTAATAGAATTATTGTAATGTTCTTAAAATATTAAAAAATTATTTTAAAAAATAAGTAAGAACGCTATATTCGGCGGTGCCAATTACATTTATTTGATTTATCCAAGTTGTTTTCAATCAACGGTTTATTGAGCGACCGCCAGTACAGCTATCCGTAGGCGACGTTCTATGGGGGGCCTACTGGCCTATCTAGTAGAAAAGTAGTGTACCTCCTTTCATAGTTTTGGCGAAAGTAAAGTGGTGACTCTAGATATTTTTAAGGCATTTGATAAAGTCTGACATGGTCATTTAGGGGACCCTAAGGCGTCCTTTCTCCGACTCTATTTTAATGAAACCCTCTTTTCAATCTTCTGAAGGGATTCACAACGGGCCTAAGGGCCTCCAGGTGGAGGTGGCGAGTAAGACTCGCCACTAACCTTCGTTATCTAACCCTACCTAACCTAACCGAACCTAACCTAACCTAACCTAACCTAACCTAACCTAACCTAACCTAACCTAACCTAACCTAACCTAACCTAACCTAACCTAACCTAACCTAACCTAACCTAACCTAACCTAACGTAACCTAACCTAACCTAACCTAACCTAACCTAACCTAACCTAACCTAACCTAACCTAACCTAACCTAACCTAACCTAACCTAACCTAACCTAACCTAACCTAACCTAACCTAACTTAACCTAATGACCTCCTGGGTCAGACTTCAAATACCATACTTTCCTTCGCAGACGACAACATTATATGCCATTCATACTACTTTGGCTATAGGATTAACTCTGAGATATAGACTATGGGGCCTAGTATGAATGACACCCTCAACAGTGATCTGGTGCTAATTTCCGATTAAGAGCCGTGCAAATAGGGTCAACTTTAATGCCCGTAAGACCCAATGTTGTCTTTTGACACATAAGAGCACGTTGGACTACACTGCATCGTTTGTATTAATGGATGGTATAAGTATGGGAAAGACAGAAACTCTTGATTTTCTTGACGAAACACGTTTTTCTGTGTCGAAGGAAGCATCCAATCGTCCTTGTTTTTTGAAACGGTGTAGGAACTACTTTACGCTATCTGATCTTCTCAATATTTATATCACCTATATTCGACTGAATATGGAAAACAATTCTAATGTATGGGCAGGTGCTCCAAAGTCTATTTTGGAGCTACTTGACAGCGTACAGGAACGGGCGAAGGCACTCATTGGTGATGTTGGGGAATCTAACCGTCTCGATATACTTGAACATTGTCACAATGTGGGATGTATTTTCCTTTTTCAGTACTATAATGGAATGGGCTCCGAAGAAAAACGGGAACTTGTTCCTCAAAAACCCGTGAATTTTTGCGTGATACACGGCTTTCTAAAAAAGCACACCCATTTGTGGTTGACTTGCCAGGGAATCACACTACGCATTACAGAGAGAACTCGTTCTATAGTCGCACAGTCTGTTTGTGGAACAAACTATCTAAATATATCTTTCCTGTCATAGTTTATATCGAGAAATTTAAACCAAACGTCCGATAACACTACTCCCTATATCCTTCCTCCCATAACTTATTTTTCGATGTAATGCATGTATAGGGGGCATCCCTTGAGACCTGGTTATTATATAATAAAAACCCGCAAATATTAAACAAATAAAAATTACTTTGCTTCGGATTTGAAATCGATACCTATTCCTACTTCTAAAGTAGAAAACTTTACGAAATTTACACGCTTGTATGGGCAACACTATTTTAAGGACCCCTTTCCAAACAAATTTTTCTTTTTCATAAAAAAAAAACATATTAGAAATACCTTGTAGGAGGTCAAAGGTGGCAAGGTCTAACAGGTATTTAGATATTTCGTTAAAAAAATATAACAAGAGTTTTCATTTGTATGGGGCTTCCGCTTTCGCTCATCCTGCTTCTAAACAACTAATTTTTTTCCTAGATAAATATACTAATGCAAAATTAAATTTTGTAGGACATTGGAAGTCGATAGCTGTCATAGTTTCCAAGATACAGCTTTTCTAAAATTTTTATATATGTTGTATGATTGTGTGGGGGCTTACATTTCCCCTGCTCCTACCCTAATAATTTTTTATAATGTAGGCATTGTTGTGATAATATTTTTTGTAGTACATTTTATGATGATAGCTGTTATAGTTTCCGAGATATTTTGCATTAAAAATTTCATCAAAATTGTTCAATTGTATGGGGGCTACTGCTGCCTCTGTTCACACATATTTAATAAGGCTTATTTAATTATCATACGACAGCAAAAAAATATTATATTAATTTTAAAGGCACATTTAACAAGGTAGGAGCAACTGATCAGCTGACTTTTATTTACGCCATATGTTTTCTAGCTCAGATTGGGAAATTTCTTATGTTATATTGGGGTTGTGTATACCGTTTGTATACCGTGATAGAAACATTTTTACCAACCCATCTAGAATTAAGCTACAAAAAAATATATGCTAAATTTTAACAGGAAGTTGTTGTTACTGTAGGGACGAGGTCACCTTATTATTCCACCATGGCATATATATTTAAAGCTTTCAAGCTTTTATACTAGCTGAACACATTTATTAATAAACCAGCAGGCTTGCACTTTGAGTTTATCTCAATTAGTGAAGCAATTTACTGCTAATTGATAAATTTTTTAATTGAAATCTTGTATGGTAAATTGAGATTAATTAAGGTTTTAATTGCGTAAATGTGCTTATTACTCAATTAAGGTCCATGTCTGAACATAGTATAACACTTATAGTCAAATCAATTAAAAAGTCAATTAATAGTTTTTTTGCTTTTTAATTAATTTTTTTTATTGACACTATCAATTTGTTTGTTGGCTGAGGATCAATTAAAATATAATTAAAACTACGAATTTCTGAATTGAAGTCAACTTTGTATTTTTCTGTTTTAGCTATAGGGGGAAATAAATTATATTCAAAGTAATTAATTTCCTTAAATTTTGCTTATCATATACACTTCCTTTTAAGATTAATATTTCATATTGTTACATATGAAATGACAAAGTTATCAGTAGCACTATTGGTCGTTGCATATAATTATATGTATGTATTTTTACTTAAAGTATTAAAGTAGTCGTTTAACTTGCGGCGAAAAATAGCCAAAGTGAAGGATACATTTTATTGTGTAGTAAAACAAACTGCATAAATAAATGCAAATGTGAAAATTGCAAAACAGCATTGTTAACAAGTTGCATGTCTTACTTTTCATTAAAAACTTAAAGTGTTTGTGTTTAAATATAGTTTATCAAAATATTTAATAGCATATTAAGAATGAGCCAAGTTTGGTTTAAGCTTAAGTTAAAGTAAGGTTAACGTTGCAATCCTTTAAAGTAAAGATTTAAACCTTCTAGTAATGAACTTGTAGCTTTCACGTTGAAAGTTTTGTAGGGCTTGAGATAGAGTTACCTTGAGGTCTTCGTAGTGGTTTATTTACGTTAAGCATATATACAAGAACTCCATCCGCTTAAACTTCACCCAAATGCTCTACTTTTTTCTAATAAACCATCCTCTTTTACCCTCTTAAGTAGTTTATTTTCTAATCAAATTTCGTTTTTAATACCATAAACGTAATTCACTTTTGGGAATTATTTTAAATGAAAGCCCTCATTATAATTCATTATTGCACTTTGGTAATAATGTCGTACACATGCCTTCATTAGAATATTAATTGAACACTTTCGTTAAGAGTGCTACTTCAGCTGGAGACTTCTTAAAATTTTTCAAAAAAGAAAAGAAAAAAAATTAAAATTATTGTCAAATATTGCTATTGTTTTCGTGTTGACACTAAATCTTTTATACGCCTTTTTAAAAAATCGTTAATATTTCTTTCGTCTGCATTATTACCGCCTTGAAACATTCTAAGAAGTTTATTGTTTGTGTATTTTTGCACTTCGGTTTGATTTGTATTTTAGTTAATTTATTGCACCAATAACTTTGTTTTAATAAACAACGTAAAACAGGATGTTTTTTTGAATTTTTTTACATTAAAAAAAAATGCCAAAATATTTTCTGGGATAAAACTAATTTAAAAAAATAAATATTTGGTGTATGTATATTTAAGATTTAATTTTTATAATAAAAACTTATTATGATTGTAATTTTTTAACTGATTGGTATTCAAGGAGTTTTAAAAAAGCTGTTATCTTTTATAAAATAAAATTGCTGTCATTATTAGGTTTATGAAATATCAACATACAATGTATAAGAAATTATTTCACTTTTATTAAAAAAATACCCTTAATATGTGCTTAAATGTGTTGCATGTGGGTTAATTTTAATTAAAAAATTAAATATTTTACACTTGTAAAAATATTATAATCAGTATTAGATATATACTTGTGTACATTAACAACAGGGTGTCCGCCGGCAAGGTATACACCTCTATTTTGCCGCTAATTTAGTAAACATTAGTCTTGACAGTTCATATTTGGCAGTTGTGAAGTAGAGACGTGTCAAATGTATTATGAAACAAGTAAGACCGCTATATTCGGCTGTGCCGAATCTTATATACTCTTCACATTGGCCTTCGAAATCCCAATCATCATCATCAATTTTTTTACTCATTGTCATTTGTTAAAGCTTTACGGATGACAACGGGGAAGTTGTAGGGGCTTTTATCCTAAGTTTTTCAAATTTTGTATGGCAATCCCTTTAGAGGGTTGAGAAAGGGGTAAGTATATTCTAGGAATATGTTTGGGAGGGGAAAATTATGGGGGTCAGTGATACATTTTATTCCTCTAGGGGCGACTCCGGGGAACTTGTAGCCTTTTTTACCTTATTTTTAAAAAATTTGTGTGGCAGCCATATTAGGGGCTGGAGATAGAGGGTAAGTTTGCTCCACAAAAATTTTGGGTGGATAAACTAATTGGGGTCGGTCGTACACTTTATTGCTCTCAGGCCGGCTCTGAAGAAATTTTGGGAATTTGCATAATATTTTTGTAAATTTCGTATGGCAACCCCCTTAGGGGGTGGAGATAGGGGGTTGGTATGCTCTAGATAAATGTTTGGGTGACAAAACTAATAGGGGTCGGTCGTACACTTTATTGTTCTAAGGCCGACTCTGAAGAAGTTGTGGGAATTTGCATATCATTTTTGTAAATTTTGTATGGCAACCCCCTTAAGGCGTGAAGATAGGGGGTTGGTATGTTCTAGGTAAATGTTTAGGTGAAGAAACTAATGGGGGTCGGTCGTACACTTTATTTCTCTAAGGCCGACTTTGAAGAAGTTGTGGACATTTTTACATCATTTTTGTAAATTTTGTATGGCAACCCCCTTAGGGCGCTGAAATAGGGGGTAAGTATGCTCTAGGAATACGTTGGGGAGGAAAAACAAATAGGGATCTGTATTACATTTTTTTCCTCTACGGGCGACTCCGGGGAAATTGTAGCGGTTTTTACCTTATTTTTTAAAATTTTGTGTGGCAACCATGCCAGAGGCTGGAAGTAGAGAGTAAGTATGTTCCACAAAAATGTTTGGATGGATAAAATAATTCGGGTCGGTCTTACATTTTACTTTTGTAGGAGAAACCTGGAAGCCGTAGGAGCGATTTTAAAAATGTTAAAATTACGCTCTGTATGGCAACCCTGTTATATGTATGAACACTAATATTAATAAAATTTTTGTTTTGGGTGTGTTTCAATAATATCAACATGACTGATTCTGTTTTTTCTTTTTTTGTTGTTTTTTTGTTGTTTTATTTTTTAATACATGCATAGGTATGTTTTTTGTTGTTGTTGTAGACTAAAAAAAAGGAGGCGGTCTTGGTTTTTTGCTTATATCTCGGTCATTTATCGGGCGATTTTGCTGAATTTCAATACCGATTTTCTCACGACTATCTCTGACAGTTTGATACCACTTACGGGTCTATGCGATATCGGGAGGCTTTAGAAAGTTTATTTCAACCATAACACGGACAGACGGACAGATGGACATCGCTAAATAGGCTTCCGTATCCGTAAGGATCCAGAATATATATACTTTATGGGGTCCCAAGTGGATAAAAAAGAAATTACAAACGGAATGACAAACTCATATATACCCTTATCACTTACGTGAAGGGTATAAAAATATTCGGGAAACCAATGTGTTTTAATCGTTAAAACCAGAAAACCCATGACAACCCCGATTTCCATGAAAAAATCATAACGAGTGACGAGACACATTTTGATTTAAATGCATGTGTGAATAAACAGAACAGCCGGTTCTGGGCAATGCAGAACCCTCAAATTATTCATTGGCCACCTTTGCGTCCATTTAAAGTTACAGTCTGGTGTGCAGTTTGGTCAAGAGAAATAATTGGACCTTACTTTTTTAAAACTGAAAACGGCGTAACGGTAATTGTCAATGGGGAGCGATATCGTGATATGATTTAAAACTTTTTAATGCCACAACTGCATGCTTTGGGCTTTGTTAACATGCGGTATCAACGAGACGGTGCCACGTCGCATACAGCCAGGATTTCAATGGAATTAATGCAAGAGCTCTTTCCACAACAAGTTATTTCAAGAAATAGTGATGTTGATGGGCCTCCACGGTCATCTCATTTGATTGCTCTGGACTTCTTTTTGTGGGGATGTCTGACAAGCAAGTGTTATGCAATCAAACCAGAAACGCTGGAGCAGTTAAAATAAAATAATCGTGAAATAAACAAAATACCGCGTGAAAAGTGTGAGAATGTAATGAAAAATTTGCTCGAAAGGTTTTGCATTTGTGAGTCTAGCAGAGGCGGACATTTATCTAATATTGTATTTCATACAAAGTTGCCGACATTAGATAAAACATTTATCAGTATAAGATCCATTCTTTTGCATTTAATAAATAATTGTAAGTCTACAAAGTAGTGTACCTTGCAGCGGGCACCCTGTACATACATACATGCGATACGAAAACAACTCTGATATATCTGATGGCTGGGTACTTAAAAAGACGAACGTGAAGGGTAAATAAGATCCGACTCTTACTTAATTTGCATGATATTAGAATTTTTTTAAAAGGTCATAAATTTAAATTCTAATAAAAAGACATAATACACATATAATTTATGGCACAGACAAAAGTAATTTGTAGCAAAAAAAAAGGAAGAAATAAAATATTTTTTAAATATTTTAATATTTTGTCAACGTTTCAGAGAAGTAGTAAAATAATTTTTATTTTTTTGATAAATATCATATTATAGGTGCGATTTTTTAAGAAATAAGAAAACAATTGCCAATACTTGCAAATTTTAATTCAATTATAATAAATTAAAAGATATTAATAACGATTTATTTTAAATAAATTCATAAATATTTAATTATTTATAGCTTTCGGCTACAAATTTTTATATCCTGTTAATTATTTAAAACCGCTTCAAGTTGGACCGAGAGAAAGTCGCTTGGAAACCTCAACATGCATTTTCTGTGTTAAATTTTCTGTAGTTTTTAGCGTAATTTATAGCACACAACAAACTGCTTTGGCTGCCAGTTGCTGGGACCCAGTGTCACTTTTTAATTTCTGTTATCTTTTCATACTCCAACACAAGTGCGGTTGACATTAAAGTGATAAAGTAGTATATTCCATACAACAATGTCTTGTTTCAGGATATATGACACTTTGGAACTTTTTAACACAAACAACAAGAACAACAGCAACATCTCTGCTGACTTAAACACAAGTACTTTTGTGTCCAAAAACAAGAGAGAAGTAGTAACATTGTTGCGGCTTGGTCAATGGCCACTATGACTTTTTTGGTTTTTTTTTGTAATTGTTACCCTCTTTTTTAATGAAGAAAATCATATACAGAGAATCCCAAAGTTAAAGTTTTAATAGAGTTGAAAAGTTAAACAAAAAGTTATGACAAATATTTAATTTAAAAAAATGTACATTAAAAACAGTTTTAAGAGATAAAAGTTGTGTTCAATAACTTTCCAGTAATTACTAGCAGCGAGAGAGTAAAGAAAATATTTTCAAAATTGCTCTTAAAAATATTTAAAAGTAAATGAACACTTTTACAGTCAAAACTTGCAAGCAAATGTATTTTGTTATTGTAAAATTATAAAAATTTAAAACTAAAATTTTTTTTCAAAGCATAATGACAGAAAGACTGTTTGAATAATAGGTGTGTTCATTTACAGAAAATTATCAGTTATTTTCGATAATTATTACTAGTAAGTGTTCACGTACACAAAAAATTAGCAGCAAGAGAGCCAAAAAAGAGCGTAATATGTTTAGAAACAAAAATGTTTCTGATAATTTCTGCTAGTAAAAATTTTACTATCAGAAATTATTCAAACAGTCTTTCTGTCATTATGCTTTGAAAAAAAATTTAAGTTTTAAATTTTTATAAGTTTACAATAACAAAATACATTTGCTTGCAAGTTTTGACTGTAAAAGTGTTCATTTACTTTTAAATATTTTTGAGAGCAGTTTTGATAATATTTCCTTTTACTCTCTCGTTGCTAGTAATTACTGGAAAGTTATTGAACACAACTAATTTCTGATAGTAAATTTTTTACTAGTAGAAATTATCAGAAACATTTTTGTTTCTAAACTTATTACGCTCTTTTTTGGCTCTCTAGCTGCTAATTTTTTGTGTACGTGAACACTTACTAGTAATAATTATCGAAAATTAGTGATAATTTTCAGTAAATGAACACACCTAAAGATTGAATTAAAAATAGGACTGAATTGTTAAGCTTACTTTGGGCGATAACTAAGGGACCATTTATTTCTGGGTCGAAATCAGTACGCCATCCAGTTGCAGCGATCGAATTAAAATCACCTTCTGAGCCGATTAAACCATGTCTGTCCATCCGTCTGGGTGTCTACATTTGTGTTTTTTTAGTTAAAGAACGAACAGGTCGGAGGTAGATATTTTATTAAGAAAAAAAAAATAAAAATATAATAAACATTTTTGGAGAACTTCTAATCGATTTAAAACTTGTTAGGGGAGAATTTTAAATCCTTTTATCTTGCTAGAAAAATACTTACTTTTCAATCAGTTCACCAAATGAAAAATCAGTACATGTACTATTGAAATCAGTAGGAATGGTCACCCTAATAATAACGCCTTTTTATTGTTGTCTTCTCATTACAAGGGCAACCTAGGTACGATGTTTAACCTTTCTTCTTCTTCTTCTTACGTCTTAAACCAAGTGATATTGAAAAGTGAGCTATGCGACTAAAAGATTCAGCTCCTTTTTGCCTTATCCTTGGCCATGAGGTAAGAATAGTTTGCCAAGGGTCGTGGCGAATTATATTTGCTATTACCCACCCAGGGGCCTGCAGGCTTATTGTGAATCTCTTCTGAAAAACAATACGAAGAACAGTAAGAGAAAGCAAGAAAGGTGATAAATGAAAAGATGCTGAGAAGGTGTGAAGTAAGTATCAATCATGTAACGCGCTAAATCTCGTAAGAAGCTGTCTATTTCCCAGCCAATTTAAACTTTAATGAAACCTGTGATGTCTCGTTGCCTAAAATCAGAGACTAGGCCCAGAGTAGAAATGCTGTCCCTGTCACCTTTCGTAGCGGCAGATAAGGTGTTAAACAGACTAAATCTCCTTTTTATTTTCGCACAACCCAAAGCCTTTATCCTATACTGATTATTTATCTTACATTGCAGTGCACTGTGAGAATTATTATTAAACATCCTTAACCCTTTATGATTTTATTGAGAAGCAGATTTGCATCCTTCTATTATCTCCAAGATAAAGAGCTCTGAAGAAATCTCAACCAGATTAAACGAATAAATAGGCGAAGTTTTGGGATAGAGACTAAAATTATCATTGAGCCGCCATGGAAATCACGTGGATAAAGGAGAGGTATTAGGGAGTTTTAAGGGGGTACCTTAACTGATTTTTTATTTTTTGGACTAACACTAATTCTTTCCTTTTTGCGAGTTTACAACATGTTTTCCCCTTTGTTTGATGTCTAATAAATCTTTAAAGGAACCCAGCAGGTTTTTGAGTGAGTTATTTTATTCACCTTTCGCAACCTTACCCAACCTAAGCTGCAGGACTTATTTTTTATGAAAATTTATGTATATTAAACCAACAAATAAAAGGCAAGAATTTTTTTTTTTTAAATAAAAAATAAAATCAGTTTAAAGAAAATAAGGCTTTCCTTGCATAAACGAAGATTTGTGAATCTCTTCTCAGAGTAAAAGGAAGAAAACACTAATAAAACTATTTTATATCCTTAGAGGTTGTCTATTATTTTAAAAACAATTATAAAAGATTTGAAACAAAGCTATGTTCCCCTTTTTTTCAAGTACAAGTACAACTACAATATTACTTACTATAAATTTATTATCTTTCATTGCATGCAGCAGCATATGGCAAAAGCTTGCAGTTACATACAGTACATACATTCATATATAATTGTTGAACCATCTTTTGTTACAAGCAAACCAGATGTTGTAACTCCTTTCATTTGTAATAAAATTTATTTTCACACCAGACTTTGTTGCCAACTTCATTGGGGAGAGGACAAAGGACAGCATAACTTTTAAAAACTAAATTTAAATCTAATAGTTTTTATCCAACACTCCTGTTACTTTTTCAAACGGATGGCAATATTAGCCCACTCTTCTTTTTTAGAGTCAGATAGGATTTTCTTTCTTGTTAACTCTAGAAGTTTGTTTTACTTTCTTTCTTCTACAACATGTTGCAAGATGCTGCTAAATTACTTCATGTCCCTTTTTCTCTAATTGCATGGCACTTTTATGGGGTTCATATTTCGTTTCAAAATTAGTATGGGTTCTTAGTAAATTTTATTTAGTTTTGTGAACACTACTTCCAGTGTTTTTTTTTTTTAATTTAATTATATTCTCCAAATGTATTTTAAGTTCTCAAGAGTGTTGTTTTGGTTGGAATTTTTTAGTCTTTTTTTTTTTGAATGAATGTTAGAAGATATTAAAAGCGGTTTAAAAAAGACAGTGGATAATAAAAATTTGTTAGTTAAAAGATCAATGGTTTTATTATACTCACATATGTGGTAGGGGTATTATGGGTTTGTACGGATGTTGGTAACCTATTAAAGTTCGGGATTTAGACTCACCTTCAAGTATACCGATCGTTCCAAAATTCCTTCCTGAGTTCGTCCATCCGTACGTCTGGCCATGTAATTTTGTGTATACAAGACGCAATTTTGAAGATATTTCGATGAAGTTCGGTGTTAACACTCTTGTTTTTGGTGATTGCTGTTCTATTTTTAAAAATTTACCTCAAACAAATGTCTTCCTGGAAAAGGAATTTCGGGCTTTAAAATGCTTGAGTGATACTCTATTTTACAGAATTTTGCATATGGGTTTGACCTTATACCGCTAACTAGTATCCTTAACAAAAACATAATTGGCCCATTTTTAAGGTAGTCCTCCTGTAATAAACATTTTGGACTACAATAGGTCGAATATTAGTTCAACTTCTCAAAATTTTGTGCACATTTTGTTACCAACTATTATACTCAATACAAATAGGTTAGGTAGGTTAGGTTAGGTAGAACGTTGAAGGAAAGGATACAGCTCACTTGGGTCCGCTTGATTCGGTCACTTTGTGTTACCTGGAGAGGCAGATAGAATAGGTTGAGACGAAAGGAAAGAAAAAATTTAGAGAAGGATATATAAGAAAGAAAGTAAGAACAGAAGAATGAAGCAGACTTACCAGGGTCTCTGGTGGGAATCGAACCCCTGACTGGTAGACTCGTGCACTTACCACTGACCTACCGGGGCACCCTACTCAATGCAAATACTATCGGTCTATTTTTTAACAAGGCTCTAATAAAAATGTGGTGTAGGGTATAATATGGTTTTATTACTTGTTTATCTGTTAAAAATTAAGGGTTTTAATGTATAAAATAGCCAAATACATCATTAAAGATAAATGTTTGAACCCTTCACATAAGTGATAAGGGTATATATAAGTTTGCCATTCCCAGGGCTGGGCAGTATTTAAAATACTTGTATTTGAAATATGTATTTGAAATACAAATACGACCCCATGTCATGTCCGTCTGTCCGTGTTATAGTTAGAATAAACTTTTCTAAGCCCTCCAATGTTACAATGACCCATAAGTGGTATCAAACTATTAGAAATAATTGCAATAAATCTCTATTAAAATTCCTCAAAACCACCCAATAAATGACCTGCCTCAAGCCAGACCAGTGAATCACTGATCCCATTTAGCCCAAGACAGATTGTTTTCGATTTAGCCATGTCTGTTAGCCTTCTAGTAACTGAAAGTTACCCGGTTGATACCACGAGGAGGTAGACTTAGGCACTTGTGCTGATGGAAGATTGCCCGAGGGCCCTTTTCTTCCATCACATAACTTATCAACCCCCGTACAATGTACAATGTAGGACCGACTCCCATTAATTTTTTCCAACGAACATTTTTGTTGGACATACTTACACCCTATTTCCGACCCCTAACAGGATTGCCATACAGAGTTTAACTTTTTAACGTTTTTAAATCGCTCCAATAGCTTCCAGCGTGCTCCTACAGAAATAAAATGTGAGACCGATCCCAATTAATTTTTCCTTCCAAATATTTTTGAGAAACATACTTACCCCCGATCTCCAGCCTATAACATAAAAAAACTAAAAAAATAGGGTAAAACCTCTACAGCTTCTCCGGGGTCACCCTTTTTATTCCAAATATATTCATAGAACATACTTACTCCCTACCTCTATCACTTAAGGAAGTTGCTTTACAAAATTTACAAAAATTATGTAAAAACGCCCATAACTTCCCTAGAGTCGGCCTTAGAGAAATAAAGTATGCGACCGACCCCCATTAGTTTCCCCTCACAAACATATTCCTAAAATATACTTACCCCCTATTACTATCGCCTAAGGGGAATCCCATACAAAAATTTGTAAAATTGTAAGAATTTTTTTTTGTATAATATTTTGATTTTTTTAAAATTTTTTTTAAAGAATTTATAAGTTTTACTCTCCTCTTAGAGATTTAAAAATAATTTAATTTCACTGTAAGAATTTTTTTAATTTTTAAAAAATTTTTTTTTTTAAGAGTTAACAAGTTTTGCTTTCCTCTTAGAAATTTTCAAAAATTTTTACCTTCACTATACCCTCATTAAAATCGACTTCATTAAAATGTAATTTTTGGTAGTTAGTTTTTTCTCTGCCAACTTGCAGCCTTAAAAAACTGCATAAATCTCTTAAGGTTAACTAAGTTTCTAAGGCAAAACTTAGGTAAAGTAGAACTGTTGAAAAGATTTTTGCTAAGATATAAGAAAATTACTTTTAGCATTTGTTTTAACTAAAACTATAACTTAAATTAACTTTCTTTAAGACTAATGTAAACTTGATTAAAATTATACTTATGAGCCCAAGAGAATTTGAAATGAAAACTAATGTTTTTGCATTTAAAACAATGCAGACAATTTTAGTTATTTAAATGAAAATAATTAATTTTCTACGAAATTAAATTTGTTTTAAATGTTTTAAAATTATATTAAAAATATAAAAATTGAAATCCATTCTTTAAGATTATTCGATTTGCATAAATGCCAAAAGTAGCTAAAATTATTCAATGGAAGACAAAGCCATCAATACTTGAATTCTTAAGTGTTAAATCAGTTACGATATAAAAAAAGAGGAAGAGTGAAATCTAAGGCTACTAACGAGGAGTATGTGCTATAAGCAACACATTTGGAGTGACATCTTTAGGAGTAACCTAATGAATAACGTTGAGTAGTCAGTCTCTTTCTTCTACATAAATTTTAAAAGGTTCTAGAGTGCCTGTACAAAAGAGTGGATATAAAACAGAGATGGATATCGCCAATTGTGAAATACATTTTGATATTTATATTTCAAATGCTTTCAACAACTCTTATTCACTTACTGTTTACTCATTTTGATTTAAACTAATTATTTAAACATGGCAATGATATTAAAGGCAAATATCTACTACGCTCGCTTACAAACAGGGAGTTTAATAAGTACTTACCATGCTCGCTTACAAATAGGGACGTAAATATCTTCTTATTTTTTAGTGATTTTATATGTTAGTGATAAGTATCAATTTAAGATGAGCTCTGGTATCTTAGATATTTCAGATGCGGTAATGAATCTAAACTTTTGTCAAAATGTACAAAATGTAATTCATTTGGTAATAAAATCTACATGAAAAATGTAAGTTTTTTTTAATTAATGATGTCAGTAAAATAAGATGATTTTGCTTTCAAAAAGTTATTACTTAGATATTTTGGTGAAAAACTGTTTTAAAATATATAACTGTTGTTGCTAGACGTCCTATGGAAATGCGTTTCCGATTTGCAGATGTTGTGTAAGGCTATTGTTAACCTAAATGATAAAAAGGCTCCTGGTGTTGATAAAATTAGCAACAAAATGCTTTTAGAGCTACCGCTTATCGCTAAAAGAATTATTCTTTTTATTTTTAATGCCATAATTTGGCTCGAACATTTCCCGCCTATATGGAAAGTTGCCTTAGTTAAGATGATTCCTAAGCCTGGTAAGGATCCTTCGAAGGTGGAGTCGTATAGGCCTATTAGTTTGTTACCAACATTGTCAAAATTGTTCGAAAGGCTCTTTAAAAACAAGCTGACTCCGATCATGAATGGAAACAATAGCATTCCAGATCACCAATTTGGCTTTAGAAGTCAACATAGTACAATCGAACAAACTCACAGACTGGTACAGGTTATAAGAAAAACCTTTGAGGAAAAGAAGTACTGCTCCGCGCTTTTTATAGACGTCTCTCAAGCTTTTGATAAAGTATGGCACGAAGGCCTGTTAAACAAACTAAAGCTTAACCTTCCAGCTAATATTTTCAACCTTTTAGAAAAGTACATAACCGGTCGACAATTTATGATCAAAGAGGGAAATCAAATAAGTTTTTCTTAACCTATTGGGGCTGGTGTACCTCAAGGGAGTATACTAGATCCAGTTCTGTACTTGCTTTACACGGCAGATATGCCAACCAACTGTTTTACGCATACGTCTACATTTGCTGATGATACCGCTTTTCTCAGTATTCATAAAGACCCTAAAGAGGCTTCGTGCCAATTGCAACAACACGTAACCCAAGTAGAGAAATGGGCAAAATTATGGGGAATAAAAATTAATAAGCAAAAACGTACTTACGTAACTTTTACTTTACGAAAAGAAACGTGCTCTCCAATTCTTATTAACAACCATATGGTGGCTCAACGATTTGAGACGAAATACCTTGGCATTTACCTAGATCGTCGCCTTACATGGAAGTCTCACATAGATGCGAAGTTGACGCAAATGAAACTTAAAGCTACAAAAATCCATTAGCTAATCGGCAGAAACTCTGGTCTTCGTCGTGATTGTAAACTTCTATTCTACAAATTGATTTTGAAACCAATTTGGTGCTACGGTATACAATTATGGGGCATTGCTTCCGCATCCAACATAGACAAAATTCAACGCCGTCAAAACAAAATCCTAAGAATGATAACTGGTGTTCCTTGGTATGTTAAATGCGAAATCCTGAACTATGTGGACAAGTATTTAAATAAGCTGGAAACTCACCCAAATCCGCTCGCCCGAAACATCTTGCAACATAGTGGACACACCCGTCTGAAAAGGAGGGATACTATTGCGCTTATATGAAGCTTGATAATTAATATGACTGGACTAATATTAACTAGCTAGTTTTAAGATTTGAATACTTATTGTTAGTTCACCACAGGCGAAGATTCAATAATAAAAATATGAAAAAAAAAATATATAACTAAAATAGGATTTTAAACATTATAAGCCTGGCATGAAGATATTTTCTTAAAAACCAGATAATAAGTAACTAATTATATTAAAACTTATAAATAATGCAGACGATATGTATAAGTCATTGAAAAGTAGGTTGTTTTGTAATGACGGGTGAGTTACAAAACGTCATTTGCAATGCAACTTAACAAAGTCATACATTCCTAAGCGCAACCATGTAAACATTGACAATGTAACACATCCCTAAATGTATAAAAAAAGTTCCAAAAACTGATTTGTTGATATTTTGTGCAAAATAATTACAAACACATCAATCATGGTGGAAGAAAAGTAAGAAAATTTCTTTTAAATTTAATTATTATTTAAAAAGAATTTATTTATATCTTCAGGGAAGATTAAAACGTGTTTCTAAATGTAAAAAATTTGCAAAGTTTTTTTTACAAAGTAAACAACAAAAATGGTTTCTTTGTATTTAAACAGTAGCAAGACCGCATCACTGCAATGTGTTTTGACGTTTTGGAACTCACCCGACTTTTCACAACCAAGGTTATGTTAGGTAACTTCCGACTTCTAAATGGGTCAAAGTACCTTTGTTTTATGTTTCAAAATTCATTATATAAAAAAATTCAAAATCACATAAGAATAGTATTTTTCTACTTGGATGACTTCTGAACTCTAAATGGTGAAATAGTCCTTATATATCGTCGAAGAAAATGCAAAACGCCCTATCTAACAAACAATTTAAAATTGACTTTTTATAAATTATAGCCTTCAATATGTACGTTATCTCGCAAAACTCTTTTTTTTCAGCAGAAATAAAATTGTTGATCCTTTTTAACTAACATATATGGCAAAAATTTGTGTTAATTGTAAATATATTTTTCATTTACACAAAAATGCTTGCCCCTTCTAAAAAATTTTTAAATGTTAGATAGGGCGTTTTGCATTTTCTGTGACGATATATATTTCTAGACTCATAATTTAGAAAGAAAATAGTACCGAAAAGTTAATTTGTGCCCACTTTCGACTTCTAGATGGGTCAACAGTCCTCAATTTTACATTTAAAAATAAAATCATAAATGCAAACAAGTGACAAAAATGTGAAAAAGTACATTTTGTTCACTTAGTTGACTTTCGATCGTAATCTTAAAGGCAGGCAAAAAAGTGCAAAAATTGTAAAAAGGTACGTATTACCCAAAAAGTAAACGTTATACCTACTAATGGGTTATTAGTCCCTAGTTTAATATTTTTAAACCAATTGCGCCAAAAATGGAGAAAAGTCTTAAAACTATGAAAAAATACTTATTGCACAATTAGTTGATTTTCGACCTCTATACTGGTCAAAAGTCCTTAAGATTATATATACAAAAATGTAAATAAAGATTCATAATCACAAAGAATGCAAAAAGTACTAAAAATGTAACCACTCAATTTACTTACGACTAATTTAATTTCATATTTCTAGACTTATAATCACAAAAAATTAAAAAAAGTAAACAGGTAATTGTTTTACTTATTGGACTTTTGATCTTTATTATTTCCATTTTTTATTTCTGTGTCTAACCTAGCTTAAAACCTATTATTGTTTTATATTAATATTAATCATACGCCCCTACTGCGCATTAATACAAAATTATTACACATTTCCAACTCCGTCATTTATATGACTAAAAACGCTGGTTCATATTAAACCTCTTAAAGTTAAAGTTGATTTTAATGTTCATTTTGCTAATTACTCTTTTCTGCTAAATAAATATTGCATTGCAAAACTAAAGGATGCAAAATGGGGATATTAGGTGCATACATATGAATAAATTAAAAAAATTTCATATGCTTGAGCACAATAGTAGTAGATTTAGTACATATTTGTAAAAAGTACTTTATATTGATATACAAAGTAGTAGTAACGGCAAATAACTTTTTCATTTAATTCATGAAGTGTATACACTTTTAAACACTTAAGTTTCGAATGCTTTAGATACTTGACTCCAGAAATATTTTAATACTGTCTATAGCAATGTAATACTATTTGATGCCATTAGGAAGAACACGATTTATACACTAAGTTAAGTTAAAGCATTTAATGGCCAGAATGGCTTGAAGTTTTCAGGGGCATGGTTTTTGAAAATAAAAAAGTTTTAATTGCTCGGAGTTATTTATACAAAAGTAGATACTAAAACAAAGTTTTAGATAAAACCGGGAATTTATTAAGTTTAAAAAAAAACTAATGATTTGTTAATAAACGTTAATTTTGATTAGGAACGTAAATCTGTTTTTTAATGTAAAAACGGTGGTTGATTCATCTCAGTAAATCAACTTATAAAGCTGCTTTTAGTCACATTTAAATACTGGCCAGATCTTCTGTTCTGCTTTCTGTTCTCTCTCTTTTTCTTTTTCCATTAAATATAAAAATTAAAGAAAAAAAATCAATATAAAACTCTAAGTTTGTTATCGGCAAAACAGGTTGTTGCAATTTATATGTTGTTGTTGTGTTTATTAGGGTTTAAACAAAGAAACTCATGTGGGTACTTAATAGCTTATAAATTTCAATGATGGCAAATTGATTAGAAAATATTTACTAAGCACTTGAAAAAATTCTCATCGTTCAGAGTTAGTTATGATTAAAATTCCTATATATACACATAAAAACATAGACTTAAATAAGAAATTAATATTTTATAAAAGTTTAATGAATGAATTTAAGTCATTTTATTGTTTTTGTTAAAAGAAAATTTGCAAAAACTCATACTTTAAAGAATGAAAAGTATAACAAACATTTTTGATAAAGAAAAAATAAAAAAATATTAAAATAATTTAAGTTTTATGCTTTTTCTGAACAAATCAAAAAATATTTTATTATTAACATTAATGTTTCATAAAGATTAGTTGGATTTCATTAAAAAAAAATTAAAATTCTTTTAGCTTGAACGTCCAGTAACCAGATTAATATTTCATGTTCTGGGCGCGTATGATTAATATTAATTAAGGCGACTATGGATTTAGTAAATTAGTAATGTAAAACGTAAATACGTATCAGGGTATTAATTTGGTTGGGGTTTGTTTTCGTTTGATTAAATAGAGTTTGATTTTAGTCGAATAATCGATTAAGCATTTTAAAAAGTTTGATTAACTCGAACATTTCGTTATTTATTTATTTATAAAAAGGTACTTTGGGTCACAAAGTTGACTTCCAACATCAATCTGGATAAGTAGCATTTAATTTTTTATATCAAGATTATAATCTCACAATATGCTCAGAAGTGTAAAAAAAACATGTAAGAAGTACTTTCTGTGTAATTAGTTGAATGTCAAAACAAGTCCAAGTCAACAGATCTTTATATCATATTTGTCGCATATAGACTAATTTTAAGAAAAAGTACTTTTTACTCACTTCATTAACTTCTGTATATATCCTAGCCTGTATAATGTATTTCTAGACCACTTTTACGAAATATGCAATTAGTTTTTATTATTAGATCCAGAAATGAAAAAAATTAAAAAAGGACAAAATTTGTAATGTTTTCTTTTTTTATCCTTTTTTTGGCACTCTTTTCACCCCCATTTTAGCATTAGTACTTTTTTTTACCAATTTAATGAATTGTTGTAGAAGACTTAGTAAATCTTTTAATTAATAAATTTCCAAAAAGGGTTTGAAACTTGTCTCCCTTTAACGGTTCACAAACGTACCAAAAGGTATTAATAATTTTAACGGTTGTCGAAAGTAATTTGCTTATAGTTTTATTAATAAAGGAGCTAAAGTAAAGCCTTGAGTATAGGTTCCGTAAGGTTAGGTTGGAATAGATGACTATTAATACCCTTTATATACCCTTTGCTATAAAAGAGTTACCAGTAAAGGAGCAGAGATAACCAGTTCAACCAATTTGATGTAATAAAAGCTTTACAATGTCCCGGCAAGTGCCACCAGCAGCCATGTCATGCCAACCTCATTTATTTCCTCCAGATCCAAGACCGCTGAATCTAGAGCGCACGAGCGCTTAAAAGTTACAAAGAATATGCTTAACAGTATTTATATCCCTCGGTATGCCAAAGAACCCATCTTCGTTGGCCAGTCGTCCGGCTGATGAACTACTTTCCAACAATATTCTCCTATTATCCCTACTAGAAGTTTTCACTCGCCCATTTGCAAAGACATAAGAAACTTATACGCTTTCGGGTTATATGGTCCCAGCATTCTTCTGAAGACTGTGTACCAAGTCCACCAGCTCATTCCCCTCAAGTACCCGTGTGCCCAAGAACCCAGGAGTTGTGCAGTTGTCTTACAGCAGATAGTTACTAACGGGTCTTTTAAATGCCTTGACTGTCAATTAATGTTTTCAATTGAGAATTCTCAGTTTAAGAGGAAAAAACAAGATCGAATGCTAATTTGAATGAAGCTTATAGGACTACCTGATACCCTATTCTCTAAAGAAAGCCACAGCTCTGATCCTTCTCTCCATATAAGACCCTTTCGTGAAAAAGTTATGGGTCCTGTGTTCTGGAAAAAATCCCACCAACAAGGCGTTTTACTTTATAGTTTCATCCGGCTTTCCAAATAAGCTTTGTTACTATATACTAGGGTCCCATTTATAATGCCATGTTTATATCGCACCAGAGATTGTCCAGTTGACCCCAATCAGGCTGCATACTTTTTTCAATACGCTTTGTGATAAGATTAATTGGTAACAAGCCCATGATTACATTCATCGCCATATCGAAAATGGCAAGTGAGTTACTGATCTTTCCCTTTTTGCCTTTGTTCCTCCTTTTTGACGTTTTTTGATTCGAGTTTTCCAAATTCCGGTTAATTAAAAACAAACATTAATCAGCCTCCGATGAGCTTTCCAACAAGGCGGATGATTATGGATTTTTTGTTTAATTACACTAACAACAATATAGAATTAATGTTATCTGAACATTATTTGAAACTACACATATACAAAAACAAATATAATAATGTTAGTTGCCTACCACTGCCTTATATCAAGTTTCAAATAAACAAACAAGCGATAATCATTTGCCCTGTTTGAAAGCTCAACAGAGACTGATTAAAATTTCTAATGGTTGTATACGCGTGATCGTGTACATGTGAAGATAAAAGAGTAAATTTGCGTGGCGTGGCAGAATGACTACCACTGCTTAAAATAGAAAGGCACTAACACGTTGTTTTAGGTTGAGATTTTCTTTGGCTTTGTGATATATGAGCTGACCATTTATCGAAATGAATGAAAATTTGGGCTTATAGTACAAATGCAAGTTGGGGCCTTTCTATATTAAGGTAGCGATATATAATTTAAACGTGATTTAATTTTTTTTAATAAAAAAAATCACTTGATTTAAGCTGCATGTAAAAAACAAACTTTTTATTTGCAACATTTGTTGTTATTGTCTGCTTTTTTATTTGCAATAGTGTCTCTGATTAAAAACCACTAAAACCTGTAAAGTACAACCAACCCTTCTACTTCCATTACAAACTTTGACAGTGACAGTTTATTTGCGTGACATTAGAATATATCTGTGGTCCAACATTTGTGGCCAAACAAAAAAATTTATACATGTGTGTATTTAAATGGTAGCATAGACTTGTAGAATGTTTTTTCAAAAGTTAGCAAAAACAAATGAAGTTGGGACAATAACATTTTAGCTGATAAGGGGGCTTACAAAAAAGGAAACAAAAGTGGATTTTCGTAACTACTTTATATACATACAAACTTGCAATATAAAATTGGTTTTATAAATTAAATTTTTTTAAAATGTGTTTTTAAAATGTTTCAAAAATGTCTTTCTGTTTATAAATTTTTTTAAAATTGTACAGCCCTACTTAAGAGCACTAGGGCTATGTTTTAGTACACCCTTTAGTACAATTGTGAATGTTTTCTTGTGGTGCAAACTTTGCAATAAACTTAAAATACCTTCTCTTTTTCATTCTAATAGTTAGAAAATCCCCTAGAAAAGCAAAACTTATTTATTACTGACACTATCTCAATTGCTTTATGCAATGTTTTGAAATTAAAAACATTTATACGACATACAATACATATGTAAGTGTCCGAAAAAATAAGACAGCAACAACAACAGTAGCGTAATAAACATGTGTAAAAAGGAAATTGTAAACAAAATTGCCTGGAAAACCAATACTAAAACTTAAAAATACACACATACATACTGACTCACACTCCCAGTAAATAAAAGGCAATAAAATCTCTTCTGGCTTTAAAAAGGGTTACACAACTGAGCTTACAATAATGGAAAGGGCAAGAGTTAAGCAAATGCCAAATGTTTCATTGTGGCTTTAAAATACAATTTATTTTATGGTCAAACAAAACAATCAAGCTAAAGGTAACCAATTTAGCTATGTATAAATGGAAAGAATTAAATTTCTAAATTAAAACTACACAAGTACTTTTAGAATTTAATCTCTGACAATTAAAATGTCAAATGTTAAAATTTCCAACAGAAATTAATGTAAAAAACAATCTCTTTTCTAATATACGGTTAACCTAATGGCTTTCTATCTCTACGTACTTAATAGCAGCCATTTAATATGTCTCCAACTGGGCGTAAAATCATTTAAATGATTATTAAAAATGTTTCTAATGTCTGTTTTTTGTTAAACCAACAATCATCAGGTAATTGCTAGAAAATTTACGGCCCTGCAACAAATGATAATTGCTTACAGAAAATAAAACAGCAGTCTCAACACCAACTTTAACACCAGCAACAACAACAGCAGCAACAATTTTCTTAAGTACCCAAGTATTTAAAAAGAGGAAATGAAAGCAACAAAAATAACTTGAAAGTGCCAATTACTTTAGAAATCACATTCATAGGGAAGACCAATAAAGAAAAGAAAAAAAAGTTTTAGAAAAAGTTTAGTAGAAAAAAAAAGTTCTTTTAAAAGTAGCAAAATAAAGGAAAGAAATTATTTAAGGTTTTTAATTTTAATGATACAACAAACTTTAAGTTTTGCAACAGTGGTTTTTAAAAAGAAAAGATTTTAATTCAAATAGTTCAAAAGGCTTTACCAAAGGCTGTAACATGGGCAGGACGTCAAGGTTTAAGAACTTGAAGGCATAGCCGGAAATAAGACAGCATGCGAGATTGAAAAATCTGCCATTAATTTTAGAAGGATTGGAATTTAAAAAAGCATTGGCTGTTAGTTGATTTCGGCCAAAGCCTTATGCATGGTGACCGAAGAGAAACTTAAATTGGTTTGCTATTTAGGTTTGCTTCATTCGAAACCGGGAATTGCAATTTTATATACTAAATTGAAAGATGGACTTAATGTTCTTTATCAGAAGGGCAAACACTGACCCATGGATTAATCCTAAATTGGATACTACCAACCTGGTGCTGAAAGAATACTCAAAATATTTAGGAGTTACATAACTCTCGTAGAGCATCAATCTAGGGGGGAAAAATCAAGAACTAGTCCAAAGCATTCTATGAACGCAGGCAAAATGCTTTGCGAAATATGGCCAAATCTCACGCATTGGATCTGCGCTTCAAGGGCTATCTTTCTTTATGGTGGGCCTAAACGTAACATCACTAAAGCATCGCAAGATATACCATCTTTATTTAAGAGACAAGTAATATTGTGACAGAATGTGTTGCAAATTGGTCTCCGACTCGATTGCGGTCGATGAAATTATTGAGGGCACAAGATATAGCAAAATTAAGGTTCAATGGAAAGCCGATTATGACAGTGAACAATTTCTGAAGCTAAGATGGTCTTGCGTTGTCCTCCCACACTGAGGACTGACAAGTAAACATACTTACCTAGTGATGGTCAGGCGGCCATTAAGGCGAACTTTGTTAATCTCAGCTGATACTTATTTATTTAAGCGTGCACAAATTTACTGGTAAGATGCATGCTAGGTTCAAAAATACAAGAGTATTTACGAGAGTGAAAGTGGGGGGGGGGGGGGGGGGGGAGGGTGAGCTGGCGGGCTTGGGGCCGCATTAGCCTATGGAAAGAGCAGTGGACGTTTACTAAATCTTACAACAGGGGTGTATCATTTTGTGTAAGGTTAAAAGCCATAGACGTCTTTGTGGAGAGTCTACAGTATTATCTTATGATTCTCGGATGGAGAGGTATGTATGTTTAATCTTTGTTGGAAAACATTTTACGCCAAAAGAGCGGAAGGAATGGTGGGCGATAATTGCTGGTTCTGTAGTTTACTAAAGAATAAGCAAACTATTAGGCCCAACTAGTGGTACTGTGAAGTGCTCGTACGCTCTAGAGAATACTGTTTAAGGTTTCATGTAATCGAAACCCTAAGAGTTGCTTAGACGAGACCGCTGAAATTTGCCGAGAAAATTTAAAGCACCATTGAGCTTATTACATCTATGTTGTCAGATTTAAATTACCAGTTTATCGTTTTTTCGTGTGCGGTAACATTAGATACCCAAAAAATTTATATAAGGTCCTTGAAGCCATCGTATTTAACCTAACCTAACCTAACCTAACCTAACCTAACCTAACCTAACCTAAGCTAAGCTAAGCTAACCTAACCTAACCTAACCTAACCTAACCTAACCTAGCCTAACCTAACCTAACCTAACCTAACCTAACCTAACCTAACCTAACCTAACCTAACCTAACCTAACCTAACCTAACCTAACCTAACCTAACCTAACCTAACCTAACCTAACCTAACCTAACCTAACCTAACCTAACCCAACCTAACCTAACCCAAACTTACGTAACCTAACCTAACCTAACCTAACCTAACCTTACCTAACCTAACCTAACCTAACCCAACCTAACCTAACCTAACCTAACCTAACCTAACCTAACCTAACCTAACCTAACCTAACCTAACCTAACCTAAGCTAACCTAACCTAACCTAACCTAACCTAACCTAACCTAACCTAACCTAACCTAACCTAACCTAACCTAACCTAACCTAACCTAACCTAACCTAACCTAACCTAACCTAACCTAACCTAACCTAACCTAACCTAACCTAACCTAACCTAACCTTACCTAACCTAATTTAACATAACCTAACCTAACCTAACCTAACCTAACCTAACCTAACCTAACCTAACCTAACCTAACTTATCCTAACCTAACCTAACATAACCTAACCTAACCTAAATGTTTTGGGAATGAAGAATAATTCAAAAATAATAGATTGCAGTTTGGAACAAAAGAGTTATGATACAAATAAAATAACATTAAACTAGTTTTGTAGCATCGAGTCTCCATTTTGAAGTGAAAAATTATTTTACCAAATTTTTTATTAAAACAAATTTTAGGTGAAATACTGCTCATGAGCTTAAATTGTTTTGTCGGTATAAAATAAATTAATTTTTTTTATTAACATTTTAATTTTAAATCAAAACTCATCATCATAATCACTGTTTGTATGTTTCCCTTGCTTTGACGCCTTTCTTATCGCATATAGCACCAAGACAAAATAAACTCTTACGTTTTTATAAAAAAAAACCTTTCTTTTGACCTTTTTTCAAAAATCATTTAAAAATATTTTCTTATTTGTTTATGAGTATTGTAAGAAAACACTTAAGCAACAAAAATGGGCTTTTGAAAAAGCATTAAAATTTAACAAGAAATCAAGAGGACGTTTCCTTTTATTGCTACAAAAGAGCAAATCAAAAAAAAATCCAAAGATTGCAATTTGTTGCAAAAACTTAAAAAAGAAGACAACTTAAAGGAAAAACCATTTTTTACATGAAAATATGGCTTTTAAATTTTTTTTTTGGGGAAGTTAAGGTAGCTGGAGTATAAAAACATAAAAAAGCAATTTGCTTTTACTAACTTCATCATTGAATTTACAATAACAGCGCCAACACTATCATCATTATGATTCACATACATACTTTAATGTGTAACAAAAATAAGAAGAAGAATGGAATATTATAACAAAAAAGTATATATAAACTGAGAGATGCCAAATCCTTCTGCCAAGATTTCTTGTGTGTATTTCTGTTTGTATTAAATTCATTTGTAAATTTTTTTGTATTGTGTCAAAGCCACTTCAATTAAAAGACTTTTACTTGAACAAAAAATTTGAAAAATAAAATAAATATTTCCGATGGTTCTGGATTTTTGGAGCCATTATTTAGTGTAATTTTCCTAATATACGTGTGTTTGAGTTTATGTGACACATTTTTAGTTAAGTGCACAGGACATATATTTTTTTATTCATTATTATTGCTTTTGTATTGAAAGAAATTATATGTTTTTCACCTTTGCAAAATCATTTGCACTTTGTGATTTTTTCTCCGTTTTATGCTGTTTCGATGCAATTTAGCAAGACAGCATGTATGGACAATATAACTTCCGTTTCCGTTTCTGTTATATTCTTTTGAGTTTTGCCGTTTAAAAAAGTAAAAATAAAAACGAATAAAATAATTTTAATTTGAAAGTTTTTTTTGGCTGTTTGGTTTGCACAAGTTCTGTAAATTTTGAAAAAAAAATTCACATCAATAAATTACAAAACAGCTATTATCTCTAATACAAAACAATAACGCTTTTTCACGTATCTAAATATCCTGTAATTTTATTTCATTCCCAAATTTGATATATTTTCTCTCTAATAATTCCATTACGTATAACATTCCATTATGCTGAACAAAGTTTTTTTAATTGCACACGCTATCAAAAATAAAAATAATATATATAAAATACAAACAAAAATAATTATCACAAAAAATTTGTTAAAATAAAACGAGTAGAAGTACTATGTCCGGTACAGCCGCATAAGCATCATTGACAGCCCGTATGGAGACTCTGCCAACAGCCCTGACATCAGAATCCTATGCACTTGGCTTATTACCCGCTCATCCTAAATAACAAAAATTATTAAAACCGGAGCAAGTAGGAACAAACCGGCCTAAGATTTCTGAACGAGTCTTGATTCTTTGTTGAAAATTGGATAACTTTGTTTTCACTCACAATGGAAAATAAATCCCGTTTGTCTTTTGTAAAACCATGGAAGTTAAATAAATGTTTTTTACAACCAAGCACTATTGCCGTTCAAAGAGAACTGTGAGAAAATCTGTAGCTGGTTTATAAAATGCAGTCTACTTGGCTGGTGTAAGTAATAAATCTCGGGGGCTTGGGGATTTTATAAATGTTTCATTCAATTGCAGTTATTTAAACTATTATTTAATAACTACTTTTACTTAACAAAGATGGCTATTACAGATCGTTTGTTCCATTAGTTGAACTTAGAATAAAATTTCAGGCGCTTCGATATTCTTCGCTTCTCTAATTTCGAGATGTCTTCCTTCACTTTATTATTCCATTGGAGTTTTGGCCTTTCATTTCTGCGTGATCCATCACCAGGTTTGCATTCAAATGACTTCCTAGCTGGATCACCTTCATGCCTTCTTACAACATGAACTAGCCAACTTTAAGGTTGAGTTTTGAACCGTTATTCTCCATTAAAGCAGATTGCTCCTTAGATTTTCCGAAGAATCTTCTTCTCGAAAACTCCAAGCACTGCCACTTCTGCGATTGCTTCAGAACCATATATGTATAAGCACGGGTAGTATCAGTGTCTTGTAGAAAGTTATTTTTGTTTGTCGGGAGGTGGCTTTCCTTTAAAACTACTTACTTAGTCCAAAGAAGCATTTCATGATTAGTTCTTAGTAAAAAGAAATTTGATAAAAATAAATAAGATAAAAATAATGGAGCAAGATTTGTCTTGAAAAAGGTAAAAAGTAAAGGTTACGGCCTTATGTTCCAATAAGAACATTTATTATACCCTTCACATAAGTGATAAGGGTATATATAAGTTTGTCATTCCGTTTGTAATTCCTTTATTATCCATTTGAGACCCCATAAAGTATATATATTCTGGATCCTTATAGATAGGGAAACCGATTTAGCGATGTCCGTCTGTCCGTCTGTCCGTCTGACCGTCTGTCCGTGTTATGGTTGAAATCAACTTTCTGAAGCCCCCCGATATCGCATAGACCCGAATGTGGTATCAAACTGTCACAGATAGTCTCGAGAAAATCGGTATTGAAATTCAGCAAAATCGCCCGATAAATAACCGAGATATAAGCTAAAAACCACGACTACCTCGGTTTTTTGAGTCTACAACAACAACAAAAACATACATATGTAGGTTATAAAAAAACAACAACAACAAAAAAAACCACAATCAGTCATGCTGTTATTATTAAACCACACCCAAAATTTATTCACCACTTTTATATTTGTATTATGTTGTAAAGTCACCACCACCTGCAGCGCTGCCAGAATGATGATCTTATCATATTTTTTGACGATTTTTTGTCAAAAGATGATTTTTAATATTTAGATATTATGATTTTATATTGTGCTATTTCAATTAACGTGGAAAAACCTAATTTGTTTACAAATTTTTTAATAGTAAATTAAATTGACATTTATTAATTTTATATAATTTACATATCGTTTGGTCAAATTAACAAGGATGTATGAAATATATTTTTAAGCTTAGTGTTAATAAAATGTCCGGGTTGTGTACAAGAGTTCAACTGCAAAATAGTTTGAACATCAGAATGTTTGAGCGTTTTATATTTATGTGACCTTAGTAGTAAAAGTATAATGTACTTGTTCTAATATTTTAAACAAGAGTAAAAAATCTATTTTTATTAACACTAATCAAAAGAAAGTATCCTAAAAAGCCGACACAACAATGTTTGTCGGCAATCCAGCTGGTTGAATGTAGATGCAATCTTTCAATTCAACTAATAAGTTCAACTGCAAAGTAGTTTGAACATCAGAATGTTTGAGCGTTTTATATCCATGTGACCTTAGTAGTAAAAGTATAATGTACTTGTTCTAATATTTTAAACAAAAGTAAAAAATCTATTTTTATTAACACTGATCAAAAGAAAGTATCCTAAAAAGCCGACACAACAATGTTTGTCGGCTATCCAGCTAGTTGAATGTAGATGCAGTCTTTCAATTCAACTAATAGAAACAATAAAACATGTAGAAAAATTCAAGAGTTTTGTATGTTATTTACATATCATGTGGAAACACTAACAACCCTTACGTTTTAGAAAATCTTATAAAACCAGCATATGGAACTCGTATTTTAATAATAACCCTGATTTGAAACGTAAAGATTTGTTTACAAAACGAAGAAGTCTATCTATGAATGTTTGATAAAAAATCCAGCTTACAACTAATTGCAAAAAATCATTTCGTTTTATATCAAGTAATATAAGCAAATATTAAAACGATTTGGTTTTAATGACTTGACCCTTTTTAATCTATAGATTGGGAGGCTCCTTTTTTAATAGGTTTATTGAAAAGAATATTCAAGATTTAGATGACGAGTAAACAAAACCTTGCAATCTTTGTTTGTCAACTGTAAGGATCATCTGGCAGTTCTAGATAATCTCAGTTATAAAAAGTTGTTGTATAACTTTCAGAACTTATTTACGCTGTACATCAGAGAGAAATTTGTTTTTATCCTTATTAACTTAATTGTTATTATATTTTTGGTCTATTCAATTAAATTTTTGAATAAAATAAATTTGATGATTTTTTCCTTAATATATGATGTTATTATTACCAAATGATGATTTTCTTCTCAAAGCTTCTGGCAACGCTGACCACCAGATACATAAATCCACCTTGCAATCAGTTTACTTTTAGATTGCGCAAGGTACAATATGGTTTATATAACATACATTTTTTAGCGCTTGTATATTTTGCTGTTTAAACAATGTCTGTCATTGATTGCTAATAGCTCAGTGCGTAGGAACATGAGTTGTGAACAGTAAAAGAGAAAATCATGGGTTCGATTCCGGCCCGTGACAAATTTGAATTTTTTTTTTTGCACAACTATCAAACAGTGAGATAGCGAGTTTTAGTATTTACATAACAACAAGTTTTAATCAATTGTTTATTTTGCGGTTTAAAATGAAAAACAAATTAATAAACAAATATAAATTATGTATGCAATAATAAAAAAAAACAAATTAAATAAAACAAATAAAAAAACTTGATGAGTCATGGTGATATTATTGACCCACACCAGTGCTGCCAGAATTTTTCTAGGCGAAATCAACAAAAACTAATGATTTTTTAACAAAAAATTTTGCAGAATCTGCAAAAAATCTTCAAGTGAATTAAAACCACTTTATTCTCTGTTTATTTTGTTTTAATTTAATTTATATTACATGTTTTGACCATGTAAACTAACACAATAAGAAATCAACCTCGCTTATAATATATATATTGAAGCTAATTAATGGTTTATTAAATAATAAATTCAATAACAAAACAAAAATTTGCACGTGGACATTAATGTTAAAGCAATATGTGTTAGTTTCAGTTAAAAGGAACCAATAGGCAAAAAAATTAGTTTTTGGGAAAAAGGATTTTGAAGTTATCAAGTTAATTTTGAAACGTCTTAGCGCTTTTCTTTCCTTTGTTCATCAATGTGTTTTGTATATTTTAAAAATCTCCAAAAAAGTAAAAATAGGTTTTTTATAGGTCGCCTCTTTAAACTGAAACTTTCAAATAGGTACACATTTTATTAACATCAATATTTATTGATCCGCGTAAATACCCAAAGAGAAATTAAATTGTCAAAACAGTGATACTGATACTTTAATTCACCTTGCAATCAGTTATACATACTATGTTATTGCGCATGGTACAACTACCATGACATTGCGCATATATGTAAGTAGACTATATAACATAAATTTTTGAAGAATTGTTTATTTTGGTGTTAAAACAATATTTGTTAACTGTTGGCAATAGCTGAACGGGTAGAAGCAAGAATAGCAGATATTAGTTGACGAAGGTCTGTGGTTCGGTTCTTTGCCCAAAATTTTTTTTTTAATTTTTTTTTGTTCTACATGGTATGTATTTCTATTGTACATGGGAACTTTAAAATTTTGTACTGTTTTTAATATCAACAACTAGGATAACTATCGGCCTTAAGTCTGGTACAAGGAATTTATATTATAATATTTGCAGTACAAAATAACTCGGCTATAAAAGATAGCTGGGTATATTAAAAGACCAATGTGAAGGGTATATAAGATTCGGCACAGCCGAATATAGCGCTCTTACTTGTTTAAAAATTATATTGTGACAACTCAAGCTTAAAAACAGGGGATATAAGGCTCCCTAATATTAACTTGTTCCTGTCTCTTAAAAGGGACGGAAGTAACGGTCCCAAGTCTGTTACATCTCACTCTTCCATAAATCCACTGCTGACTGTTAAAATCGAAGCTTATACATATATGTAAAATGTAAATATTTGCTTCACGCTAAAAAAAAGAAAGGCGACATTCATTCAGCTAATTGCTCGACAATAACCCATAAGCTGTTAATTTGGTCTAGAAGCGACTATGTGGTTGAGAACCAGAAAGTATGGCGTTGGAAGATATCGCTCTTTCTCTCTCTCTCTCTCTCTCTCTCTCTCAGCACTCATCTTATTACTCATACTCAGTAATTTTGTGCACCTCTAGTATCTGCGTTCAGTTAAAGATCGAGAATTATTATTCCTTGGGCTGTTATATAAAGTGTTTCACTTTGCCAGAATTTGCGGATGGTTGGTTAAGGGAGCTGCGTGCCTTATAAAGGATCTGCAAACATCAACAGTTTAGCTCTAGATGTTTAATAAACTTAAATAAAATGTCATGTTTCTAAAGGTGGATTTTACAGCTATACAGAGCTAGAATGGGAAAACTTAGCGAGAATAGCACGGCTTGTAAAATTCGTGCAACAGGTTTAGTTCTTGGTCTGCAGTTATTTAGTCACCGCGATCATTTTTCAGGGATTTGTCACCATTAGTTTTGTTGCTACTAGCCCCCGAATTTAAAACCACTTTTGTTTTCTTGAAATAAGAAAAGTCTGTTAAATTTTCAATAATAAGGTTGGTGACAATAAAGCCGTGGCTTTATACAGGGTGTCTGGTAGTCAATTTATACCTTTAAATACGATTATTTTAAAAACTAATTAACGGTGCGGAGGGAGGGTGACGCCTATGGTATTATCGATTGTGCGAATTTTTCGGTCATGATGTCGCAGTCGTCGGGTGAGCATCGGGCGTTCGCTGTGGAGACATTTTCTAAGAGTAATGATTTTTAGGTAATTCCTCGTCGATAACTTTGATTATAGTTTGGTATTTGGGAAATACGTGACGGACCGAGTGAAAGTTTATTTCGCTCGAAGTTGCAGAGATTCCGCGCAACTGCTTCAGCTCTTAATGTCCCATGGCCAGGGACCAGTCGATCTTTAAGGACTTCCGAAAACATTTAACTAGTTGAAAGCAGTTGACGTGTAAATCCGTGACCCGCAATACGAAAAGGAGCAGCCTCACTGGGCCTTCCAAGAGAGATTATTTATGAAATTTAAAAAAAAAAGATCTAAAAATCCATCTTTTCAAAATTCAAACCGTTCCAGAACTGAAAGAAAGTGGCTTTGACTTACGCGGATAATATTGCGAAAAGATGTTGAAGCGTTTTCACGCTGAAAATCCCATGTAAAAAAGCAAAACTGCCGTTACTGGTCTCCAGGAACCCGCAACCCCTGACTGAAACATAAAAAATTATTGCATTGCCCCAGGGTAACCCACGCATGAGATAATTGAACAACAATACTTAACTGCGTGTCTTATATGCCATAAAAAATTTAACATACTTCCAACTAGCTTATAGGCCCTCATTTTTAAAATTCTAAAACGTGCAAAATTTGTGTAAAACTCACGTTCGTGTTAAAAATAGCCAAAAGGGGTGTTTAAGTGAGAAATAAACAAAATCGAAAATAACAACAATTACAGGAAAAAGTTTACACGATTATTAAATGTACGTTTAACTTGTTAAATTGTTGTTTATAAATGTGTTTTGGTTTTTTTCATTTATTTATTGAAATTTTTGCTCACCCTTTTGCAATAAAAAGTTTTGTTAACAAATTCCAATGAATTGAAAAAGTCAAGACAAAAAAAAAGCGTTAAACAAAAAGTTTGCATAAATTTTCAAAGTTAATTCAATGAAATAGTTAAAGTTTTTTAAGCAAATGACAGTCCATCTTATGGAATCCATGAAGGGTTTGTAACAGAGTAAAATTAAATACAAAAACTTTTAAATAAACTAAAGAGCTTGGGTTGTAGTTAACACTAAAATGGGCGGTCTTCATTTTAACGCGACAATTTGAAATAGTTAAAGTTTTTTAAGCAAATGACAGGCGATCTCATGGAATCAATGAAGGGTTTGTAACAGAGTAAAATTATATACAAAAACTCTTAAATAAACTAAAGAGCTAGGGTTGTAGTTAACACTAAAATGGGCGGTCTTCATTTTAACGCGACAATTTTGGATAAAAACATGGTACAGATTTGAGAAAAAATATTCTTCAAACAATTTACAGAAAAAGCAAAAGAATGGCTTTAACTACCAAAATGATTGAATCAATTAATAAAATGTTCAAATTTGTACCTGCCACCAAAATGATTATATCAATTACCTAAATGGTAAAAACTGAAAAAATACCGATTTTTTTTAACCAACTAACATTTTTAAGTTTTTGATTACTGAAAAGACTAAAATTAAAACTTAATTTAATTGCTTGCGGGTGTAAACAAGTAAAAAGAGAAATAATAAAAATATTTTTTTTGTCTCGGCTGGGTTTCGAACTTGGGCTGCTTGGGTGATGTGCGAGCGGTCTAACCTCTACGTCACGCCATGTTAAAAGTAAATTGCAATTGTTACATTATTATTGTAAGAGCTGGAAAACATTTTTTTTCCAATCACACATTTTTAAGATTTTGACTACTGAAAGGACCAATAAAATTTTAACTTTAAGCAAGTTAAATACTTGAATCAATCAACAAGTTAAACAAAGTTGTATATTAAAACAACTTTATTACACAAACATAAGTCTAGGTACAACAAAAAATAGAAACAAGAAAGAAGAAAAGAACAAAAATTAAAAAGTTAAGCAAAAAAAAAAAAAATAAATAAAAATATCGACCCAATCCAGCATTTACCCTGGCACTATCTTGTTGCCAGGCTGAGACTCTACCGCTAGGTCAACGCGTCCTTTGATTTTCGAAATTTTTATTTTTTTTTATCCTTGCGCTCATATCCGTTTTTATTTTACAAACTTAACAAAAAATATGCTGCTTACTAACAAACACTAGCGGACAGAGCCTTTAGATTATAAAACTCCTTTGCAAAATTATTGTTTTTTAAGATTTTGTTAATAGGCATCACTGTTTTTATTTAGCTTTCAAATACAATTAAACGGTTAATTGGGACAATAAACTTTTTAATTAAAATAGGTGAGTTTATTTTTTTAATTGAAAAGAATAAGCGCATAATTTAAGGATACTTCAAAATCGCCTTGGTCCTAGCGCTTTTGCTTCCCTTTATGTCTTTTATGCAAATTTCCATTTTAAACTACTGATAAAATAAATAGCGACAATATAACGAATATAATTCAATTAAAACTCTTTTGCATGTCAAGTTACAATTACAAAATACACAAATAAAACAACGACATGCACTGTGACAACGTCGTTTGGGTATTTGTAACAGCAAAATTATTACACTATAATGGTTTTCAGTAACGAGTATGTAGAATTAAGTGTTTATGTTTGAAAAAGTTAAACAGCCCCAAGGCTAAATTCTATATGGAAAATAAATATATGATGACCAAATATACACTCTCCTTATATAATCCTTTTTCTAAATACTTGGGCATAGACTTATACACACACATAGAAATAAACATACAGGGACATCAGCACTAGTTTTAGTTTCAGTAGAGTGGCTTGCAATGGCTAGAGAAAGTTGTTCCTTGATTATGTTGCAAATGTTTGCTTGAAATATTTTGAACAACATAGGGCAAGAATATTTGTGTGGGGGACTTGTGTAGGATAAAAGGCTTAAAAAGCCACAAAGTAGCTTTTTGGCACAACTTTGTTATGCTTTAGCACACTTATATCCAAACCAAAAAAAGGAACAAAATTTAAAAGAGTTACTTAAAAGTAGGTGTTATTTCTCTTGAATAATTTTAAACTATCGTACATTTGTCAAGTGTTTTTCTTGTGATTGCGGGTAGTATCCGTTAACATTCCAAATATTCTATTCTGGCTGGTGCTACACCAAACCAAATCCAAAGTGTCGTTAAAAATCAGGGCTGGTTAGAGTTGTATGTTTTGTGTGTGCTCCTTTTTGAAACCTTTTTTACCCACAACCGAACTATAAAAATAGTTGTCAATCTATCACTGGGTCAGGTGCTACCATAAGCCCTTCTATAGAGTCGATCTATGTCTGAATAACGATCTCTCTTTTTTATCGTACATCAATTTGTTGCGGCCAACATTTGCGTTAGAATAACTTTTTCCGTTTTATTCAAGTCAAGTGTGAACTTTTCTGTGATCTTTAGTCTAAAACTTGGCAAGGTTGGGTATTTGCTGCCGTTTAGCTTTCTTCAGAAACAGTCAACAAATATAATATTCTTTGAGTTTTTTAATGGCCGGATGGTATTTCGGTCACTAATGCAGTAAACCTATAGAAGTTATTTTGGCCATATCCAAGTAACTTTGCTGCTTCCTGCTACACAGAAAAAACTATTCACACATTTTTTTCAATTAACTCATTAAAAATTTAATTGTCTCAAATAAAATTTTAATTGTTTTAGAAAAGTAAATGCCAACAATTAAGCTTGTTTAAAAATTCTTTAAAAAAAGCTGCAATTTTTTTTCTGTTTTGAATAATTTGATTAATAATTTTTTTTATTGTAAATGTTTAAAAATATTCAATTAAATTATTTAGTTGAATATAAGAATTTTTTGATGGTTTGTAATCTTAACATTTTTTTAATCAAGTTAACAAACTTTTTAACTGAAAATGATTTTTTTGTGTAAATGGCTCTTCAAGCAAAATGCTGCACAGTGGGTTCATTGAACCGAAATTGGCGATTAATTTATGGAAGCCGTAATTTAAATTTTTTTTTTTTCAAATCGTTAAATATGCATAAAAAGGCATATTCTGAAAAAAAGATTCACAGAAAAAAAAATAAATTTTTTATGATTTTATAGACATTTTTATTTTTTGGAAAATTATAGTTTTTTTCAGAATTTTCGCCGTAATTTTAAAATGTGATTTTTTTAAAAAATGAGAAGCAAACAAAAGCTTATATTGTCTTATTTTTAAAAAATAAAAAATTAAATATATATTTTGCAAAAATATGAATATAAGTTTAATTAAAAGTCTGAATTTGGGTTTGAAGGACTTCGAGAATTTTACAACTTTTTTAAAAAAGTAACGAAATAAATTTTTATAAATTTTTTTTGTTTATCAATAATCTTTTTTGTTTATCAAATATCTTTTCGCTCATTTTGTTTATTAATACTAGATATAAATGGATCTGAACTAAAAAAAATATATTTAATATATCTTTATTCGAATTTTCTCGTCTGCATTTGCGAGCAAAGTGTTCCCTATAATTTTTAAAATCCTTATATCTGGCTTCCTGAGCTTCTTCTGAAAGTTCTCCAATCGGTAAAGGGCCTATTTTATAATTTCGGGACCGTGAACAAAAAATTTTTGTATTGTAGGAGTCATACAAAACCATTTTAACACTCTCGTGAATAAAGATGACTAAAACTTGTTCACGCACCTATCTCCGACACCAATAACAACAATAGTAAGTATTGAACGAACGTTAGTTTTGTTAAATACATGACTTTGAAAAAACACGACTTCAAACAGAAAAATGTTAATAGCAAAAAATGGAGCAACAAAGCCGCAAATATTCGTTTTTGTAATATCAAGCTAAGATTTTATACTTTAAGAAGATATAAGATTCAAAACCGAACCTTAACTAACTTAGAAGTTATAGTTCAAGAAACACCAATTTTGTACCTTTTTTAAAAAATCGTCAAAAATATTTTCACACATATTTTCAAAGACCCTGCATCATTTTTGTACACTTTAATACCTGAAGTTGAAGGTTCCATTCTTAAAATAACACTTTGTTAGCGTTAAATTTGGAAATTACGGACTCGTTTAATGCAGAATTTTACTTTTTTCGCTTTTTAAAAAAATTGCAAGAAATTTTGTACTTTGACACGTCACTACGGAGTTAGCTGACAAGATAGATGCTTGAAAATATACATAGTGATGTAAAATTTTATCTTGTTTTATCCGATACCAAATGTTAATACAAAAACTTAATTTTAAAAATTCAATAAAGCGTCACTTTTGAACCATTTCAACCCAACGTGTGCTGTCTGGGATATCTAAAAGTGGTTGTCTTCAATTATCTTCTCAATTGACTGCTTTTTAATTGTTCCCATAATGTCGGACATAGACTCTGGTTAGACCAATGTCACTCTGGGCTATTTTTTAAAGAATCAGCACCAATGTGTTTGTTCTTTACCAAGATAATATGAAAAATCTGTTGGAAGCCTCAAATGCTACATCTATAAAGAACAAGAAAATAAAGATTTTTGTATTTTTTAACCTTTTAGGTGGCGTAGGTTTACCAACAATATTTGAAATACTCGTCAATGATTAATTATGTGTTTTGTTACTCTAAAGGTAACTTTATTTTAAGTTATATCAGTGGCCTGTTTAATCTTTATGTTTCATTAAAATAACATTTTCTTTTGAGTTACACTTTATTTCCCCCAGCCTTAAATTGTTTATTTATTCCCGTCCTCATTAGTGTATTATCTTTATGTATTCAAAATGATGTTTGGGTGATTTCTAAATTTACAATGCATCACATTCGGAACATACACACAAAGTGTGCAATAAATTCACATTCAAAACATCATATACTATGCACCAACACCCAACCATTTATACACAGATTCCTGTGACAAATATGTTGTACTTATTTACATTTTGATTGGCTTTTGTTGTCTTATGTGATTAGCAAACGTAGTTCTGCACACCACACGTATGCAGTCATTTAAACACACACACACACTCTTACTAATAAGTTTCCTGTAGCAAGTCGTAAATATTCTCAATGTGGGTACATAATAGAATAATGTTTGAAATAATACCGATTTAAGCTGAACACAATAAAAGTGAATAATTAAATGAAAGAATGCAGGAATGAGGATTGGGTTGTAGAGGTATTTAAATAAGTTTTATTTTTCTGGTTTTTTTTTTCGATTAGATGTTTATTAAAAAGAGCTTCACCTGACTTTTATTAAAGAAATTTAAAAAAGTAAGTTAAAGTTTAATCTTAATTGTCAAGTTTTATAGGGTTCAATTGGTGTGGTTTTTATTTGGTAAAATAATAAAAGCAGTCACTTGGACTTTTAATAGAATTAAAAGAATAAATTTATATAAACTTGTTTACAGGTGGTCTTGAAAATAAGTTAGTCGCAACTTGAAGTTTAACGTTATTTTTTTAATTTTCCTAATTTCAGGAAACTTTACCTCAAGGCCAATTCTAATTTATGGTCTTTCTTGGTGGAAGGCCTTGGAAGGGTCAATAAAATAAAGTTATAAGGTTACTTGACATTACAGGGGCCAAGGCAGCTATATAAACGATAGTTGTAAATATCATTCAAAATCTCATTTCAATTGAAAATTTTGTTGCTGTGTGTTAGAAGGTTAGGTTACGAAGGATAGTGGCGAGTCCAACTAGCCACCTCCCCTCGAAGGCCCTCAGGCCCATTGTGAATTCCTTCAGAAGTGTCAAGAGAAGAAAAATAAAAGTAAAGACAAGCATTTTATAGGTGAAGGAAAAGAAGCGAGAGTACTGTCCCCAAGATGTCCAAAAAAATCAGTAGTCATAAGCCCTAAATCCCCTATCTGCCCAGCCAGGGACCTCACCAAGTCCATCTAAGAGTCACCCTCCAAAACACCTCTGTCGGCAAATCTGCAAACCAGGGCAGTGGCAGACAAGATGTTCTACCGCCTCTGTCTCCTTTTTGTTCCCGCATACTCTGCGAAAATCTGGAGAGTTCCTGTCCGGTTTGTTCGTCCTATGTCTCACATCGCAGTGCCCTGTGAGAGGCCTAATAATGCACCTTAAAACCCCCCTGCTCTCCTTGAGCAGCAGGTCAGTGCCCATCCTGTCCAGCCTAGGCCATAAAGGTCTGGAGATCCTGTAATCAGCCCTGTCCCTCAAGGTTTGGCCCACCTTGTCCATTATCCAAGTGCCTATCAGTCCATAATAGAAACCCAGTGGTGGCTTCACCGGCTCACAACTAAGTCGAATATTCATCGGCAATCTCTCTGTCGGACACGTCATAATGACCCGGAACCCAACAGAGTCTAACCCTGTGATCCCTATGATCGCCCTAAGAGCACGTCTGTCGTCGCCTACGAGTCTAGACCCGACATAATGTCCCTCTAGAGCCTTAAGTGCGCCCTGACTATCAACGTAGATTGTCACATCTTCCGCGCCCTTCAGCCTTACGAAAGGTCACGTTGCCATGCAGGGCAGGTCGACACCTGGGGTAGTCAACTCTACGGACTCTTGGTTTTGGGATTATAGCCCAAGTAGTGTTTTTTTAAAGGAAGGACTGGAAAGCATCATAGAAACTGCTTAAGGGGTACTCAGTTTTCACTAACGGATCAAAGATAACTGTTTAGCCCCGGGGGCTGGTGCTTATATATTGCATATGTGAGTTTGGTAGTCATAGAGACTTTCAAATGAATGCAGCTCTTTCCTGGCAGAGATTCTAGTGGTGATAAGGGCTGTGAGGAAAATGTTTTAGACTTTAGAGGGACATTACGCTATATCCTGGCTACTGGACGACTGCAAATGTGCGCTGAGGGTATCACCACCATTGGGTTTTAACAAAAGTGGGAGAGAGATTAAGGTTTTCAACAGGGTAAGGGCTGATTTTCCGCCTTTCGCAGCCCAGAATAAATAGGACGGTTTTTTGCCTATTTTTTAATGAATCCAGTAGGCATCTTAGGTGCACAATCGGGATTTTCACGGAACACTGCGTAGTAAGATATTTGACCAGTTGACAAAAACTCTAGGATCACCGATAGAGATTCATAAGGGAGTGCTATTACGATGGACTTTTTTAGGTGTTTGGATAGATGATGCCCCCTAGTATCATAATTCAATGGGCACTAACTCTTACCTCCTCCTCTTTTTGTTTTTCAGCATCTTTTTTATCTTTTTATTCACAGTTTCTTCTTGTTTTTTAATGTTGGCCTTCTACTTTCATAAAGCAACTCACAATGCGCCTGTAGGCCTAGGGTGGAAATTATCCTTCTTCACTACCCTTTACAATTTGTCCTTATCTAAGGCTTCACCTGGTGAATTTTATATCACAATTAATGCAGTAAAGAACAGGCTAAACGGTCAGCATTTAATAAAACTGCTAACTAGTTGCGAAGGTTCAATTTACCAATTCTTTGGCATTTCCCTTCTTCCTGCATACTTTACCAGGATGCATACACTAGCAACCTTGCTGCGGTCAAAGGGTCTAAGGAAGATATATTTTAAACTATCAGAATATTTGGTTTAAGACTAGATTAGAGACGTTTCAAGTGTTTTAATAATATACAAAGATGATTGCCTTTAAACAGCCTTTGTCAAAGCTGTCAAGATGCAAAAGAGAGGGCCATTCTCCAGCATTTTTATATTCTTGTCCAGTACTGGACAAAGTCCTGATCAGGAACTTAAGGTTTAGCAGACAAGATAGTTTGTAAAATAGGACCAAATTTAACCTATAGAATCGATCATACTTTATCTGGGATAACGACTGATTTGGCAACATGGACCATTTAAAATTATGTCTCAATTCCATAATTTTGCTAAGTAATTTTTGAGGCAGTTACAGGTTATAAACCTTGTTTGGAAAGAATATATGCTTGGGAGAGCATGAGATAGTGGACTTATCCCCATATCAAAACATCAGAACATCGAGAGGAACATCCTTAAACCAACTTACAAATGATTCTCAATCGACTTTGTTTTTAATATAAGCAAAAACGTATCTTATCTGTGCGAGTATAATAAAAAAAAATAAATGTACGAAAGACAAAAGTTACAAAAATATTTACATCAATAAAAAATATTTAAATTACAGCAATAATTTTTATTTTTCCAAAAAGGCACCTTTTTCCGTTTAACCCTTTTATTATTAAATAATATTTAATATGATTTTCAATTTAATTTGAAACCCTTTCCTTAACATAGTTATAACCTAAATAAATTGTATTTTAACCATTTTGTTTACGGTTATAAAATCGTTAACACTTTTTAAGGGCTTGATTATCATTATTATTATCATTGTTCTTTTCAAAAAAAAAATACGATTAATTTAACATTCATATGCAAATTTATGCATCCCCTTCTCTTCTTGCTTGGATTAGAATTGGTTAACAATCAATGGTAGCATTTAGGTTTTAGGGTATTTTGCTGTTGTTGTATTATCAACATAACAATAACATCATCAGCAGTGGCATCACCATCATCATTGTCATTGTCGTTAGACTCATCAACATTTATTGACATTTACATCCTTATTTCTTTACTTTGCTTTTGGTATCTTTTTGTTGAAAAAATGTGTAAAACATGTATTAGAGGGCTTTTTTTTAGTGGATCCTTTTTTTAAATGGCGTTATAGTTGTCCATTGCAATTTGTTTTAGCTTAAAAAGGGGGAAACAAATATCGATTGTGGTTTAACTTTCGTTGCTTAATCCAAGCGACTTTTTTTTAGATATTTATGGCTTTTGTTGCTTATATGCTTACGATAGTTTTTGTAGAGAATTTTAGGAAACATAAATGCGTTTTTAAAAAATTTAAATTTAAAAAACAATTTAAAATTTTTTTTGAGATGATTCATGTAAGGCTTAAGGACTGTAACTTTATTATTCTTTAAATGCGAAATGATATTTTAAATTTGCATAACAGTAGCGTTTAAAAAATGCAACAGTTTTTGTATCTCTAAGGTGTATTTCGCAAATGCACTAAAATTTTTAACAAAAGACAAAAACTCCCTTTAATACAGGGTGTCTGGTGTCAAATTTACATTTTTAAATGTAATTGTTTCAAAAAGTGATAAACGGTGCGGAGGCAGGGTGGCACCGTTGGTATTATCGATAGTGCGGATTTATCAGTCATGATGTCGCAGTTGCTAAGAGTAAAGATTCTAACGTACTTGCTTGTCAACAACTTTGTTCAAATCTTGGTATTTCGGGGATTACGTGATGGACCAAGTAAAAATTTAATTCGTTAATGGGTGCAGAGATTTTGCGCAACTGCTTCGGCTATGAGAGTCTCACAGCCGGGGCCCAGTCGATATTTAAGGACTTATGAAAACATTGAACTGGTTGAAAGCAGTACACGTGAAAGTCCAAGGTTTCCAATTCGGAAAAGAGCAGTCTCACTGGGACCTTGAAAGCAAATACTCATGAAATTTTAAAAAAGAATTTGAAGTTCCATCCTTTCAAAATTTAAATCGTTCAAGAATTGAAAGAAAGTGACTTTCATTTACATTTTTGTGAAATGATGTTGGAGCGTTTTGGCACTAGAAATCCCATTTTTTGAAGCAACGAGGCTCATTTTCACTTAAACGGCCACGTCAACAAGCAAAACTACCACAACCCTCAATTAAAACATCAAAAACCATTGCGTTGCCCTAGGGTAACTGTTTGGTGTGCCTTATCAATACATGAGATAACTTTACCATTTTTTTCCAAGACTCCTAAAAGCAGGCGACGAATGTCAACGGTGAAAATTGTAGCTTTAAAGAAAAATATTCATCAAGAAATCGGCTCAGTTGAACAAAGTTTAATGCAGCGTGTGACTCAGAACACAAGGATCCGTTTTAAACAGTGTGTTCAACTCGACGGAAGACGTCTAGAAGAAGTGCTCTTCTCCATTTTCATTCTATCGTTCAATGCACTTAATACAACTTTGTTTCAATTATTACATTTTTAATTTCAGTTTAAAAATATAAATCTGCCCCCAAAAAACACCCTGTGCGTTTTGTGTCTTCACCTTCACCAGCATGCAAGCTTATTCTGGTGTTCAGTGCCACCTTCTTTGCCAGAAGTTTCTTCGGATGCCATAATATTGTGCCTGTTATCAAAATAGCAATATTGGACACCGTCCATAGCTATCCACAGCTTTACAGAAGAGGATTGGTGTGTAACCACTTTGTAGAAACAGCTGATATTAAGGGGACTGAGGCCCCAGGTTTTGACTCCGAGGTGCTTCGCGCTATCTGACAAATTTAGTATCGCTCCGTTCAGTGACGGGGATTAAAAAAAGGAATCTTGTACTTGTCCCTAGACAGGATCAGCTCTGCTTTATTAAAAGTGTCCTCAAAGCCAAATCTATCCTTTTGGAGAATGCCAGGTATTGCCACTGCCACGTCATCCACATAGATAACAATCCCTACTTCCATTTAGTTTATAGCCCCAGCAATATGTTGAGAGTAATGTTCCTTAGTAATCGCAATAAATCCCATCCATGAGGGCTTCTTTTTTCTGGTCTCGTGACACCAGCTAGCCCTACGTGAACTTGCAACACCAAAGAACTTGTTTCAATTTTATTTCACAATTCCAAACTATGCTTTTTTTATTTATAGTTAAATTTATTTGTTTTAAGGCAGTTCTGTTATTGTTAGGCCTGAGTTCAAATCCCACTAAATTCTTATTTTTGCAAATAAAAAAATAATTTTTTTTCCTTTTTACTCTACTAGCGCTGGGTTTTTAAAGAAATTTTAATTAAAAGAACGCATTTTTGAAACCAGCTACGAGTTTCATCATCATTTGATCGGTTGTTAGTTTTTTGAATTAAAACATTAGACGTTCAACTCACCGATCTAGGTATCGTGGTGACATCAACAAAGGTTTTAAGCGGTCTAATAACCAGAATTTTATATATTTTGGTTGTCGGTTTTTAAAATTTTGTTTTTCGAATATTAAATAAACCGAGGTTTTCGTACATTTCTTCATTTTTTCATTGTTTGATTTTTTTAAATACTCACAGCGCTTTAGCAACCTTTAAATTAATTTTTCCTAAGGTTTGCCTTTTATACAGAAACTAAAACTTTTAATCTAATACTAACATTTCAAAACTTTTTCTGCAAATGTTTTTGTACTTAATATAATCTAAAATTGAACAACCAAAACATTCACTTTCATATTCTATATCTTCAAATCCTACAAAAAGAGTATAAGTAACTTCTACACCTTTTAATTGAATTTAAATCACATTAAAGTTTACATCCAGCATAAAAACTTACAATCTTGAACCTTAAAGTATTTAATAATTCTTCACAAGAACTTACATATCTTCAGCTTAAATCTTTTTCTTTTTCAATTATTTCACCACATCCTTTAATATGTACGATTACCACATAAATCTCTAAGGACATTATTTTATCTACTTTTTTTTTCGCAAGTCTCCATTGTTTCATTGGCAAATGTTAAAAAAGTAAAAGCGCATTTAAGTTACTTCTCTTGTAGCGAATAATAGAAAAAAAGTTAAATAAAAAATGATGGCAACATAAAAAATCAAATAAAATATTCATTTCTTGATCTTTGATCTGTACATAAATATTTTCAACATTTTCATCATAATTCTTAACGAAATGAAAAGAATAAGAAAAAAGTGAATGAAAAAAATATTTACATTTGTACGTATTGCAATTCAAATTTTAAAACCTTAAGCAATGTGGTAAAAAGATATACATATGATTGTGTAATTGTTTGCTAAAGGGATTTGCTACTAAAGAAAGATAGGTTTACTAACGCAGGATTTGGTTATGAAACTTAATGGCAGTTAAAACAATTATTCTTTACTATTAGTAATTTTTTTGTTTTAACTGAGATTTTGGAACTGTTTTGTTTACTGCTTAATTAATATTGTTAATACGCCATGTGTGACAAGAGGTGGGTTTTTATATTTTTTGTCTAAAATTCGCTCCCAAAACAACAAAAATACACAAAAAAGCTTAAAAAAGCTGAATTTCTAGCCAAAAAAACATATAAAACGCTTTGAACAATAACTAGAAAATTAAAAGGTAAGGAAATAAATACCTAAATCAGTTATAACTTAGCATAGAAAAATTTAATAACATTAAAGAATGAAATAAATGGCTTTAAGTTTCTTTCCAGACACGTTTTTAATTGGCATTTTTGTTTCATCCAAATATATTCGATTTTGGGAGTTAAGAAGCCGGAAAAATTTTCCTTAATTAAATGAAAATTTTCATTTAATTAAAAATTTTAAGAAATTTAGTTAAATAATTAATACGAAATGTTAGCGGATTGAGACATCAGTGTTTTATTTCCTGTGCACAAAAGAGGAAACAAGACAGTATATGCCAACTATAAAGGCATAGGTCTACTTCCCAGTGGTTACAAGATATTATCCAGCGTATTGTGTTAAAGATTAAAAAAAGTCGAGAAGGTAACTGGGTCATATCAACGCCATCGGCCAGATATAAATACTACGTCAAATCCTTAAAAAAACTAAAGAAAGACAAGTTGACACATACCTCCTATTCGTCGTTTATAAGGCCGCTTACAGCCCCATACGTTCAAAGGTGTTAAAATAGGCATTAATATCTCTGAGCCTTTTAGCACCGAATGAGGTTTCAGGTAAGGAGACATCCTTTCGTGTAATCTTTTTAACAGGCTCATACGGGACGCAAATGTGAATGGAACTGGCACACTATTTACAAAACAACACATATTACTGCTTATGCCAACTGTATCAACATCACAGGGAAAACATTGGGAAAAAGTCGAGAAAGAATCAGTCAAACAGAGTCTGTCAGTAAATGAAGATAATACCAAGTTGTGTTGATACACAAGACGTCTAGTAAGCTTGGGCAGACGGTAGAAGTTGAAAACTACAACTTTTAAATAATCAACGGTTTTGTCTACCGGCACCAACTTTGAAAAAGTCGAGAAAGAATAGACCAAAGTGAGTCTGGCTGCTGCTTTCTTCCACCTGACTGGAAGAACTACCAGGGGTAAACGGCACAAGATAATAAAGTAAACGACTTTTGCCACCGAAGGAGCGATTCGCGCAAAAAATAATACAAGCCGATTTCAAGTCCCCTGGCATCACTAAAAATGGCAAAAAACATTGTTGCTGATTTTTCTTAGTCGACTGCGAGTTCTTCTAGGGGTAATTGGCTCAGCTAATGAGAGAATTTTTTTTCTTTTTTTTTAAATAATATTTTTACTGTTTGATGTAATTAAAATTCCAAAGAATCTTCAAATAAATGAAAATCCGGGGAAAATTTTTTCCCCTGGATCTCAATGCCAAGTATCGAAACACAACAAATATTTAATTTTTAAATATGCAAGAATATTACAAAAATTTTTTTAAAATCCTTTTAAAGGATTACACGAGTATACAAAATAATGGAGGCATCACTCTCTATATATGAAAAGTTCCTTTGGAATGCATTTGTATCAAAATGTAATATAAAAAGTTCTCTTTTAAGTCGTTGTGGTCGACAATTTTATAAAAATTCTTCAGCAAGTTGCAAATATAACATTTTTCTCTTATCAAGTATATCATTGCCAAAGATGCTTCATATTTACGTTTTATCCTTGGCAACTTAATCATACATTTGTTGTACCAACTTATTCATTTTCTTTGCCTTTTTTACTTTTTTGTGTGTTATTTATTTGGATTTTTTATATATTTTTTTCTACGTATTTTAAGCAAAAAAAAAAAAAAAAACAATATTCAAAGAAAACAATTTTTAAATAAAAATTATATTCAAAAATGCTTTCTGTTAGGCAAAGCAATTGAAAAATTGATATAAATGGATTTTTGAATGATGCCAACAAAACTTAAAATATGTGTTAACGAAAGCCAAAGAAAATGGAGGAAAGAGTTGTTTTCATAATATTAGCTGTAAATACGAACAGATACACAGACACATATTTAAGCATATTATCACACAATCGGGATGTTCAGATAGAAATTATGGTGAAAATTACTGAGGTGGCCAATCTCCTCACTAAACACTAAAACAAAATAATTTTTTTAAAACACAAAATTGTTAAAAAAAATTAATAAAAATTCACAAAAGTCATTTGAACTGTCAAATTGCAACCCGTTTTTTATACCCAAACCACTACACTCAAAATGTATATATTCGGTGAATACGTGATGGACCGAGTGTAAATTTAATTCGTTCATGGGTGCAGAGACTGCGCGCAACTGCCTTGGCTATGAATGCTCCCCGTCCAGGGCTAAGTCGTTCTTCAAGGACTCACGGAAACACTGAACTTGTTGGAAGCGGTTTGCGCGAAAACCTGCGACTTTAAAAAAAAACAGCTTCACTTGGGATTCCAAAAGCAATTATTTATTTAAGTCTGTAAAAAAGATCTCAAGTTTTATTAAAATCGTTCAAGAACTGAAAAAAGTGGATTTGATATACGCAAAAATTTTGTTAGACCATGTTGGAGCGTTTTTGCGCTGTAAATCCGATTTTTAGAGCGACGAGGCTCATTTTAACTTAAAGGGCCACGTTAACAAGCAAATCTGCCGATACTGGTCTCCATAAATCCGCAACCCTTAATTGAAACCTCAGAAACTATTGCATTGCCCCGGGGTAACTGTTTGGTATGCCTTATCCACGCATGAGATAATTGGACCATTTCGGTTTCAAAAATTCTCGAGGCCAGGCGACGAATGTCGACACTGAAAATTATCGTTGCATGATTACGGAATTATTTTTTTCAAATCAGAGTTTCGAAGAATTTGCTTCAGAAAAATTTTCCCTAAAAACTTGATCTATAACGTCTAATCCTCATCGTAATAAAACACTTGTAATTTAGTTGAAGATCGATCATAGACTGCTCTTTATTGATCAGAGAATAGTTAACTTAAACCGTAGTACAAGTATCGTTTTACATAAGTATTCTTAGTATTACAGGGTGATATAAGTATAATATTATATAGAATAGAGATGGCACTACACCTCCCTTTTTATATAAAAGAAAATTGTGAAATAAACAAAGTTTGGCTTCGAAATAATTCATTTTAGTTATTTCATGTTTTTTTTTTTTTTTTTTTTTTTTTATATGTAGTATAATTAGTAAATGCTTATTTATATTCTAACATTCTAATATTATTTTAATTTTTTTTGTTTTTTTTTTTTTTTTTGTTTCAAGTTTCATAAACTTTACATTAGTTTTATTTTGCAATTTTCTTTCGTTAATATAATTTGAGTTTTTACAGTTTTCTTATTCTGTTTTTGTGAACAATTTTTCCTTTGTTTGTCGTATTGTTGTAAATTGTTACGTTTGTATTATCAATTTTTGTTACATTGTATGGACCATCATAAATATTTTTATGTTTATCATAAGGCTCTTTTTGTAAAACAACTGTGTCATTAACTTTTAGTTCTATTGGTTTGACAAAATTATCGTAAAATTTTTTGTTTCTTAATTTGTGTTTTTCAATCAAGTCTTTTGCTACTAAATTGGTTTTTTGTAATCTGTATTTGACTTCGTTTCTGTAACTTTCAATATTGTAAATCGGATCTAGGTTATTGTTAATTTCATTAGGCATTGTTGCTTTTTTCCCGAAAACTAGCTCAAACGGAGTAAACTTATTGTCGAATACTGTGTTTGGTGTAGTATTATGATAGAAAGCAAAATACTTCAGATAGGTGTCCCAATCTGATAAATTTTCATTTAAATAAGCCCTAATATACTCGTTGAAAACACGATGGTTACGTTCTACTGTGCCAACAGTTTCATGATGATAACTGGTTGAAAAGTTGATGTCTATTTTTAAAAATTTGCATAGTTCTACGAATATTTCGTTCTTAAATTCAGTGCCAAGATCAGATTTTATTATGTTCATTTTGCCATAAACTAGGATGAAGTTTTCAAAAATTGCTCTAGCAACAGTTCGTGCAGATTTTTCTGGTATAGGAATAGCAACTAAATATTTCGATAAGTCGCACATGATCGTTAGTGCGTATTTGTTTCCAAAAGTTGTTTGCGGAAGTGGACCTATTGTGTCCATAACGACAATATCAAACGCTTTGACAGGAGTTGGTGTCAGTGTTAGTTTCTCAGTATTTGAGGGTTTGACTTTGTTTAAGCTACATTGAATACAGCTTTTGACAAACTTTGCAATATCTTTTGTCATTTTTGACCAAAAATATTTTGTCCTAATTTTTGCGTAAAGCTTCTTTTGTCCGCAATGACCTCCTAAGATGGGATCTCTATGATAAATTTCCATGATTTTAATCTTTTCTTCATCGTTCGTAACTATTGAGACTGGTTCAGTAAGGATTATTTCTAAATTCTTGAGTACTCTATTTCCATAATCTTTTAATTGTTGAATCTTAAAAATTTTAAAAAATAAATCATTCTTTGGCCATTCTGCACTGTAAATCTTTTGATTGTTGGCTTCTTTTTCGAGCCTCGAAAGCAAATAGTCAAAACTAATTGTTTCGTTAACAATATTTAGTTTAACAGTTAACAGTTTTTTAAATTTTCTATACATATTTACGCGTAATTCCTTGGTATTATAATCATACTGAACTATTTCTGTTTTTATTTTTGGTATCTTTGTACTAAATGAATGAGAAAATTTATCATAAACTTTAAAATTGCAATGCTCTGCGTCGTCAATAGGTTTTGATTCGATATTACTGGCTGGTTTTCTCGACATTGAACGTGTTGTTATTGTAAGTACCTGGTTGCTTGTGTTTTTCAGATCATTGATTGATAATCTTGACAATGCATCTGCCCCTACATTCGTTTTACCTTTTATATATTCGACTGTAAAGTTGTATTCGGATAGTTCTAATCTTATCCGGGTAAGTTTTGAGGAAGGGTCTTTTATGTTGAAAAGGTAAACTAGTGGACGATGATCTGATCTCACTAAGAAAGAAGTACCATAAACATATGGACGAAACTGTTTTATTGCAAAATGAATTGCTAATAATTCTAACTCAATGACCGGTTTTTTCTGTTCTGACTTACTAAATGACTTTGATGCAAAATATATAGGTAAGTCGTTGCCGTTAAAGTTTTGACTTAATATAGCGCCACATCCTGTTTGTGAAGCATCCACCGTAATAATAAACTGTTTCGAAAAGTCTGGGTATTGTAGTATCCTTGGAGAGACTAATGCTAACTTTAGATTTTCGAATGAAATTTGGCATTTTTCGTTCCAATTGAAATTAACATTTTTTCTCGTTAAGTTATTTAATGGCGCTGCAAGTGTAGCAAAATTAGGTATGAACCGTCTATAATAATTCGTAAATGCTACGAAACGTCTTACAGCGTCCTTGTCCGATGGAATAGGATATGTTTTAATTGCGTTTACTTTTGAATCATCCGGCAAAAGACCGTTTGCGGTGCATTTGTGGCCTAAAAATGTTACCTCGGATCGGAAAAAATTGCATTTGTATGGGTTTACTTTTAAATTATGTCTCCTTAAAACATCAAAAACGTCTTTTAAGTTATTTACGTGATGCTGTTTGCTACACCCCACAATGACTATGTCATCGACATATAAAAAAGCTTTGTCTGGAGAAAGTCCTGAAAAGGCAATTGACATCATCCTTGAGAATGAATTGGGTGCTACGTTAAGCCCGAAAGGTAAGACCTTCCAACGAAAGGAGCCTTTATCTGTGCTAAATGCAGTTAAGTCCCGTGAATCAGGATGTAAAGGAATTTGGTGGAATCCGGAAAACAAATCTATAATAGAAAAATATTTCGCTCGACCTAGATTGTCTAAAATGTCGTCAATGCGTGGTAGCGGAAATTTGTCGGCGATAAGTTTTCTGTTAACACCACGATAGTCTACACACATTCTGTACAATTTTTGATCGTCGGGGCTCTTTTTCGGCACAAGTATCAAGGGACTGTTGTAGTTTGAAAAGCTTGGTTCAATCAGGTCATTTTCCAATAAATTATTAACTTGTCTATTAATTTCGTGTTTTTGTGAATGGGCCAGTCTATAGTTTTTAATATAAACTGGTGCAGTATCAACTAGTCGTAACTTTTGTTCGTAAAAGTTGTTAATCGTCATTTTGTCATTCTTTAATGCAAAAATATCAGAATATTCCTTACAAAGTGGCATAAGACTATCCCTTGCATCATCAGGCATCTGGCTATGCAATATATTTGTCAATTCAATAATACGTTCACTGTTTGCATTGTTATCATTAGTCGAGTATATGTAAAAATTGTTCAATTTTTCCATTTTAAGTTTGTCATTTTGTACACATTTAAATTCGTCAGTAGTATTCACTATGCGTATAACTGGATTATTTGAATCAATTATAGTCTTCCCAACAATTACACCCTTACAAATCTGTTGTGACTCCACAAACATGGGCTCTGTTACCTTATGTAGGTTAAATACACGGTACACTTCGCACCTTGGGGGTATAACGCACGTGAAATTTCTGGATCCTTGCAATATGGGTACACTTATTTTCTTACTTCCACTAAAAAATGTTACGGTCATGTTACTGTAGTTCAACTGACATTTATTGTCTTTGAGAAAGTCCTTTCCTAAAATTCCATCAGCAGGAATATTAAAGTCGTCACTCACCACGTGTAAAACTTGGGATATTAAACAGTCTGAGATGTTTATGCTAGTACAGATCGTTCCTAGTGTATCAAAAGAATTTGACGTTATGCCTGTTATACTTATGATTTCATTTTGATTCAAAAAAATGTTTGGGTTTAAACAAGAAATTTTAATAAGAGAAATGTCTGCTTGTGAGTCGACGAGAAAAGAGCATTCTTTGATGGTATCAGCGCAGTTTATCTTTATGAAATCAGCATAATTAAGATTGAAGCTATAAACTGATTTTTGAAAAATTTGATTATTTAATTTTGGTATTGTGGTTCGTTTTCCTCCCTCAACGTTATCGGTTGAGGGGCTTGGACGTTTAAAGTCCTTACAGAAGCTACTTGGTTTCCTGAGTTCTGAGAATTACGATTTCTGTTATGACCACGGTAATTGTTGTTGAACCGACCAGTGTTAGAAAAATTTTGATCGGTTCTCCTAGAGGAATTGTGCCTATTGAAATGTCTGTTATTATTTCCACGATAAAAATTGGTGTGAGAACGTTCAGAATTTTGGTTCTGGTACCTATAGTTTCTGTCATTTCTATTTCTAATTTGGTTTCCTATCGCTAAAACCTGACGTTCCTTTGTTTCTGCTGCTTGTTCGACTACCAGTTTCGCTATAACTTCTTTTGGGTCGGTAAACGTTGAGGATGCCAAAATTGACTTTACTAAATCTGATCTTGCGTTTAGTCTACACATTGCAACCGTTTGCTCTATCGCCATCTCATGGGCTTTTTCTTTAGTAATGCCTTCAAAAGTAAGAGATCGTTTGAAAGCGTCAGCTAAGCTCTCAGCTTGTTTTGCAAAGTCTGCATAGTTATTATTTTTAACGTTTAGAGCTGAAATTTTTCCAGCAACTACCTTTGAGTTATCTGGTTTTATGTGAGCTTTTAAAGCAGTTTTTATGTCATTTATTGTAGAAATACTATCTGGCAAGGCTTCACGAGCTTTTGATTCAAGTTTAGATTTGATAAAAGTAAGAAATGTATTTGTCAGATTAGGTTCAGTAAGATCTTGAATTAAATCTATTTTATCTAAAAAGGAATCTAGGGCTAGGGGGTTTCCATCGTAATTTTCCCTTATTATGGAGGCGCACATTCCTATATAAGATCTTTTCTCTTCTACTGTCGCCATTATTCTAACAATTTCAATATTTGCTTTTCTATCACGATTGAAGTTACCCTCCGAGTCACTATTACCTTCTATCACAATATCTTTGTTCACCAATGAAAATAAGTTTTTCCCCTCCGGTACTTTTATTTTACAATGAAGTTTTTCAAAACATTTAACTAAAAGTTGTCGACAGTTTTTAATTTTAGTTAAAATTGATTTCTGATTCGCAGGAGGCAATTGTTTGTGCCTTGGTTTTATATATTCTAATAAAATATTATATGTTTCTATTAAAAGTGAAATATATTCATTAATTTTATCGGTGTTTTTAGTTAATGGCCTGTTTTGCAAAATTCTTTTCTTGATTTTGTAAAATTCAAATACGAGTTCATTAAACTTCGTATTATCAAATTCTGACATTTGTTACTTAAGATAAATTATTTAAAATTTTAAAGTTTGATTTGTGAGAATGAATATTTTATTTGTTTTTTTTTTATAGTTTTTTTCTTTTTAATTCAATTTTATTTGCACCATACATGTACCTTGTTAATAATTGTTTTGCTAAATTTTTTATATTTTTTAAAAAAATTTCTTCTTTTTGTTTTGTGTAGTTTTTCTTTTATACTCTTTGCATTATATTTTGTAAATTTAAGAGTAATTTGCTTCAATACCTAAAAAAAAATTCTCTTCGAATTTTAACACAAATTATTTCACCTTTATTATTATTTCTTTTCTTTATTTTCTCATTTTTATTACAAGATAGGTTTTTATATACAAATTAAGTATGACATAGTATGTATGTATGTATATATATACATATATATATAGGTATGTAATACAAGCATGTACATAGATTCTATATAATTACATTTATATTAATTTATATATTAATACTTTACAATTTGTGTTAAAACATATTATTTTGTTATAACTTTTATAATAATTTTAATGTTTTAAATAGTAATAGTTTTAGTTTTAGGTAATAAGTGTAAATTATTTTATGTTTATATGTTTAAAAAAAATAATAGCAAAATTACTGATATTACTAAAGTTTAATTACGAATGAAATAGGTATAAAATAAAATTTAGGAAATAAGTTTTTATATGTATACAATTTGTACATATTTACGCTGTAGATTTAGTTTTTTCTTCCAGAGATTGAGTCTGCAGATGCTTCCAGAATGTTGTAGGTGTTTCTAGTGTGATACCCGTTATTTTTCTTCCTATTATTATCTTAATTTTTAGTCAATCATCTTGGCATGTTGTAGCAAATTTTATTCTCGCCACATTATTAATTTTGTTTAATTTTTTCCTTATTTGTTATAAATTGGTTTTTGTCTGTTTTAAATAATTTTGTAACAAAAACTATATAAATTTATTTATTTTGTATGCATGTTTGTGTTTTTTCATATCTTTTTTCTATTTTAAGCAGTTTTTGCTTCATTTTTTTTTCTTGTTAAGCGGTTTCATATGTAATTGAAACTATCTTTTTAGGGTATAATTTTTGGTTCGTTTTTCCCGTTTTGCATGATCACGCTACATTTTTATCACTTAGTCTTTATCTCTTATATTTTGTAACTGTTTTGTTACCACGACACATTCTTTAAAATTGTATTTTCCGTTATTTATTTTTTGGTTAGAATTTTTTTTTACTTTTTGGTTAAAACATGAGGTTTTCTTATTTTTGACCATTACAAATAATTTTACATTTAACTCTTTCCAAATTTTGATATAATTGAACTGTTCACCATTTTTTTTATTTTTGTTTTTAATTTTTTCTGGAAAGCTTTTTTTTTTTTTTTTTTGATTTTAATGTTTAAAGAAACATTTTTTTTTTTTTTAGCGTTTGTATTAAAAACTATGTTCTTTTTTAAGATCTCGAATTGTTTAACTTTGTTGAAAATATAACATATATTTTCTTTTAACAAATAATTTTAAACAAAAAAATTTGCTTGGTTTTGTCCTGTCACGGTCGCCATATAACGTCTAATCCTCATCGTAATAAAACACTTGTAATTTAGTTGAAGATCGATCATAGACTGCTCTTTATTGATCAGAGAATAGTTAACTTAAACCGTAGTACAAGTATCGTTTTACATAAGTATTCTTAGTATTACAGGGTGATATAAGTATAATATTATATAGAATAGAGATGGCACTACAGATCAGTTGCTTTAGAGATATCCCATGGCCACCGGGGTCTCCTGATCTAATTCCCAAGTAATATTTTATGGGACAATTTTCAATCTTTTGTGGCTTTAGAGGAAAATATTCGCTGAAAAATCAGCTCAATCGAACCAAGTTCCCTGCAGCGTATAGCGCAGAATACAAAGATCTGTTTGAACAGAGTGTTCAACTCGATGGAAGATACCTGGGTGACATACTTTTTAAAAAATAAAATCCGCATTTACATTCATTCGTTCAATGCTCTTAATAAAACTTTGGGTCAATTATCAACTTTGAAAATTTAAATCTGCCACCAGACACCCGTATATTACCTGATTATAAATATATAAGAATTAATAAATAAAATCATTTTTCAAATAAGATTTGTGTAACTATTTTTGAGGAAATTTTTTTTAAATTGTTTAATTGTTTAAGCCTTAATTTTAAATACTCTTGTACTTTTGTTTCGGCCTCTCTGTAGCCTTAAAAATATATATTTTGTTCATTGCCAAAACCGATACTCTGTTGAATACGTTAACTAAACGTTTTTTTTTATACAGCGTTCCTTCGTAAAACCATTATTTCTATGTGCAATTGTGCAAATTTTGCCAAATGATAATCCTAATATCTTTCTGCACATCTTTTTCACTTCCTACCCCACCATCTCTGCATTATCACGACCACAATTTGTATACAATTTTATTATAATATTGCGGTTTTAAAATAAATTTTTTTTCCTACTCTTTAGGGAATATTATCATCCGCACATATAGAACTGGCATTGTTTTGCTTTTTTTTTTTGGTACAAGATTTATTAAGTGCTAAAATGTGCAATAATGCGCGTTATTTCTAGTCGTTAAAAAACGGGGCGCACGACTTACAGCGAAAAGGAATTTCTCTGTGCAAATGAATGAGTGTGTAACGAGCAACATAATTTAAAATTTTTATTACACTTAGCGAAGACAACATTTCGCATATAAATTTATGATGATGATAATCGTAATAATAGTACAAGTAAATGGTAGTGAATGTGTTTGTGTTTTATTTTTCTATTTGAAATTTGAATACGTTTTCGTTGCACGTTAGAGGTGGGTATACATTACAAATTGGCCTTCAGCTAATGTTGAGCATTTCAATATTTTTTCTTTCCTTCATTGGTTTTTAAGTAAGAGGATTATGATTTGAATAATTAAGAAACGATAAAATAAACATGGTTTCAGTGAGATATACAAATAGCGAAAAGGTTTTTAGCGCTTTAAGATTTATATAAAAAGTTGTAGGCGGAAGGTATATTTAAATAAAAAGGCCTTATACTCTAGACACAGCTGCACAGTGGGGCCAAATGCATGAAAAATGGCGATTAATTCATAGAAGTCGTAATTTAAAAAAAAAATATTTTTTATTAATGGATATTTATAAATACATAAAAAACTAACACTTAAAAAAAAACGGGGTGAAAAAACACATTTTTTAACCCTTTATGGGCCATTTTGTGTTCTGTAAAAAATCCTCTTTTTTCACATTTTTTGCTGTAACTTTGGAACGGTGCGCTATAAATTATTCAATTAAATTGCAAATTAAAGCATACTAAATGTACTTTAAGAAAAATAAGTAATATTTTTTAAATTAATAAGGAATAAATATTTTATATGTATTTCTATTAGAAAATTTTTAAATTAAAATCATACCTTTTTTCTCGAAATTTTAAAATTTTGCTCAAAAATGAAACATTTGAAAATCTAATTGTTTTTTTTATTGATAAATAACCATAAACACACTATTTAAAAAAAATTTAATTAAATTCGGTTATTCAATTTTTTTTTTTTGAAAACAACAATTTTTTATTATAATCATTATTACCTTCAATGTTAGTATTTACTTCACATTCAATTTCATAATCATAAATTAATTCGTTACAATAATCTTAATCTTCATCTTCATCTCCATCTTCATCATTGCTATTTTGATTGCTGGGAAGTACAAGCAACTCCAATGCAGATTTTGGCATTAGCTCTTTTTTCTTTTTAGAACTATTGTTCATGCTTGTTATAAACGGATCTGAACTTAAGAGAAATCTATTAAAGATATCTTCCATTGTTTTTTCTCGACTGCATTTACGGGCAAAATTCTCCCTATAACTTTTAAAATCTTTATTTCTGGCTTCCTGAGACTCTTCGGTTAGCTGACCAATTGGCAATGGCGATAATGATATAATTTCAGGCCCATGAATAAAATATTTGTGAAGAGTAGGAGGCATATAGTACCATGGATATTTTTTCACAAATAGCCTGGCAGTGTTATTAGCGAAGTTTGTAAATTTTTCAATGTTGACCTCAATACCACTAGAAACTACAATTAATATTGTGTGCATATTTTTGATCAACTCTAAATCAATATTAGTAATTTCAGCAGATACTTCTGCATTCTTAAAAAAACGTCTTGCAGTATTCTCGTCATTAGAGTTACCAAAACCAGGTTTTGGTTGATCAATGATCAATCCCGTTCTCTTTTTAAATTCGCGTTGAATACGACTTTTAGTTTGATGCATGTATATGACCAACAGTTATTATGTAGGACTCAAATAAATGACAATAATAAATAGGGATGGGAGCGTGACCTCCTTCAATTTTTCAAAATAGTGCACTTGTGCCATATACAATTTTTAATAATTTAAAATTAACAAATGTTTAAGTAAAATTCATTGAAATATCATAAGCTTATGTAAAATAATTTAATTAGTTTTATTCATAGTAAATAAACCAAACATACGCAATCACGTGAGCATGCGTGAATTAAAGTTACTCACGCCCCATCTCTAATTAACAACACATTTTTTAGCTACAATAACAACTACTCGTTATAGTATAGTGACAAAACAAAGTAAAAACAACTTGATGTTTTGTTTTGTTTTTTTTTTTCATATTTGTGGATTTTTAGCATCTTCAGTTATTTCACAAAAACAAGCATAACTCAAAAATCGCAAAAAATCGCAAAAAAATATTTTGGGGTTTATTAGTTGAGATCTGATATTATAACACTATATAGACGATTTTACGCAAGCTCACGAACAAAGTTGTTGAAACTCCATATATAAATCAAAAATAGCCCATTTTTGGGCTAATTTTATTTTATTAACATTTAATATTTTTAAAACATTTATTTAAACAAAAAAACATGTACTATATAGTAAACTACCTGAAGTTGACGGTTCCATTATAAAAATTTAACTTTTAGAAGTATTAATAGAAAAAATTATCAATTGAAATATCAAAATTTTCACTTTTTTTTGAATATGCACAAAAAAATAACAATTATTCAACTTTAAGTGCTCACTTCAACTAAAGCAAACAACTTAAAAGTATAATTTTTGCAATTAGGGATGCAGAATTTTATCCACTTTCACCCGGTACCAAACACGATCATAAATTTTAAAGTTCATATTTTGAATTAATCGCCATTTTTCATTCATTTGGCCCCAATGTGAGCTGGGGCGAACGACGATTTTTGCACTATATGACGAATTTGTCCGTTTAAATTCGTTGCATAAATTGACGAATTGGCCAAATGCACCGAATCTGCAGATCACTTTTCAGATAAATACCGCAGGTGATGTTTAAGCCCAACATCGTAATGCCGCTTCGAAGTAAACTGTTACACGTACAATTGGACGGCCTGGTGACAAACCGGTCGATTCACTTACGGCTGATCAGAGATGGTCGTTGAGCTGAGACTGAGGTAAGATCTGATTCTGATCTACGTCTAAACGGAAACGGTCATGTAAGACACCTGAAACACATCCACCAATCATCAGGCTTTACAGTGCGATCGCTAAGAGTCCGCTTGTAGGGGCTGCTATCGACAAGAGTAAAGGCAATGGTGCCATCCGTTTAAAAAAAAGTTGGGGGATTATCTATTAGAAAATAATGAGAGTGTTCTGTAGTATCCCTAAGGGGTTGGTAAGTGTATAAACAAAAGTGCCTAAGTCTACCTCCTAGTGGTATCAATCGGAAAACTTTCGGAATAATTGCCGAAAGGCTAACAGACTTGGCTGAGACAAAAACAATCTGTCTTGGGTAAAGGAGTGATCAGTGATTCACTGGTCTGGCTTGAGGCAGGTTGCCCTTGTTGCGCTGTGCCATGTACATCACCGTTAAGTGGCACAGCAATGCAGGGTTTAAAGGGTACCAATACCTTAACTGTGTAAATTAGAAATTGGTAGGAATGAAATGCAAGTATATTTCCGAGGCTGACCAGAGTCCTTTCTGTTACCACGGGAATCAGTTGGCCCCATGTGCTTACCAGTGCATGAACTGATTGATGTTGAGGTCTCCTTCGGGAGTTCACGTGGTGGCTGTGGTTATCCCCAACTGTAGAACGAAAGTGAATATACTGGGGTCCGTCCTGTACGGGACCCAGAGTAACCGTGTAAGCGGTCTTATATGAACTTAGGGTTCAACAAGAAAAAGTTTCTGGTTTTGGCGGATCTACCCAGGCACATGACAAACTGTTGAAGTAGGCTATTAGCTGAAAACGTGTAAATGTGTTTGGAGGTAGGTGAATAGGGAAACTGGCTACGGCTGGGGACTCTAGGATCTAAAATAAGATCCCGTCAAAGTAGTAGCAAATAAATGAGAAGGCCGGCATTGGCATCTTGAAGCATGTGCGTGACTCGGTCCTGACTGGCGGTGAGAAGATTATGAAGCATTGATGATGTCGGATGTATTTGATCCTAATTGGGAGAATGAAATAATGGATCCTTTTAACAGAGCTGGGGGCCGCAATCGTGTTGGGTGCGACTGAAAATCATAATCTTTCTTGCTTAGGGTTGGGTGCTGTTTCACAAGTGTGTGGAGAGGTGTTTTGTCGGCGTGGATCTGTTTTGATGATGAAGAAGCGAGATCAAAACTAGAAACACAATTCGGGTTTAGATAGCCCAACTCCTCACCAAGGAGTCTGTTGTGGCTACACAGAGTCATAACAGAGAATTGGTACCTGGGTGGTTTGGTAGGCCATTCTGGGGGCGTTGGTGGACGCTTTGTATTCACCACTGTTGAGAGCACCGTGGGTTATTGCCAAAACGGCAGGTAACACGTAAAACCCTAACGTATCCCTAAGAAAAATCTCGGTTTAGCCTCTCTTATCAATTAAGATGGCTGGTTTTTAGGCCTGCACCGTTTAATGGTCGGTCAAGTTGCTAAAACTATCCATAGAAGCCCCCGCAGAAGTTTGACCAAGCGCGAGAATGGACATGGTAACAGCGACGATATATATATAAGTGCTTCTACAAAATTTTAAAATATTTTTAAAAAGAGCTTGGACGACATTACTCATACATATGAAGATCTCGGAAAAGTTTCTAAAATATATAAGACTTTTAGTTTGAAAGTTTAAGTATCTGCATTTTATTTACTTCCCGGTCTCAAATTTTTTTTACTGGTTTGGCAACAATTTAGTTTTAAATTTAAACTAATTTTTTTTTATTAATTAAATCTAAAAATTTCTTCTAAAATTGCCTTAATATAATTTCTTTAATATGTATTAACTTGTAAATGTTTTTCAGTTTTTTCTTTTACTTTTACTAAACTTTTCTGCATATGTCTGCATATTTATGTATCAATGCATGTGACTATAATCATATGAACTTTTCTATATGCCACTTTTTTTTTGAAAAGTTTCTCATTTTCAAAGCATTTAGTTTATCCTTAAGATATTTTTCTTTAAACGTTGAGGCAAACTTTCTTTTAGCAAAAAAAAAATAAATAACTTTGACGAACAAATTTTTTTCTTTATCCAACCAAAGAGAAATAAAACTTTAAAAAGCACAACTTTTATAATTATACAAATTTTGGCAAAGAAATCTTTTAGAAAAATAACAACTTTTCAGTAGGCAGAAAGGAAAAAAATCAAAAATTTGTTGTCAATATACATATGTACCTACATATATGGAAGTACACAAACATACATTTAAATGTCTATAAAGTTGGAAATTTTTCAAATCTTTTAAATATAAAAAGGATTTTTATTATATATTATGTACCAATAAAAATTGTTCAAAAACCAGGAAAAACATAAAAAAGTCAAACTGCAATATTTTAATTTGTAAATGCTTAAATACCCAGTTGGTCAAAACGTAGTAGACGACATTGTTGCCGACGACAATTGTAGGCCATTTCGAGATTTGTCCCCTATCTCTTAATGACAACGTTCAGGAAACCCTCGTTAAAGACAAAATTGGAGACAAAATTAGAGACAAATTTTTTACAATTGATTATAATGTTTTCTTATTTTTAACTCTCTTGACAACAAGATTAGCGTCAAAGATAGATAGACCAGCGTTGCCAGGGCAACTCGGAAAAAGTGAGGGGTTTTTCATTCAAAAAGTTACTCTTTTTCATACAAAGTTACATATTGCAAAAAAGGCTAAAACATAAGAAACTTTTTAAAATAAAATAAATAAAATTTATTAAATAAGATAATTCAGACTTAGCTGCACCATTAGCTTTCAATTGTATATGTTAAGTCAAAAGTGCTGTTATCCCAAATGCACTTAGTTTATAAGGTGTTGATAACGTTGATGTTTCTATGTTAATAATTTAAGAATAGCAGAAATTGAGGGTTACGTAAAGCATCAAAAATTTTCAAAAAATGTAACAAAGGTAATCGAACGGCAACGTTACACGTTGGGTTTAAATGGTTCGAAAGTGACGCTTAATTAAATTTTTAAAATTAAGTTTTTGTATCATTATTTGGTATCAGAAAAAACTAAATAAAATTCTACATCACTATGTAAATTTTCAAGCATCTTTCTTGTCAGCTAACTCCGTAGTGACGTGTCAAAATGCAAAATTTTTTGAAATGTTTTTAAAAAGCGAAAAAAGTAAAATGTTGCATTAAACGAGTCCGTAATTTCTAAACTTACCGTTAACAAGGTATTATTTTAAGAATGGAACCTCCAACTTCAGGTGTTAAAGTGTACAAAAATGATGCAATGTCTTTAAAAATATGTGTGAAAATATTTTTAACGATTTTTAAAAAAAGGCCTAAAATTGGACTATTTTTGATGTTTCGTGAACCATAACTTCTAAGTTAGTTAAGGTTGGGTTTTGAATCTTATATTTTCTAAAAGTATAAAATCTTAACTTGATACTGCAAAAAAGAAAATTTGCGGTTTTGTTGCTCCATTTTTGGCTATTAACATTTTTCTGTTTGAAGTCGTGTTTTTTTTCAAAGTCATGTGTTTAACAAAACTAACGTTCGTTCAATGCTTACTATTGTTGTTGTTATTGTTGTCGGAGATAAGTGCGTGAACAAGTTTCAGTCATCTTTATTCACGAGAGTGTTAAAATGGTTTTGTATGACTCCTACAATATAAAAATTTTTAATTCATGGTCCCGAAATCATAAAATATGCTCTTTTACCGATTGGAGAACTTTCAAAACAAGCTCAGGAAGCCAGAAATAAGGATTTTAAAAATTATAGGGAACACTTTGCTAGCAAATTCAGCCCAGAAAAGTCGAATAAAGATATTTAAAATAGATATTTTCTCAGTTAAGATCCATTCATATCTAGTATTAATAAACAAAATGAGCGGAAAGAAAAGCAACAATTATCAAATTCCGAACTACAGCTTTTGCTATCGCCTATTATTTTTCAAGAAATGCATGATAATGAGAGTAATAATAAGGAAGATTATGATAATAAAGGTGAGGATGAACATAATATGGTTTCTTTTTAAGTGTATGACAATTATTTAAAAAAAAAAAATTATAAAAATTTATTCCGTTACTTTTTTAAAAAAAGTTGTAAAATTCCCGAAATCCTTCAAAATCCAAATTCAGACTTTAAATTAAACTTATATTCATATTAATGCAAAATATATATTTATTTTTTTTTTATTTTTTAGAAAGAAGACAATATAAGCTTTTGTTTGCTTCTCATTTTTTAAAAAAATCACTTTCCATTTTAAAATTACGGCGAAAATTCTGAAACAAACTATAATTTTCCGAAAAATAAAAATGTCTATAAAATCGTAAAAAAAATTTTTTTCCGTGTTTCTTTTTAAGAATATGCTTTTTTATGCCTATTTAACGACTTAAAAAAACATTTCAAAAAAATTTAAATTACGGCTCCCATGAATTAATCGCCACTTTCGGTGTCATCGAACCCACTGTGCGCTGAGATAGACACAGTTGGAGCGGATATAACAACAAGACGAGCGGTATTGTCTTATGTTGTTGTTGTTTAAGCTCCTTATAAAACAGATTTTGTAACAAATGAATAAGGTTTTGGTACTTTTTTTGAAATAGTGCAAGATATTAAAACTATATTTTTTGATACTACTTACGTTCGTATTGTAACTTCTGAACCAATAGGAATAGAAACTTAGTTAAAATGGTATTCGGTAGTTTTCGAAAAAATATAAATAAGATGCTGATATTTTTGAAAATAATTTTTTTTTAGAAGGAAAGCAGAGTAAAAAAAACTTTGTTTAATACTGCCTAGGTCCATTTTATAGATTCTCAACCCATACAGGTAGAAATAAATTTCAAAAACACATCGTCGAAACGTCTTTGACATTTTGTATCAACAAGACAGTTCCACATCGCGTACAGCCAGGATTGCAATTGCACAACTGGGAGACCTCTTTTCACAACAAGTAATTTCATGAAATGGTGATTTCGATTGGCCTCCACGGTCGACTGATTTGACTGCTCCGGACATATTTTTGTGGGGATATCTGAAAAACAAGGTTTATGCAATTAAAAACGAAACGCTGAAGCAACTCAAGCAGAATATTCGTGATGAAATAATTGAAATGTGTGTGAATGTTATAAAAAATGTGCTCAAAAGGGTTCGCGTTCATGAGACTAACAGCGGCGGAAATCTATCTAATATTGTATTTCATACATAATTGCCGACATTAAATTAAACATTTGTTAATAAGATAAAATCTTTTTCATTTAATCAAAAAATTATAAACAAAAAAAGTGAAAACCTTTCCGTTGGGCACACTGTGTTTAATATTTATTATTAAAATTTTTATTTCTGTACTTGCTGTAGCTGGGATTTGAACTTGAGACTTTCTGAACTACAAAACTATAGCGCTGCCATCTGGGCTACCGAGACACTCTGTTTTTAAATGTAAAAATATATATAAAAACAATAAGAGTGTTCTGCATGGGGGTTTTAAGTTATCTCGACTTGACTTGATTTAAGAAAACTTAAGCAAAAATTTTAAGTACGATTATCGATAAATTAAAAAATCTTGTTTTAAGACCGTATTTTTTCTTTCTGCGTATTCATCAAACAAGTATGCTTAATACCAATCACATTGATCGATTTTTTCATATTAAAAAATATAAAAATATTTTTTCGTAGTTCCAACAAGAACAGTTTTAAAATCACTGTTTTATTTGTTCCTTCCGGCTCCTTTAAAATTTCGGTTTTCATCTGTCTGCATATGCAATATATTTTGTCATATCGTTTAAGCAACACATTTCAAACAAATTAAGAAGAAAATAAAAAAAAAATAAAAAAGTGAATAAAGCAACATTTTGGTGGTACCACAAACGTTTGACCAAGTGTCCAAAGTAACGCCACAACAAAGCAATGTTAATTGACGCGAAGCGACCCCAACTTACAAAAGCAAAAAGTTAAAAACAAAAAATAAAAAAAACTTTAAAAGAGTTAAATGTTAGGTTTGTAACGACTTAAATGTGCAACTACTTTAAACTGCATAAACTAGTTAAATGAGAATATTAATCAAAATGCTTTTGTAGAAAGCCATAAGGACATACAGCCTGGCACTGACAAAACTAAGAAAATATTTTTCCATCATGTTAAAATCAACCTCCCGTTCTTTTAAAAAAATTTATTAAAATGTGTACATTCGGCTTAAAATTCTTAATTACCTACTTTTTCCCTTTAATAAAAAAAAATTTCTCACTTCCCAAAAAAAGTTTTTAAAAACAAAAAAAAAAAAACATCAAAAACCAATGGAGACCAAAAATTATACCCGACCAAACGAACATATGAATTTTTAAACAACGATAGGTAAATTGCTCGTTTTTATCTTTTACTTTTACTTTTTTTTTATTTTTCAATGAAATAAGTAGAAACATAAAAAACAATGTCCCCAAAGGACATTTAACGAAGCATTTTGTTTTACAGCTATCGCCTCATGTCCTTGTTTAAACATTTTTTTTGGGAAGAAAAATTTAAAGTTTATTGCAAAGTGGTAAAAAAAAGATAAATTGTTTTAAAAATGTTTATTAACTGTATAATTTTATACACACATGAAGGTTTAAAGTTTAAGGGACCTGAAAACCTTTACGTTAATTTAAGGCAAATATATTTACAAGCGGAGAGACACACACAAATAGCAAAAACCACAGGTCAGACAGAAACTAAGACAGTGGCAATGACGATAATACAGGGTGTCCGCAGGTTTATACTTGGCAGTCGTGAAGAAGGAACGGGTCAAATTTGTAATGGAAAAATATTCGGCAAATTAACGTGTTTTAATCGTTGAAGCATTTTATCAAAATCAATCATCGATTTTTATGAAAAAATCATAATGAGTGACGAGGCAAATTTTCATTTGAATGGATGTGTGAATAATCAGAATAGTCGGTTCTGGGCCACGGAAAACCCTCAAACTATTTATCAGCCACCTTTGCATCTATTAACAGTGACAGTCTGGTGTGCAATTGGGTCAGGGGGAGTCATTGGACCTAGCTTTTTGGAAACTAAAGATGGCGTAACGGTAACTGTCAATAGGGACGATATCATGATATGATTGAAAACTTTTTAATGCCACAACTGCATGTTTTAGGCATGATTAACATGTGGTATCAATAAGACGGTGCCACATCGCATACAGGCAGGATTACAACGGAATTACTGCGAGACCTCTTTCCACAACAAGTTATTTCAAGAAATGGTGATGTTTATTGACCTCCACGGTTGCCTGATTTGATTGCTCCGGACTTCTTTTGGTGGGGATATCTGAAAAGCAAGGCTTATGCAAACAAACCAGAAACGCTGGAAAGAAATTAAGAAAATACCGCATGAAATGTGTGAGAATGTAATGGAAAATGTACTCAAAAGGGCTCGCATTTGTGAAGCTAACAGAGGCGAACATTTATCTGATATTGTATTGCATACATAATGACCGACATTAAATAAAACGTTAATCAATATAAGATCCACTCTCTTTAAGTTAGTCAAACATTATAAGCAAACAAAGTAGTATAACTTGCCCGTGGTATCCTGTACCTAAAAAGGTGAAAATCTCACTTGTTTGAAAGGAAGGGTTTATTTTTTTTTAGAAAGTAAAGAAAATAAATTATCTTCGATTTTGGCGCGCCCTTTAGTTAAACTTTTTTGCTGATCCACTGATCGAGAACTTAATTCAACTAAAAAAGCTAGTGAAGTCGAGGGTAGCCAAGAGCTGCAGGACATTGCTTCTAAAGCGCAGGGGTGTAAAACTGTGCTGGGTTCGGATAAACTCCATAATATCCAAAAATAAAACTACTGGTGGATTCTCCTTCTAGGAAAGAAATAAGTGTGGCAGCTACCTTGGGTCATATCCCACTGTGTACACTCTATTGAAAGATTGAAGGATTTTTTTAAGGATAGGCTAAACACTTAGCGGGCTCATTCTGCATGCTAAGGTTATCTCTACGGCAAGTAGTATCTACAAGTAGAACCAATACTCTCTTGTGTTAAGGTGAACAAGACCTGTTTCTGCCTACCAGTACTCTCAGTAATCACTTTTCTATTACTTATTAACTTGCTTACTTACTTTATTTACTTTATTCAAGATGTCTTCCTCCACTTAATCCTTCCATCGCAGTTTCGGTCTTCCTCTTCATCATTTTAATGTTAGAGTTAGAAAATTGGCAATAAAACACAGTTGACTACTGCCACTGGTACAGAGACGCAGATGTCACTGGAACTCCCACTGTGCCGATATCTGGCGCTTGTCCAAATATTATGGCCCTTTGAAAACTTTTGAAAATCTATCAAACTTAAGTTTGAGAATTTAAGTTTTAGTCTGCCACTATCTAAACAACTTAATATAAATTAATATATTTCAAGCTTTGAATACTTTATGTTATTCTGGATAGGGAACCGTTTTGGAGGCCACACTTTAATGCAAGAATGGTAAAGACACATGCAGAAATATATATATGCAAGCGTGCCATTGGCAGATCTTGGGCTGGTGATAGAATGCATTCCACACGAAACTTTTTCATAGTGAGAGGACAGGGCGCAATATAAGGACTCTGATAGCAGGTGCTATGGTATCGACTCTGCTTAGTTAACTTTTGGCCCTACTAAATTGGCCTTCTAAGGATCTGATAAGACTACGTCCTGTGGAGGAACGGAGAAACAGATCTGGCGGTCATGAAAGTATAAGAGGGGCTTGCTGAATGTTTGACTGCCTGCTATACACCTATAAATTTTTCTCCGCAGAAAATTTTTCTTTGATATATTTTTCATATAGAATTTAAAGGTCTGAAGGTGTGAAGGGATGAATCAAGGAAGAAAACTAAGTGTTTGCTGGAAGAGCATATTTATTGCGCAAATCGAGGTGCAGACTTAGTTTAAACTTCCCATTAAATGCAATGCAACTTATCACGAATCGGCTAAGCAACTGACAGGCTGCCTCACTACAGGATATTTAGCTGAAATATCGGGAAATTACCCAACAGACAAGTCCCCACTAGGTCTCTTACTGTTGTAAACTCAATGTCACAACTTCTGCGCCATTGCCGATATGAACATCTCCCCAATATTAAAGCGGAGATACTGGACCAAAGCAGGCAACAACGTTGCTGATGTACTGGCAAAGAAGAGTGTGAAACTGGCTTAGTAGACATTTGACCATATCTGATCTGTAGTATTCCCCTGTCTTACTGCAGACACCTCGTAGAATGTTAATAGTAAAAAAAAAAAATGGGATTAGACGGTCTAATGAGCCTCTGGGATAACCTGTTCAAAGCAAGATCTAAGACATTCCAAGTGCTTTTTCTTTAATTTGGATAAACGCTGTTACCGGTCACTGTAGACTTGACATTGCCAAACTGCCAAAGTGCAGAAGATATCTTTAATATTCACCATTTCTTATGCTTTTTCTGGCTGCTGGACGATGAGCGGACTAGAAACTTTGTAGCCACCGGACTAAACAGTGACTTTGGCTAACATAAGCCTTCCATGTTTACTATCTTTTATCAGGGATAGCGGCTGGGACCAGGGCAGAACGATTATTGCCAATAAAGTCTCTACCTTGGGTAACTGATTTTATCTCTATTATATTAGTAGCTGCCTTTTTCACCTCTAGCCTGTAAAGGATATCCCTCGCGAGCTGTTACAATTATTTCAATACAAAGTCGTTCATAATAAATTTGAAAATTCTATTCTTAGCCCCTGCAGAAAATGTATGGCAATTGGTCCGAATACTCGTCCTGTGACATGTACAAAACATAATTAGAACAAAAAATTATTTGTCATAATCGCTTTTAAAGGCGTAACTCGCTAAAGGGTGTTGAAGAAGTTAAGAAACGTTTACCTATACTGTTAAACATAGATCTGTTTATACATACTGATATATATACAGACATAAGTATATAAATATGAAGAAGCTAGAACAGGATCTTAAGTAACTAATGCAAAGGAGCTCATTAACGATTCGATTCAAGGTGTTGCCCCTCCAATGATGACGTGTTCCCTTTACACAAAACTAAGAACTAGAACCAGTGCTTACCCTAAGGGACCCTTACTCGAAAGGGTGTTCACAAAAAGTTTTTATAAGATGCATGCGCTGTTTTTTATTTCCCTATATATGTATGTCAAGTCATAAGCTTAAGAAATTTTGAAGTTTTTTTTTAAGAAATACAACTATTTTCTTTCCTATAGAGTTTCTTCAAAATTACTTTACACTAGTTTTCTTGCTGAAGCTTAAATTTTTGTGCGAAGAAAAAAGGGAGAAAAAAATTGTTTCTATTTAAACACCTGTAATAAATTTTGTAGCTTGCCCTTTTTATATGCTTTGCTTGGACCTTTTTCTTTGCAAAACTTGAAAAGGTCCCCAAGCGATGTTTTGCCCCACCTTGACTAACAATGTTTTACCTCTTTATTTGCAACTGTAAGTGTTTGTATGCAAATTTGTTGTCTAACTTGTTTGAGAGAATGTAACGGCTTTCAGTTTTCACATAAGAATTTATTTGAGCGGATCTGTGTGTCAATGTGTGTTTTTCTGTAAAACATAGACTGACACTGTGAATCAGCACGTGATTAATGGTCTTTAATTATGTCAAATAGTATAAAGTATCTTTATACTCCTGTCACATATGCAGCAAAATTTGTGTGTGTATATGTGTGGTAACGCATTCAAGAGGGGTTAAGAAAAAAAAAATTATTTTGAAAATAAGTCTGCCCGCTGTCAGTGAAACATGTGTTGTTACGGATTTTAATCGTACCGTTTTTTTCTCTTTTAACGTCTAAATAATTGGCAAACCCTTCCAACGATAACGCTCCTGTAGAATGGAATGTATAGTTAGTTTTCATATTTCTTCTTTCTATACTTCATACACGTGGTATGAATTGCCGTTACATTTTTTCGTCGACCAATCAGAACAAGACACGTACACAAAATTTGCATGTAAGAGGCTAAGTAAAGATCAAAGAAATAAAAAGAAGGGCATTAAGTTTTCTAGCATCGAAGTGAACAGTCAAAAGTGTAAAAGACAAGGGTTAGAAATTTAATAAGAAATATCGGTTGTGAAGTGGAAAAAAAGGTTAATTAGTCTATTTAGTCAAAAAGGAAAATAAGACTACAAAAATAGCTATATTTAACAAAGAAATTAACGAAAATAAAAAAACCCAGAAAATGATTGTTAAAAAGTGGTTTTGTCATTTAAAATTTAGCCGCAAAAATTTGGCAAATATTATGTAGTGATTTGTATTTGCAAAAGCAAAAAGAAAAGGAAAACCCTTAACGTAAAAACCCCATTTAAAACTAAGTCATGAAAATTAAAAAAAGAAAAACACGTGTAATAATATATATACATATAAGTATATAATAAAAAAAAAAAAACATGTAAAAAAATCATATATATAAGCATATTATAAAAAAAAAGCGAAGAAACATTTTGGAAGCGTCATAGTTATTAAACGGAAGTAAAAAAAAAAAAAAGCGATGAAAACGCACATAAGTAAATTAGGTGAATCTGTCGAAAAGGAAAAAAACCTAAGACGTTTAAATCTGCTAAATTTTGGCAAAATAAAACTACGCCAGCTCCAATTAATAAACTAAGAACAAAAAAAAACAATAGTAATGAAAGCTGTGTAAATGAAACCCCAAAAATATTATTAATAAAACCAAAAATAGAAAACCAAAGCAAAGAAAAACCAACGCATTTCCCAGTAACCTGTCATCAAACCAGAGATCATCACCCATAGCTCTGCCACCAATCAGGAACCTACTTCTACCTATCAACAACCCATACACCCGGCAAGACGTAGTTTAAGTATATATATACTTTGTTTACATTACCCTGAATTGTCCCCTATAAACATATGCATGCATATTTACGAGGGCTGTCAGTCTCCCCTGCGCAGCAGCGATATCTTTTCCTAATACATATATATTCTTGTGAACATAATATGCCTGCATATGTTGTAGGATCTATGTTATAATACAATGATATTGTTTCTATTTTATAATTTTTTTATTAAATCGTTATACCTATATTCGTGGCCACAATAATAGGTAGACACCGTTTATATACATTTACAATTTACTGCAATAGCCATATTTTGTAGTTAGTACGTTTTCTTTTGCGAGAGAACTAAATTTAAGAACTAATTATCTTACCCTTTTTCCATACGTTAATAAAATTTTATAATGAATTTAAATCTTGAATAATTTTTTTTAATAAAAGGATGCTAGAGAGAAACGCGGCTAAGGTTAAGACGTAGACGGTAAGTGATGTCATAGGGACAGAACTAAAAGAAGTAGGGTAGTATTTCTGTCAAGGAGTCTGGCTGTAAGTCAGCGGGGTGGGCAACTATACCCTAGATGTCAACCACCACGGCATCAACAACCATCCATACTCATTACCTCCGTCTCGTGAGGTTTCTCATACAAACATTATATTCGGTATACATGGTAGGTATTAATGTTCAGGCAAGAGTGTATATCTATGTGTTAGGCGTTTAAGGAATCCGGGTTAAGAACCAAAAAAAAATAAAAACCTTGTTGAGCTAGCTGGAAATCTTTTCTTGCCTCTTAACTACCGCGCTAAAATCAATTTAATAATTTCTTTAAAATTCTTCATACTTGAATGACGCGTAACACTTATGGCGCCCAACGACAAAGCCACTTCATGTGGTGGAGATTTATTTTCTCCTTATTGTAGTATCTCACGGACGAATAATGGTATATACTGCTTCGACGACACAATGCTTAGCATAAGTCTTGATAACTGGGTATCATAGCTATAGTTTCAATTGCGATGCAAGGCATTGCGTAATTCGAAGCATTTAACGTACAGAAACCATATATCACCTTGACTCGTTTTATCGATTGGGAATGGTCATAAGGCCAGCACCGATGGCAATGAGCGGTTCGGTAGCTGTTGCGATGGAAGTTTCTTTTCGTTAGGACAAGTCACATTCGAACACCAGTTTGTCTGAGTCCATGTTTCATAACCGATTTTGAAAACGGTAGACAAGTGCAAGATAAATTGGAGTCGAATACAGTGCGAAACGCAAACAGTGCGAAACGCAAACGCTGAAAACTAGAAATTTCGTAGGAATCTGTACATGGATGAAATTAGTTTGAAATTAATTAGCACTTGTTTGAGACATCTTTGTCTGTTCTTAATCAGACTTGATAGGCCAAACAGTGATGTGAAAAATGCAAAGTACTAACTAACAGTACCTGTATTTTTTTTTTGTAATCAACGTTACCTGACATAAGTGTACTTCTTAACCATGGTCGCATCTTTCCAGCATCCTTTAATTTTATGAAATATAATCAACACACCGATAAGTATAGATCAGTAAATATTATTCTCCCTCGATCTGCTGTATTTACACTTCGATTTTAGGATACTTTAACTCTTTTTCTTACATCACTAGTTATAATTTATCACACACACACACAATTTTATTCGACTTTATTTAGATTATAGTATTAAACTTACAACAAATAGCCTCATTCACCTGCCAGTTTTGGTGTTATATCGTCAAACATTCCCTGATCGGATTGGCGCATTATGCACAAGTATAATCCGCGGTCCGGTAAAGAGCAAGATAAACCGATTACTCGAAGTACGAAGCTAAACCAGCCATCTGCACGTGGTAGAGGTAAATCACCTCCAGGGTCAAGTAAATTAAGCTCTTCCTTAGCAGAAGGGCGAGGACGCGGTAAAATAACTGGAGCTCACCGATCCAGTAGCGTTGTTAGTCTAGCAAGCTCGCGATCGAACACAAGCTTAAGGGCGATAAGAACATCTTCTGTACCGCGATCATTAGACTCCACCGCTCCCACAGTCGAGAATCAGACCGGCACAAAAGACTTAAACTTAGACCTAACCGACAAATCTTTAACAGAACTGGACACCTGCCCTCAGGGGTCAATTACACAGCCTTTAATTTATATTGATAGTTCATCTATTCAGAATCCCATCATGACTTCTAGGGATAATTATGGCGGTTCGCCTCCTCAGGAGGAAGCCCCACGCCCCTCGAATGCGAATCCAATGGATGCGCTAATGGAATATGTTAGAGATGCTATGAGAAGCACCCAGGAGGAGTTTAGGAGGGAAATTAATGAAATCAAGAGAAACTTAAGCCAGCCTCGTGATAGTAGGGTTAACAATGATTCCCCAGGGATTAGTTCACAAAATTCAAACGTTAACTCAAACGCTTCTTCGGCGTCACATTTTATAAAGTTGAAGGATTGGAATATTTCGTTTAGCGGGGAACAGGACGTGACTGACTTTCTGTTCAAGATCGATACGCTCGCCGAGAGAAGCCAATGTCCCCTTGACCATCTAATGGCAAATTTTCACATTTTTCTTAATGGAAAAGCGGAAACCTGGTTTTGGTTATACATTAAACAAAACCCAAGGGCAACCTATCCACTATTAAAGAGAGCCATCACGAGACAATTCGGTACTTTAGAAAGCAATCTTGATATTTTGATGAAGATATCGGCTAGGAAGCAACAGCCGAAAGAGAGTTATGATGATTTTCATTCATCCGTGATAAAAATGAATCTGAAGCTAGATAATCCTATGGATGATGATGCTTTGATTAAAATCATTAGGAGAAATGTTAGGCCAGAATTATTGAACATGACTTTCGTCTCAAAGCCCGAAGATTTGGATTCATATCGAGATTTGCTCAGGGAAGCTGAGAAATCGCTCAGAGCTAATACTGCTCTTAAATACTCCAATAGTAGTCGACCACGTCAAGTAGATGAAATTTCAATGGAGTCACCGACTCCGGAATCTGCAAACTGTGACGAACCAGACGAAGACTGTGACCCACAAGTAGAGGCTTTAAAGATAGGGAATCAGTATGTTAAGGGAGACTATTCCAAGGTTAAGTGTTGGAACTGCTTGATGCTAGGCCATAGTTATATCTATTGTCCCGATAACACCCGATACGTTTTCTGTTTCAAGTGCGGACAAAGAGGTGTCACCACTCCGGAATGTGGCAACCCGCACCCGGGAAACAGACGTCGGAGCGAGTGGTCAACCGGGGACGCTCGTTCCTCGAAATAAGACCCGAGTTAAATTCAGACCCTGAGTGTAAACCCTCACAGGGGGATTTACTCTCCAGTCTACATCCAAAACCGGACGTACAAACTTTTTCTCAGAGCTATAGAACACAAAACTGTAACCAGTGGGAACCCTTCGGACGCAAAACTTCCCGTCAAATAATGAAATGTAGGGATCGCTATGTACTAAGAAGGAAATTTAGAAGATTTCTTGAGGTAACTTGTCTAACTAACTCAGATGATGGTAGGCCTTACGCTAGGATTAAAATTTTCGACAGTGAGCTATCTTGCCTTCTGGACTCAGGAGCAAACGTGACCGTTCTGGGGAAAGGGAGCTTAGATTTCCTCAATAAGCACAATGTTCATATGAAAAAATTTAGATCAAGTATATCAACGGCGAATGGGACCAGAAATGAAGTCCTAGGGTACTGTAACCTCCCGGTGACTTTTAAAGGAGTCACAAAATCCATCGTTTTTTATATAGTGCCCACACTGTCCCAAGAGGGATACCTAGGTATCAACTTTTGGCAAGCTTTCGCGATTGCTCCCCAATTATTTCCGACAATTAACTGTATAACGGCTGATAATTCAACTGAGTCTGTCTACCATGATCTGACTTCGGAACAAAAGTTACAACTTGAGAAAGTTGTACTTAATTTTCCGTCATACGAAAGATTAGGCCTAGGATGCACACATCTCTTAGAACACCATATCGACACAGGAGATGCCACCCCTGTGAAATCTAAGCATTACCCATTGTCTCCTCCTAAACAGGCAGAAATATTCGAAGAGCTCGACAGGCTTATGGCTTTAGGCGTGATAGAAGAGTCAAACTCTCCGTGGTGTAGTCCCATTGTCGCTGTTCGTAAACCAGGGAAGATAAGACTGTGTTTGGACTGTCGCAAACTAAATGAACTGACCAAAAAGGACTCCTACCCCCTCCCTCATATCAACGGGTTACTGAGCCGACTTAGCGACACTCACTATATTAGCGGAATAGATCTAAAGGACGCATTCTTCCAAATCAGACTATCCGAGAGCTCAAAGGAGAAGACTGCTTTCGCCGTGCCTGGCAGAGGCTTATACCAATACAAGGTCATGCCTTTTGGCGTTTGTAATGGCCCTCAAACAATGAGCCGTCTGATGGACAGAATTATTCCGTCCAGAGTAAGGGACAACGTCTTCATCTATTTAGATGACCTTCTAATATGTAGTCAAGATTTCGATAGCCACATGCTTTTATTGACGGAAGTGGCTCAATACTTACGGTCTGGCGGCCTCACAATTAACGTTGGCAAAAGTAAATTCTGCCAACGAGAGATCAAATATCTGGGGTATCGTATTGGGGGGGGCATTCTCAAGGTCGACCCAGAAAAGGTCGAAGCCATGGTCAAATTTCCCTTACCAAAAACACCGCGCCAGGTTAGACGTTTTGTCGGCATGGCAAATTGGTACCGTGCGTTCGTCAGGAACTTCTCAGATCTCGCAGGTCCCCTCACTGATTGCCTTCGTAAGTCGGTGAAACCGTTTCGACTTAGTCCAAGGGCAATTGAGTCGTTCGACCAACTGAAATTAGCCCTGTCAAGTGCACCCGTACTGGCTCAACCGGACTTTAATAAAGAATTCGTTATCCAGTGCGACGCGTCACGTGTAGGTGTAGGTGGGGTTCTAGTACAATTGGATGACGAGGGCCGAGAACACCCAATTGCGTTTGTGTCACAGAAGCTGAACAAGGCACAACGTAACTATACAGTCACCGAGTTGGAATGTCTGGCAGCTGTGGTTTGTGTAAAACGGTTTAGGCATTACGTTGAGGGCCTCCCGTTTAAGATTATTACGGATCATTCGAGTCTTCGATGGCTCATGAACCAGAAGGATTTACACGGCAGACTAGCGCGATGGAGCCTTAAGCTACAGAATTTCGTTTTTACTATAGAGCATAGGAAAGGTTGCCTAAATGTGGTACCGGACACCCTATCCCGACTCGACGTAGATGCAATTCAGGTTGACACTAATCCACCTGAAGTTGATTTTGAATCCCCCGAATTTGATAGCCCCGATTACAATAGGCTGAAAGAGGAAATACGTAAGAACATAGACTCCTTGCCGGACTTACGGGTCTCAGACAACCGTATATATAAACGCGTAAAGTTTCGAACTGAGAATGACTCTGAAGAGAGTCTTTGGAGGTTATGGTTGCCCAATTCGATAACGTATAATACCATAAAATCTGCGCATGAAGAAGGCTGTCATGGCGGGTTTCAGAAAACATTATATCGAATCAGGCAGAAATACTTCTGGCCTCAAATGGCTTGTGATGTCAGGACATTTGTCAGGAACTGTGACGTTTGCAAGACCATAAAACCAGCAAATCAGACCCTGAGACCGCCTATGGGAAAACAAATCGTGACAAATCGCCCCTTTCAGAGGTTATACTGCGATTTCTTAGGGCCTTATCCATGTTCTAAGTCAAAGAACTGCCAACTGCTGATCGTGATAGACCACTTCACTAAATTCTTATTTTTGAAACCAATGAAATCTGCGACCTCGGTTAACGTTATAGAATTTTTCCAAAATGAATTGTTCTGCACCTATGGAGTTCCACAGTACGTTCATAGTGACAACGCTAAGCAATTCACGTCGAAGGAAATCCGTGATTTTTTTTCTGTATACGGTATTACCCACATAACCACAGGATTATATTCGCCCCAGGCGAATGCCTCGGAGAGGGCAAATAGGGAAATTATTTCCAAAATAAGATATTTTCTCAAGGGCGATTCTGACCACACTAACTGGGACAGGAATATACCTAGAATATTAACAGTTTTACGTAGCGATTACCACACCGCAATACAATGCACGCCTTATTTTGCCGCTTTCGGCCAAAACATGATCCTACACGGATCATCGTATCAGCTCTTAGGTAGATTGAATATAATATCTGACGATACGATTGTTGAGCACTCGGACAAGTTACAACACATACGGGAGAAGATTACTCAAGACCTTAACATTGCTCACGAAAAGGCGACTCGGACGTATAATACTAGGTCGAAACCCGTGAGTTTCATAGCAGGCCAGGAGGTATTCCGACGGAATCATTCCCAGAGTGATTTCAAAAAGGGCATAAATGCTAAATTTAACCCGAAATTTGTTAAATGTAGGATAAGGAGTAAGATCGGAAATGCTCTATACGAGATCGAGGACCTGCAGGGAAAATACATCGGTAAGTACCACGCCTCAGATATTCGTGCCTGATAATTTCAATTCGAAACACATGATTTTGAATTTGCAAATGTTGCCCGGCTTCGTGGGTCGAGCCACACATTTTTTTTAACTAACGCGTGACTTGTTAAACGACCACGTACTCTTCTCGACTCTTAGTGGGTGTCGAACCTTATTCCGACTTAAAAATCCTCCCTGTTCGATCAAGCAGCATTGCTTAATGCGAAGCAGGTTTGTTACGGATTTTAATCGTACCGTTTTTTTCTCTTTTAACGTCTAAATAATTGGCAAACCCTTCCAACGATAACGCTCCTGTAGAATGGAATGTATAGTTAGTTTTCATATTTCTTCTTTCTATACTTCATACACGTGGTATGAATTGCCGTTACATTTTTTCGTCGACCAATCAGAACAAGACACGTACACAAAATTTGCATGTAAGAGGCTAAGTAAAGATCAAAGAAATAAAAAGAAGGGCATTAAGTTTTCTAGCATCGAAGTGAACAGTCAAAAGTGTAAAAGACAAGGGTTAGAAATTTAATAAGAAATATCGGTTGTGAAGTGGAAAAAAAGGTTAATTAGTCTATTTAGTCAAAAAGGAAAATAAGACTACAAAAATAGCTATATTTAACAAAGAAATTAACGAAAATAAAAAAACCCAGAAAATGATTGTTAAAAAGTGGTTTTGTCATTTAAAATTTAGCCGCAAAAATTTGGCAAATATTATGTAGTGATTTGTATTTGCAAAAGCAAAAAGAAAAGGAAAACCCTTAACGTAAAAACCCCATTTAAAACTAAGTCATGAAAATTAAAAAAAGAAAAACACGTGTAATAATATATATACATATAAGTATATAATAAAAAAAAAAAAACATGTAAAAAAATCATATATATAAGCATATTATAAAAAAAAAGCGAAGAAACATTTTGGAAGCGTCATAGTTATTAAACGGAAGTAAAAAAAAAAAAAAGCGATGAAAACGCACATAAGTAAATTAGGTGAATCTGTCGAAAAGGAAAAAAACCTAAGACGTTTAAATCTGCTAAATTTTGGCAAAATAAAACTACGCCAGCTCCAATTAATAAACTAAGAACAAAAAAAAACAATAGTAATGAAAGCTGTGTAAATGAAACCCCAAAAATATTATTAATAAAACCAAAAATAGAAAACCAAAGCAAAGAAAAACCAACGCATTTCCCAGTAACCTGTCATCAAACCAGAGATCATCACCCATAGCTCTGCCACCAATCAGGAACCTACTTCTACCTATCAACAACCCATACACCCGGCAAGACGTAGTTTAAGTATATATATACTTTGTTTACATTACCCTGAATTGTCCCCTATAAACATATGCATGCATATTTACGAGGGCTGTCAGTCTCCCCTGCGCAGCAGCGATATCTTTTCCTAATACATATATATTCTTGTGAACATAATATGCCTGCATATGTTGTAGGATCTATGTTATAATACAATGATATTGTTTCTATTTTATAATTTTTTTATTAAATCGTTATACCTATATTCGTGGCCACAATAATAGGTAGACACCGTTTATATACATTTACAATTTACTGCAATAGCCATATTTTGTAGTTAGTACGTTTTCTTTTGCGAGAGAACTAAATTTAAGAACTAATTATCTTACCCTTTTTCCATACGTTAATAAAATTTTATAATGAATTTAAATCTTGAATAATTTTTTTTAATAAAAGGATGCTAGAGAGAAACGCGGCTAAGGTTAAGACGTAGACGGTAAGTGATGTCATAGGGACAGAACTAAAAGAAGTAGGGTAGTATTTCTGTCAAGGAGTCTGGCTGTAAGTCAGCGGGGTGGGCAACTATACCCTAGATGTCAACCACCACGGCATCAACAACCATCCATACTCATTACCTCCGTCTCGTGAGGTTTCTCATACAAACATTATATTCGGTATACATGGTAGGTATTAATGTTCAGGCAAGAGTGTATATCTATGTGTTAGGCGTTTAAGGAATCCGGGTTAAGAACCAAAAAAAAATAAAAACCTTGTTGAGCTAGCTGGAAATCTTTTCTTGCCTCTTAACTACCGCGCTAAAATCAATTTAATAATTTCTTTAAAATTCTTCATACTTGAATGACGCGTAACAGTGTATGACGTTATTTGCTACAAAGCTTGAACACATTCATGTATGCATACTAAAGGTGGGGTTTTACGGGATGTATTTTACAAATGACTTGTCAAATTTTACGCGGCAAAATTAATGCATGTGGTGTAAACGCTTTGAAACATTGCTTTTGTGAAATACGTATGTAAAAATCAGATGACAAATTTTCAATAAGATGGCGCTCTATTTACTTCAGACAAAGGTTTTGGCAACAGCTGTTTTAACGAAACAACAAGGATATGATGTTTAGTTTGGTTTGGAAGTTATGTCAGACGTAATTACATATGTACGTGTGAAAGCAAAAATTATAAACCATCTGTAAATGACAATTTGGAGAGACTTATTCAATTACATATGGATTGCAAACTTGACAAGTCATATGTATTAGACATATCATGTAAAACAACCTTTATCTATGTATAATAATTTTTAGTATTTTTTCAAAAGTGTCTAATTCCAAAAATGGTTGTTAATGTTCAGTCCTAATTCGTTCAATTGCGTTAGAAAAAACTCGGCGAACACTGCCCTATAGCGTGCACCGTCTACTGTTGTCGTTTGACCAACGGCATCCTCGACAAAAAAATGCCCGATTACCGTTCCATCGTGAGCAGCGTACCATGCAGTCACTTTGAGCGGGTGTAATGGCTTCTTGTTCATCACTTTTGGATTTTCGGTGCCCCAGGAGTGATAGTGTTGCTTGTTTACGTACCCGCTGAGGTAGAAATGAGCCTCACCACTCATTTTGATTTTGGTCGAAAAATCGTTCACTTCGGCCTCGAGATTAAGATTGGCTTGGCCGTAGGTTACACACGTTTGGCGGTGGACAGGCAGTAGTTTAAACACGGACTAGACTTTGTACGGGAACATGCGCCTTAGGGAAGACCATCTGATGGCTTATTGTGCGGCACGGCATCTGGTCGATGTTTTTGGCGACAGCTCGACGTCTCCGCCAACAGCTGCGATATTATTGGCAGCGGCTTATTTGCTCCCATATTCTTCAAGGTTGGTAGCCAAACGGCCCAGTGTTTGCGTAATCGGTGCCGGACGACCGGGGAATCAGTGACGGAATCCGCGTTGCCCCAATACCATTGGCGAATTGCTACGTAAAAAAATTGACACGATTATTCCGCATTCTTGGGGCGCGTGTCGCTCTAAGGCTTGTTCACTTGTATTCTGCATCTGTCAAGTTCAAAAATATCAAAACAGCTTTGAGATTTGCCGCCATTTGCGAAAGAAAGAGCATCTTCCAATAGGGTGATTTATTTTGGCCCACCTTGTATATAATCAAATATAAACATATGTATCTGCAAGGAATTTTAAAAAGATAAAATACAAAATAATAAATTCCTTTATTATTTATGCACATTTTTCCTATTTTAAAATCGTACCTTTTTTAAGTCAAAAACTAAAAAAACATTATAACCCTTTTTAAGACTGTCGCCCTATATGTGTGTTAAGTGTGTGGCATTTATGCACTAAAAAACTTCAAATAGCAACTGATGTCTAACAAAAAATGAATATGACACCGTTAAGGGTGAAATGTCAACATGACATTTGGTCATATGTCTCAGTATATCAGGTTGATGTTGATGTTTCTTGTATTTTTTTATTATTTTTTTGTCTTTAACTAAACGTTTAACATTAATTTAGGTTTAAAAACAACATAAACATAAATAAATTTTAAACATCGCCTGATTTATACATTTCCCCAACATTTTTTCTAATGTGACATTGTTAAATGTTTTTTTTTATTTACCCCGTTTAATTTGAGTATAACTTTATAATATCTACATGTTCTCGTACCAGATTTCTTAGATAAAAACAATCATTTACATGCTTGTTACCTTCCGTCATCAAAAAAGGAAGAAAAGGGAAAATATACCAGAGTACTTTTTCGAAATTTTAAATGTCATGTTGGAATAAATATGGCTGATTGTGTGGGCGTATATTGTAGTTGACGGATTTTTTAAAAGATTTTGTTACAGCGTTTCTAAAAATTTTTTTAAATTTTTAACGATTTTTTGTTTAATTTTTTTTTAAATTAAAAGGATTGTGCATATAATGAAATTAAAAAATTTTCCGCTGCTGTTCGCAGAATCATATTGCCTTACGTCCTTCAAAGCTGTCAAACAGACCTCCATTCCTCTGACCATCACAGCAGTGTCTTTATTACTGCTGTAAGCTGAAGTGGGGGTGCACAAACGTATACCGCCATCCATAATCGGTTGATATATGAAGAATTTAGCCTCTTGTTTTGCTTATTCTTTAGCAATCTCCTTTTCACAGAATTAGTCCCCGAATCTAGTAAATGCGCACCTCTCTTGCGGCACATTGTTTACAAATAGGTTCCTTGCATTCTTGAACGACTCATAAACGTGTGATGTTTTCATCTTATATAAGCGAAGGGTATGGACCAATGCACAAGTCTCAAACTAGCAAGAAAGGAGTTCGTCTTAGGGATGAAATTTTTCGTAAGCCTGCTGGCACGTATATTGACGATTCGCTAGGACTACAACTTTAATGAGCTTTGGCCTGTCAAGACAAGATGCTCATGTCCACTGCAAGTTAAAAATGGCAAATGGCACTTTACGTTTTTGTGCTTTTTAAAAAATTTCGTGCCATTTTTAACTTGCTTATGGCCAAGGCTTGGCTCAAAAGGGATGCCTTCAAAACTTATGTCACGTTGCTTCACTAAGAGGCTCCACCGTGGTCAGACTAAAATCTAGGTTGACTTCTCTGGTACCAGAACAAGACTTCTCGCTGGGCCTTGTAGCTGAAGCTCCTTTCAGCCCTGTCCTGTCCCCCGTAGCCCGAAACTACTTAAAGTTTTGGCAAGGCCTGGAACAGGCCAATTATGGGCAACATACAACAAAAAAAATCAGACAAAAACACACAACATTGTATATCTGCGTGAATTGACTTTTCCCCCCTATTCAATGAGTAGAATAATTTGTAATACATTTTTCAACGAGATAAAAGTCCAAAATAACAGCCAGCGATGCTAAAGAGTTTCTATGTTGAGCACAAAGTCACGCAAGTACCTTAGTATGTGCTCTTCATATGCCTGTTAACCTGTTTTATCAACTAAGTCCATCGCAGAAGTACCCCAAAAAGTAAGAAGGCCTAGCCACTGCAGTACTGAATCAATGCGTAAAATTTGGCAAAAGATCCCACGTTTTAATTAGTTTCCGAAGGGAAGTGACGAGTGCAACTTATACCCAGAGGCTTATAGATCCATTGTGAATCTCTACAGAAGAGTCGAAAAGAGAAATAGGAAAGACAAAAAATTTTGTGGTAGAGTAATACAGAAATGAAAAAAGAACAAAAAATGTCGTCCTCAAGAATTAAAAAGAGTCAGTAGTCGTAGGCAATGAACTACCTATCTACCCAGCCACCGAACCCCGTTATTGAGTCCTATGATGTTCTCCAGCCCATAGCAAGAGACCTCACCCAGTCAATCTAATAAGCGCCCTCCTAACCACCTTTGCCGGCGGACCTGCAGCCAAGGGCAGTGGTAGGCAAGGTATTCCACAGTCTCCATTTCCTTCTTATCCCCACAAAACCTGCATAAATCCGGAGAGTTCCGGTCATATATCTCACATCGCAGTTCCCTGTTAGATTCCGAATAATGCACCTCAGAGTCTTCCTGCTCTTCTTGAGCAGCACGGTAGTGCCCATTCTGTCTAGTCTTGGCCACAGAAGACTGGAGTTCCAGCAATTAGTCCTGTCCCTTCAGGTTTGGCCCACTTTGTTCATTACCAAAGTCCCTATCAATTCACAACCAAGCCCAATGTTTTGCGTCAATCCCCTTCTCGCCACTTTTTCATCAGTCTCATTGCCGGCAATATCACAATTACCCGGAACCCAACAGAGCCTTACTCTGAGTATCGCCATGATTGCTCTGAGAGAATGTCTACAGTTGCCCAATAGTCTAGGCCTGACATAATACCCCTCTAGAGGCTTAAGTGCACCCTGACTGTCAACGTAGATTGTCACGTCCCTCCTTTCATCCGCGTCTTCCCCTAACAATTCCGTGGTCCTCGTTACCACCAGAATCTCAGCCTGGAAAACGCCAGGCTCGGTTATCGCCTCCATTTGCAATCTATCAGTGAAGACCGCACACCTCTCATAAAGACTCTCGGATCCCTTCAGACCCTCCCTATCCAGAAGCATTACCTGAAACAGGATCCCAAAATCAGGTTTCGCGAACATTTAACCAGACTTCCGCAAGAGTCGACCATCCCCGAATGGTTGCAGAATGCCGCCGTGTCCAACAGACCCTGCCTTAGCATACATGCTTCACTTAACCAGCAAAGAAATTCTAAATGCGAAAAAGATGCAGAATGTTCTCCAGTGCTGCCTGTGGTGTACTATTCCTGATTCCTGTAATGCCTAGTACAGCACATATCTGGACCTTTAACAAAGACTCCCTTACGTCGTCCCTCTACAGTGTCCTCCACGATACCAGGCTACCCTATGTAAGAGTTGGCCTTGCAACGGATGTGTAAGTCCAGTTCACGCCTAAAGTATTTAAATTTTTTTTAAGAATACCCTTTTTTATAAAAAAGCGAAGTGTCAACAAGTTTAAAATTTGTCATAACTTCTGCCGTTAATAAAGTTTGGAACTTTCTGTATTTGCATTTATTTCTTTTTTACATAAAAACGTTCATACGTGCATACATTCGTACATATATTAGTGTTAATAATGAAAGTGTCATAAATTATGTCACACTTGATGAAAGGACAAGTATTCAGTCAGTCATATTGCATGTTAAATATAATTTTTTTGCTTTGTACTGCCTCTTATTTTGCTCCTAATTTAACACATTTTTAACATGGAAAGTTTAACTGAATTTCTGTACAATTATTTTCCATTTTAATGGGCTTTAAATTATGACAAACTTGACATTGGCCATTTTCATAATAGCAGCGTGAAAGTGATAAGAGTTTAAGAAAGAAATTTCGAAAATTAAGTTGGTAGATGCTTGATATTAAAAAAAAAACTTCTAATAAATAAAATTGGCTTAAAATTAATTTTTTTAAATCCATAAATAATGTTTTGCCTCAACTCCATTTTTATTAAGATATAAAAATTTTCCATTTACATGCTTATTGAAGCTTCAAAATTGTACGGACACAATTTAAAACATGAATGTATTTTAAATGACAAAAAAGCTATAAGAAATTGCATTAGGTTTAACAATTGAAACACTCAAGCCCAGGTACATATCTAAGTATGTACGTATTATGAAAAAAATTCTTTAATGCGTATCGATAGGAGTATGAAAGAAAGGCAGCCGTATACTTGTCCTTTAGCTCTAAATTTATATATTTGTACATATGTAAGAAAGTCTAAAAGAATATCATAAGAGTAAGTAACAAACTGGGAGCATAAGGTGTAAGAAAATCAAATGTTCATGGACAAATAACTGCAATAAGTTAAGCAAAGATAACCCCAAAAGGCAAAGAGTAAATACAAGAAGAATTTACAATATAAAATAAAAACATAAAATAATACACGGAGAGAAAAGTGGTTCCTGCACACATTTTTTAACAGTTAGTGGAATGCAATCGCAGACTTCCATTATCAGTATTCCCTGGTCGGTAGTGGGCGTTTGGCGGCAAATCTATTTATTACTTAAAAAAGTAGCGTTGCTGATTGATACGCTTATCATCGTACATTAATGAAAGTTAAAACTTTTAACCCACCTAAAGGCCAAAATCAACTAAGTAAAAATAATTAATTTTTTACAATTTAGGTTATTATGAGTCCACAAATACTTTCAAAATTAAGGAATAGTGACCCATAAGTTAACCAAAATATAATTAAGTTGAAAAAAGTACTTTCTTTACTTTTTGGGTACATATTCGTTTTTTTTTGGGATTAAAAGTATTAAAAATAAAATAATATGATTTTGCCCCATTAAGAGGTCCTAATTAAACTAGTTTAGGTTAAAAGGAAAAAACCCGCAGGACGTGCACCTAAGCCAGTGATCGGCATGTTGTGCGCTCATGACAGAGAAAAACATATTTTGGGGAAGATGTTCACATAAATTCGGTAATGCGGACGTCTAGTGTTTCCCATTTTACACTTTCAAAGTGGGTCTTATCTAGAAGCACGCTAGTCGTAAAACCTTAGGCTTTGGCCTATGAAAAACCTGATCAGTAGAGCTGTGCCAAATCGTTCATTTCAGTGATCGCTCAGTTTCGTTCAATTTACAAAAATTAACCCGTTCGTTCAATCGTTCACTTCTGAACGACAGTACGGCAACATGTTTTTTTAAAGATTTGTTTTGACATAGCTTGTGGTTTTGACATTCAAAATAGAAAAAACTTTTTGTGAAATAAAATTTAAATAATCCATATATAAAAATTGTGTAAAAAGTGTATAGTAATCCATAAAAACACAAACACTATAATAAATCAAACTTCTTAGAAAAAGACTGTTAAACCAAATTTAAAAAAATTATGGCAGTGCCACAGCGATGCTCAAAAGAAATATGTACGCACATTCGCAAACTTTTTAAAGCAACTCTTATCAATACACAAACAATCAACTGAAACAAAAGAACATAACATAAAAGACACATCTGAACGAACGAAATTGTGACATAAAAAAGACTTGAAGAAACAAACATTGAACGAAACACAATTGAACGAAAAGCGCTCAGTAAAATAACCGGATCACTTCGTTCAATTCGGTGATCCGTTCATTTTGACCCGTTCGTTCATGAGCTACACAGCTCTACTGATCAGTAACACAATAAAAGCTTCATCCGTTTGAGTTTTGCTTATGCGTAAGTTTAAGTGTCTCGTCAATACATTTATTATCTTGCTCAGTTCAGGCTTCCCAAGTAAAAGATTGCTCTCAAGAGGATTCTTGCCACTTTGCCTATTATCTTCCTGTTTCATAGCACTCTGTGAACAGATTTCGCCTAATTTTTAAAGTCTGCCTCTGTCACAACCATAAGTTGCATGTTCCCTACTTCAGTTGTCGGGTAGTCCCTAGCCCTTAAAGCTGCACTTATTTCCCTTTCTATATTGATGGTTTTATAATAGCCAAGCACAAGAGAATTCATTAGTTGCTATTTTCCATTGCAACAGCGTTGTAGATTTGTTGCTTCCGAACACAATTGGTCTTATTACGGCTTGAATATTTGCACAATATAACCTACCAGTGTCACCAAAATTTTTTGATGTTTTGACTCAAAGCCCCCATCAAGCCATTTCATTTCCGACTGCAGCCGTTTAGTCACAAGTACCTCCTGGGGCGTATGCTGTTTTCAATAAGGTGGGTACCTAAAAACTTCTTCAAACCCCTCGTTGTTGTAGTCCTACTTGTCCGGTTATCCCGAGGCAAAATGTACGGTGGTCGTTTGGTAGAATTACAATGATGCACGTTTGGCAATTAATGTTTAATATATATTTTTTTCTGCAGATCCCATTTAGGAGCATAGGACATCAACAAAGATCTTCCATCTTGGTTTGTCGTTGTCAATATGTTCAATTTTGCTTTAGAATACATCAGCCACTACCGCTTCTATTTCCACTAATCTACGCTAAGTTTTTGATGGGCGGCCTCTTCTCCGACTTGTTGTAGTGTCCACTTAACCAGGAACACTTACGTCATTTTTTTTGTGTACGAATCGGCGTTTGTTATTAGCGGTGTTTGATATTGGGCCAGAATATTCACAGAATTCGGTGCAGGCTCTTGGAGTTCCCAGTGAGGCTGCTGTTTTCCGTATTGAAAGTCGTGGATTTTCACGTAATTTGTTTTCAACCAGTTCAATGTTTTCGGAGTCTTTAAAGATCAACTGGGCTCTGGCCCTGGGACATTCATAGCCGAAATAGTTTCGTGGAATTTCTTCATCCTTGAACAAGTTTAATTTACACTCGGTCCATCATGTATTAGCCAAATACCGAACTTTGAACAAAATTGTTAAAAAGCAATTACGTGAGAATCATTAACTTACCAAAATGTTTCCACAGCGAACGCGCGATGCTTACCCGACCACTGCGACGTCATGACTGACAAATCCGCACAATCGATAATTGCACCTGCGCCAATGTTTATTGCTCTTTAAAATAATCGTATTTAAAAAAATAAATTTGCCACCAGATACCCTGTAGAAGTAGTTTAGTTTCTAGTTGTACATATATCACACCAAATCACAAACAGTAACCCAAAATTCATCAACATTTTAAAGAGATCTTTTTTCATATCACATTTTAACCAACGAAAATTTTGTTAACATATTGGTAAAATTATTAAAAAAAGGGTGTTTTTTTACTCTTCAACCCTATTTTGTTATTTGATAAACGCTCTTTATTAATTTTATCTCTCTGTGTATCACATTTCCTATTGTTTAATGTATCAGACATATTAAAAGCTTAATATCTCTATTAGGATACAAAAAAAATCTTACCGACCATTCGATCGAACAACCAGGAATAAACAGCAGCTACACAACATGTCGCAACAAAAATAAAAGAAAACAAAAATTGATAAATAAATTGCATTGGATTAGGCTTTATTGTGTTGTGCAGTTTTTATAAATGTTATTTTTTTTTCAAACATTTTCTTTTACTTCTCATTCTTACTCTTTTACTACATTTTTGTCTAATCTCAAATGCTGTCTAAGGACTTTATTTGATTTTTGTAAAGCCAACAAGCAAAAACTTAAAAAAAAACCCTTTTATCTCTTGTCTTTATACAAAATAATGTTAAACAATTTTTTACAAAATGTTGCAAGAAAAAAAAAATCAATTGACTTAAATCTTTTATGGCAAAACATTTTATGTCTGCTAGATTAAACGACCTGAAGGCATTTTTTCTTGCCTGTGCTGCATTTTTTATTACATAAATATAATAATGTTCAGCAATAATTTTAAACAGTTTTTTAATTTATTTAAAAGGACTTTTTTCGCTTTGGAAAAGAAAACATTTTAAAAGTTTTAATAAAGTTATTTTGGGGAAAAGTATAAAATAATTAATAACTTAATGATGTAAAAATAAAATAAAATTAAATGGAAAGTTGTATGCTTTTTGAAAGAAATAGATTTGTAATTTTCTTCATTAAGTTTTCCTCAAGCAGGGGATAAATTAATTCAATTTATGTTGAAGCAAAGTTTGTTGATAGAAATCTTATTTTTTTTAGAAAAGTTTGTGACCAAAGAGTTAATCATTTTGTTTGAAAACTTGTCTAAATGAGAAAAAAACTTGTCAATATTCTATGTTACTTGCTGTACACATTTAACAAATGAAATCAATGTTACTAATACGTATGGTGGACTGAGTTATTTGAATTTAATATTAATCATTCGCCACAGAAATAAATAGAATTAATTATCTCTGAAACTGATTAAAATAAGTTTAGATGAGATAACGAAAATATTTCTAAATATTGTGGCATTAGGCAGATCTAAATCTAAATGGACCGAAGTCCATAATAGTAGTTAGAAAGCATCCTAATAAGTTAGTTTTTACCTTTTGAGCAGCAAAGGCTTGAAATTCGAAATTTTTAAATGGCGGGCCAGATCCCATGTGAGTAGATGTGATTGATAACTAGTGAAGCTGCCAGCATGAAGTAACATAATTTTACCGAGGGGGATTTAAAGGCATTAGATAAAAAAAATTGTCCATTAAAACTTAGAAATGTCTCTTCTTCTGCGAAAAGTCAACCGATATTAGAATGCCATACACCTTATTTATTCATACATCATATGTGGGTTGGGTATTTCCTTTAGGAGAGCTCCGGAAAGAACAACAAAATGAAAAAATTAAAAACTTTGATATGTGTTTTTGATAGTGTTTACTTGAAACTTTAGAAACCTTCAAAAACCTTACAGACAAAAATCTGGAACGGTTAAATCGGGTGATTTTGCGGCCCAATATTAATCGCCGAAACGAGAGATAAGGCAACCCGGGAACGCCGCCTTCAGAATACCGATTGTGGCTATCGCAGTGTGTTGGAGCTATGGGTCCTTTGGTACTAATTCGTTCAATTGCGGCAGAAAAAACTCAGCCAGCATGACCCTATAGAGCGCACCGACCACTGTTGGCAATTGACCAGCGGCGTCTTCTAAAAAGAATGGCCCGGTGACTCCTCCAGCGTAAACAGCGCCCTATGTAGTCACTTTAAGCGGGTATAATGGCTCCTTGTGCATTACTCGTGTATTTTTGGTGCCTTAAATGCGATAGCTTTGCTTATTCACGTTCCCACTGAGGTGGAAATGACCATCATCCCTCATTATGATTTTGGTCGAAGGATCATCCACTTCGGCCTTAGAGATTCAGGACAACTTGGGCGAAGGTTACACGCGTTTGGCGGCTGGCAGCAGAAAGTAGCTTACGTGAAAATCCGCGACATTCAATACGGAAATGAGCAGCCTCACTGGGACTTCTAAGAGTGATTATTCATAAAATTAAAAAAAGGATCTAAAAATTCCACCTTTTCAAAACTCAAATCATTCAAGAGCTGAAACAAAGTGATTTTAGCTTACGCCCTATTCATGCATGAGATAATTGGACCATTTTCATCTAAAATTCTTGCGGCCAGACAACGAATGAAAATGGTGAAAATTATCGACGCATGATTACGGAATTTTGTTTTGCCAAAGCTGTGAGCTAATCCATCGTACTTTTCACACACGTCGTTTCAACAGGATGGGACAAATGCACACGCAGTCAAAATTTCGATAAATTCGCTTTTCGAAAATTTTCCCCAAAAACTTATTAGTCTCTTTGGGGACATCCCATGGCCACTGAGATTGCTCGATCTTATTCCCATGGTTTTTTTATGGGATTTCCTTAAAATGAAGGTTTGTTATGACAATCATCAGGCTCATGTGGAGTAAAAGGATAATATTCGTCAAGAAATAAGCTAAATTTTATAAATTTTACTGCAGCGTATAATCAACTTAAGCCAAAATTAAAAGCAAAAAAAAATTTTATTAAATATAAAGATCCTTTAAATATTTCAAATTCTCTTTCTACCAACTTTATTTCAAGAATATAAAGACATCACGCTCACACGCACATACAGCTAAACAACTTTTTTTTATAATTTCCACAAATGTTAGCGAATTTTAACGCTCTAAAAATTATCTCTGAATATTTAAGCAAATGTGCACTAATCCTTAATTGAAAATAAACAGACAAAACTTCCAAACACACTTGTAAATACAAATGCGCTCATACTCCCTTGTAGACAACCAATTTTCAGGGTAATTCAAAGAAAACATGTTGTGGAAAAATTTATCGTAAAATTTACATTTTCGCACAATAATAACATGTCAAAAAGTTGCTTCACATACACAAATGACAAAATATCAAGTATTTATTGCAAACAACTCCTTTTTAAGGATAAGAGTACACGCATAGAATAATCACACATACTACCACATGTGTTTGCTGTACAACTGAATTTTGTTAAACTTAACATTTTCAAATTATTTAAAGTTACAAAGTTGTAATCAAGATTTATATATTTTTTTGAAATCTAACGTTATTGTTTAATTTTTTGTTATTTGTTTTTGCTTTTATATTTTAATATAAAGGACATTTAATAAATTGAAATACATTATCCTAAATAGAAAGGATATTATGAAGAAGGCAAAAAGTTTACGCAAAAAATTCACTTGCCTTGAAATAAATAAACTTTTATTTAGATTTACCCGAAAAACAATAAAATCCTTTTGCCAGTGATTTATGCCATCAAAGATTTAAAGATAAATATGTGACTATAACATGGACTATAAAAATTTTTTGTATAAAGAATTTGAAAAAACTAAAGCGAAAAAACAAAAAGAAATTTTCGAGCATAAACAAGATATTGTCGAGGTTTAAAATAATCAGGAGACAGAAGCCTAATAGATATTTTGTATTATTTTTAAAGTAGTCAAACATTTTATTTTTTTATATGATTACTTTGGACTTTGTTTGCACTTTCTAGGCATTTAAATCGATTTATTAAAAAGACTTGCGAAATCGCTGATATATTTCAAAAGCATTAAAATTGGGGATTTCCAGAAGTTGGGGCTATGTTGCACCCATGGTAAATTTTTTATTGTTCACGATATGTATACGAAAAATTCTGTGGGGAGTTCTACTACGTATGTCGGTATAATATCTACCAGGCGCGGACCCTGCTTAAGGGTTAAATTTTAAATAAAGCATTTTAAAACTAGCTTTTTGTGGGTTTTAAAACAAAGACTCATTAAAAAAGTTTAAGCCATTTAAAATAATTATAATTACATAAAAGGCAAACAAACATATTTTTAAAATTAATAATTCAGGACGATATTTGCATCAATTTAAATTTTCTTATGTTTATGCAACATTGCTAAGCCGTTAAGCCTGTGCTCTCTCATGGTTGATCTCAGCTATGTTTTAATAAGGCGAAGCATGGAAAATGACCTTTCAGCCGTAGCATTACTGATCGACATTAAAACAAAAATGATGAATAATTTTTAAAAAGTTCTGGTAAATAGCTGGGTCACACCCTACTAAAACTACATCTGTTATATTATCTAGGCGGTCTTTATAATATTAAGATTCCAATGCAAAGTTTCAGCCTTTAATTTCGATATAAGCAATTTTTTAATTAATTTTTTTTCAAATTTTAATAAATCATCTGCAAGTTTTGGAATTAAAATTTCTAAATCTGTAAATGTAATAATATTCTAAAGCAGAAGTTGAGGGATGTTAAGCAAACAAAGGACGTCCTTTGAGCAATGTGTTTCAAGTCTTGTAAAACAGATTTATTAAGGGCACTTTCAGAATGATTTTTTCTTTTAAATCTAGGGGTTTCAACTAAAATTCTTATACCAACGCAAATATTTTTTGGGCTTCATTTCTTTTAGTCTTAAAACACTTTATGAAGATTTTTAAAAGAGATGATCCTTTTTGTAAACTTATATCCTGATTTTGTAGAACTACACTAAGGGGCTGTGTGACAGTAATTATAGAATATGTTATCTGCAAATAAATTCGAAATATAAAATAATAATAAGTCTTTTGAAGACGTAACCCTATCTTTCCACTCGGATATCTTTTCCAATACCGCTTAACTTTTACTGCAAATTGTAAAATTGAATCATTACGATCCACATAGCATGTTTCGCATAATGGAGACAACTTTGTGCCTGGAAATTAAAAAAAAACTGCATTACGCTTAGGAGGATCTTTTTTAAGAAAATTTGCTGGTTTTTTAACAAACGATATAACTTTTTGTATTATTGGCACCTTGTTGCTTTTTGATATCAAGTTGTTAAGTTTATGGGAGAGTACAGTCTTTGCTTTGCATTTTTTGCGAAACAGCCGTCAATTAAAATCCCTACACAATTTTCTAAGTAAAGACCATCATTTTTAAAGCTCTTAAACTACTGATGATAGTGTGTTCGCATTACTTGACACTTCGACTTCATCGCCAATACCATTTAAAGCCTCTTCAAAAGCGTCGACGAAGACGATAAATTTTTTCTTTTACTAACTTTTCGTTTACCTTAAAATATCTTAAAGCTAAAGAAATTCGGCTTTTTCCTAATAAATTAGTGGTTTTGTCAGAAGTGATTGAATAGTATTTAGCGTCATGAATATTTTTTAGTATAATTTCTAAAATAAGATTATGAAAACTTTCATTTATTTCATTTTGAATTGTTTTTGAAGTTTTCATCTAAAGGGTAAACTTGAAAGTGGTTGCCAAAAATTTTATCTCCAGAATCTATACGAAATCGCAGAAGGGAACGAGTATACCTTACGAGCTTGTTTGTTCAGAAGATAGCAAATGACCATCATCTCGATGTCCACGGAGAGGTATATTATGCCTTCCGAGAGAAATTATAGTTTTTATAATAGACAACCAACGTTCTCGATTTTCAATTTCTTGTTGAAGTGCAGATATTTGTATTTGATTTCATACCTCAAGACGAAAGTTTTCTTGTGTCTTCAAAAACATTTTTCCAAAAGCAACAGCATCTTTCAAAATGCAATACATTTGTTTAGTAAAATATATAAAGCGTTTGTTTTATGGCTACCAGTAATTTTATTTTATAATTTTCAATACGTTTGGTGGCAGGAAGGGGATGTTACAATCCTCTCTCCCTAAGTCCATGCCTGATCACTACAAAATTCCTTATATCGAGTATTTGCAGGGATAGCAGGACCAAGCCAACATGATTATATATGTAAGACAATTTCGAATATCAAGCCAATTGAAGTCAGCGTCCTGACCTAAGCACTTACGGATAAGCACCTTCAGAAGAACACCTGATGTCAACGGGGAAATAAATAAATGGAGGTTAAAAGGCCAATCAGAACCACATTTAAGAGACATTTGGGTGTTAAGCGTAGACCATAAAACATTTAGATTGGAAAGTGAAAAGTAAGGCTTTCTGTACTGTCCCGATACCAAGTTGACAGTCATTATTGAAATTAAAACTAGGGCGAATATTTTAAAGAAGATGTGCTCCTGTAGATTAGTGTTAAGTGCACGAATCTACCAGTCTGGGCGTTGTGGGTTTGAATCCCACCAGAGACGCTGGTAAGTCTGCTTTATTCTTCCTTTCTTATCCTTCTTTAAATTTCTTCTTTTTTTTCCTTCTATAAAGCGTACCCAAGTGAGATGTACTCCTTCTTTTAACGGCTGCCTGTTTTTTCTAATCTAACATACCTAAAAGAACGTGTTGTTGCATGGATCGCTTTAGAGCAGGGAAAGATGGCGAAAGGATGTTTTATACTTCTTCTTTTATCTCACATACCATAATACAGTTAACAAAGTTCCGAGAAGTAGCGCATTTATCGTCATAAGCCTACACATCTTGATTCGGTATTGTATCGGTGGCTGCGTAACCCAGTTATCAGCCCTGGCAGCCCTAGCACCAAAGTGTTGCGGTTTCACTTAGGTTCTTTTGCTACCCCGGAAGTGGTGAAGGAGGTAGACAAACGTACAAGCTACGTTAATCGGCGAGCAGTTGTAGATAACACCGATTTCAGATCATTAATGGAGTATAATAAAAAAAGGGCATTTCTTTTGCTATTGCCCTACTTTTGCACACCCCGGAGTTCAAAGTTTTGCGCCTAATGTTTTCCCAGATGCACTAAACTTGAGAAATGTAAATTGGAAACCATTGGATTTACTCATACACTTCATTAAATTTTTGTAAACTATGTCTCTCCCTTAGTCTTTTTCATTTCAAGGATACTACACAAACTCTATTTTACCTCTTTTTTTCCATGTTATCCTTCCCCTTTAACTTAAAAAGCTAAACAATGACGGCATTAACACGTTAGAACATGCAGTAAATTGCGAGTTTTTTTAAAGGTTATTTTTTCCCTGTAACCAAAAAAATAACAACAACAAGAGCAATTCAACCCTGTCACTATTGATAAAATACGAAATGTAAATACTTTATTATTTGTACACATACATCACTTTTTGCAACAAGGATAATTCCTTAGAGTATAACAATGTCCTGTGTTTTTGTTATCCATATCCAGGGCCATTGTTAGCAGAAAAAAAACTTTCATTTACATTTCGTTTTTTTTAGAAAATCAAAGCAGAGACGTGGCTAATATTATCCAATGTTTAAACTTCTGCCCTCTTTGCAGTGTTAAGGACCTGTTTGTTTTCTTTTTTGCTTGAAATCCAATGTCATCTTAACAATTTTTCTTCTCACCAATAAAAAATAATGAAAAATACTTTTAAAACTTATTTACACTGTTTATTTAACACAAATCTTTGGCATTCTTTTTTCAATTCTTTTTTCTTTTCTTTAAGGCACGAACAAAACTAGTGCAAAAAAATTGCATAAAATATATGTCCTTTGCTTAGAGTTTGCATATTGAAGCCACAGATTTTTTACATCTACACATAGATATGATATGATATGTATTTTATTTGAAAATAATATCCTTAGTCCTTTTCGACTGTATAAAATTCAAAATAAATCCATTTGGTGTAAATAAAACTTATTTTTAAAAGAAAAATAAAAATATTCTAAGCTTTCCTTAATCATGCTTTGGCACAATGTCAACCGTGCCATCAGCCAACCATATTTATAATGTAGAAAGATGGACGGACGGAGAGACAGGCGAAATAAGCTCTTTAAGGATTTATTGGTTAAATGGACAGATTTGACTACGTGCGTCTATTTGGCAAGAAAAAGATTTCTTGTATTTTTTGTTACTTTCCATTAAAATACAAAAAGCAGTTGTTACAAGCAAAAAAAGGTCATATTAAGGCTGGAAAAATGTGGCAAAACAAAATTTTTGGGAAGTTTAATAAATATTCATTAAACACTGAGACAAATTTTAAGCATAAAAACGAAATATTTTTCTTAAATTTTAAATTTATTTTAATAAATTCCGAATATTTTTAGCCAGGTAACAATACCGCCTAATTGCTATTCAGACCGCCAGATAGTGCATTCTCGAAACTGAAGCAGCCCTTACAAAGGCATGGTAACTAGCTCGTGTGGGACATTTCCTTAAGCCATTTTAACGTACTTGAAATCCAAGGGAATGCACTTGATGATTTAGAAGGTTTGGCACTCAAGTAAGGTTAACGGTAGACCAACGGCAACCCAAACAGAAAAACTGCAGCGTTGCCATGTTAGGTGCGGCTGTTGTGGATCTAGCAACATGTGATTTTTCATAAATCCTTTATTAACTCACTACCTTGATGCTTTAAGTAGAAAAAAGCAACAACAATATGTAATGTACTACTCTAGCAGATCATCATGCAAGAAATCTACTTGCTACGGAAGCTGGCACAAGGATTTTTGGGGAACCTTATCAATGCGGAAACATTTTAATGAATAAAGCAGTTCAGACATAAAATTGACTTGATGGCGATGAAACAAACAACATAAACAGCACTGGGAGGGATGCAGAACGACAATATGGATTTGATTATTTCGGCAAAAGCGAAAGAGAATTGCTGAGGCTTTGATGAGCTTAAGACAAGCCAACCTAAAGAAGAAGAAAATGAAGAAAATGTTTTATTACAATGTTACTCAGCGATTTCAATACGAAAGTAGACTCAGATAACAGCAGCATAAAACGTAACATGGGCAAACATTTTTAAAGCTACGCAGATTCCTCTATATAGTTATACAGGGTGTCTGGTGGCAGATTTATATTTTTTTAAAACCTAAACAAAAAACGTTATAATTAATTAGGAGCATTGAACGATAGAATGGAAATACGGATTTTATTTTTTACAGAGTGTGCCATAAAGATGTCCTTCATCGAGTTGATCACACTGTTTAAAACGGAGCCTTGTGTTTTGCGCCACACGCTGCAGTAAACTTGGTTCGGTTGTGCTTATTTCTCAACGAATATTTTCCTTTAAAGCCAAAAAAAATTTGTGCATCCTCATTTGAAGTAGCCTCTATAAAATCCGCGGCAGTTAGATCGGTGACCATAGGACGTCCCCAAAGCGAGTGATCAGTTGTTGGGGGAAAATTTCCAGAAGCAAGTTCACCGAAGTTCTGGCTGTGTGTGCAGTGGGCCTATCCTGTTAAAGCCACGTGTGTGAAACCACGTGTGTGAAGAGTGCAATGGATGAGTTCGCAGGTTTGGCAAAAAGAATTCTGTATTCAAATTACCTCATGCTTGAATAAGGCACACCAAACGGTAACCCTGGGGCAATGCATTGGTTTTTAAAGTTTCAATCGAGAGTTGCGAATTCCTGCAGACCAGTAACGGCAGTTTTGCTTGTTGACGGGGCCGTTTAAGTGAAAATGAGCCTCGTCGCTCCAAAAAGGGGATATGCAGTGCAAAAACGGTCCAGCATCGTTTAAAAAAAATTTTTTGGGTAAATCAAAGTCACTTGCTTTCAGTTCTTGAACGATTTAAATTTTAAAAGGATGGTTCTTTTTTAAATTTCCTTAATAATCGCTCTTAGGAGGCACAACGAGGCTGCGGGGGTATTTGAAGAGCCTTGAACAAAACTGTCGATGAGCAATTACGTAATATTAATGTAAGGGGGCGTTCATATAATGGATACAAGAGTGGCTGAAACTCTGTCGATGAAGATAGCCACGGTATTAATAAGAAGGGATGCGAATCGAAGAGGGGACGTGGCATACTACGTTGACTGTCAGGGCACGCTCAAGGCTCTTGAGGGACATTATATCAGGTCTTGACTTGTGGACGATTGTAGAAGTGCGATCTTGGCGAAACACATGGTCAGGCTCTGTTGGGTTCCGGGTCAATGTAACGTTGCCAATGGGATTGCCGATAAGTTAGCGTTGTAAGCCGGTAAGGCCACCATTGGGTTTTTATTATGAACTGATAGCGACTGCTGCTCAGGGGGAGCACGAGGGTTCTGAGGCTGCAGATACGCCTACAGAGGAGTTTGTGAGGACGCTTTTTAGAAGGACTTGATGAAGCCTCTGGCTGTGGGCTGAGGAACGTCATAGGAGTCATCAAAGGGGTTGAGTGGCTAGGTAGATAGATAGCTCAGCGTCCTCGTGCGATTGACGAATACTGATTTGTTGCGGACGGCATTCTTGCTATCTTGTTTCTGTATCGTTTTACCTACAAATTTTTATTATTTTGCCGATTTCTCTTTTCATATTGGGTCAAATACGCATGGCAACTTAAGAGGAGATGATATTACAGATGGCAAGTGACAGCTAGCAATTGCCAGTTTCAGCTAACAAATGGTGAGCAATGTGGCAACTGAAAAGTAATGGCTGCCACTGGGCAACGCAATTTATGTTGGATTGCTGTACATTTTCGACACAGAAGTTATAGTTTGAATGCTTTTAGACTCTTTTGAAGGGATTCAAAATGGGTCGAATACGTATGGCAAGTTAATTTCAGTTTGCTTGTCAGTTGTAGAAATGGTATTTCAGATGGCAACTGACAGCTAGCAATTGCCAATTTCAAAAAACACATTCTCAAATAAAAATATTTATTTATTTCAAATTCTAAGTGAACAAAGGGTTTCAGAGCATCAAGAAATAATATATTTAGAACTAACGCCAACATAAGTTAAAAAAATGGTAGAGAAAAGGGGGCAGTAAGGAAAAATTTGTAAAGGACCTGGAACATTTAAACACTGGTTTTAACATTTTAATTTCGAAAAAAGATAAATGTGGAACTACGTGTACACTTGATATCAGGGAATATTGATATAAATACTATAAAAATGTTGAAAAAATATTTAATCTACATAGTTATTATCGGGTTTATTGCATTTTTTGTAAATTTGAATACTAAATAACATAAAAACCTTTTTATATAAAACCTTTGCCACATTAAGCACAATTTCATTCATTTTTAAAGTAATTAAATAATTACTTCCTTCGTTCTCCAACAAATTTTAATATATTTTTACATTAATCGAAATGAAATATAAAAATTTAAACTAAACAACGAAATTAATATTGTTATTGCTATTTTATGCCAGCAATCAATTTATTTTTTTAAATAAAAAATAGTAAAAAGAAAATAGTTACAACACAAATACAATAGACCTTAGAAAAATTGGAATAAAGGGAAGTTGCACAAAAACTAATTGACAAAATATGGCAACAAAACAAAATGACAGCAACTTAATTGATGTTAAAACAGCAACAAAAAAAAAATTGAGAAACGATAATAATAGAAAAAAATAAAAACAGCATTTATAAAACGAGTAGGAAAATGGCATATCGTTACCTTAATATAGAAAGGCCCTAACTCGTATTTTTTATACTCCCAGACTTTTATTTTCGACAAATGGCCTGTGATTCATCACAATTAGCCAAAAAACAACTCAGCTTAAAAAAATACGAGTTAGGTCCCTTCTATATTACGGTAACGGTATGTGGTTAAGCCATCTAAATGGTACTCTACAATAATTTTGTTAAATAATTTATTCCATATAAAGGCTATTTGTTGTACAACAGTTTTTAATATAAATACCTTTTATAAGCTCTCGATCTAGTTTCTTCTCTATTTATATGGCAATCGAAATTTTATTGTATTTTAAAAAATTTTAATATATACAGAATTCTTGTGAGTAGAATTTAAATATATAATTAATAATAGTTGATCCTAGCAAGGACCAAAGTACAAAATTATGTTAAAATAAGAACGAGAATAATTCAAAGTCGATTTGAAATATTTTATTATACAACTTCTGCAACCGATTTAGTAGGGTGTTTTAAGTGTGCAGAAAATATACGAAAAATAAAAAATTTTTGTTACATCAATAAATTGAGAGACAGACTAATATATAAACAGACAAAGAGATAGTTTATCAACAGAAAGGACCTAAAAGATTCAATAGATAAAGTTAAACGACAACCTTTTGGCAAAATCAAAGAAAAATTAGGAAAAAAAACTTTTAACACACACACAAAGAGAAAAAGACGTTGTATGCGAGGGTAGTTAAAAATAGATGCAATATCAACATATCGTATCTTAATGGAAAAAGGCCCTAACACGCATTTTTTTGTAATACAAGATTTTCGTTTATTTCGAGTAGCAGTTATCATTTTTATTATTTTTTTTGGCTGCGTTGAAATTTTAATATGTTGGAGGCGGAATCAGTGAACCATAATTGTATCCCATACCACTAAATTGGTTTCAAAATGGAATAGTAGAGCAAAAGTTTACAGTCGAAATGAATCAAAGAGTTTCTACCAATTAGCCAATGAGCTTGGGTAGTTTGAGGTTTGATTTGCGTTAACTTTGCAACTATATGTGACTTCTGTGTGAGACGACGATTCAGGTGAATGCCATATGGTGCCTCAAAAATTGAGACGCCATGTGGTTGTTTGTTAGAATTAAGGATCACGTTTCTTTGCATAAATTAAAAACCCGTTGGGACATATTTGCTTACTTTTGTGATAATGTGCATGTCTGCTAAATAATAACAGATAGAGGGTTAATCAAAAATACCCGCTCAGGAACACTAGTCCCTATTGCTTGGGAGCAACTTAAGCTGTTTCCCATTTTTATCATTGATCGTCGACCGGCTATGCACGTTTCAAAAAGGCTGAAGATATTAACCCGTGAGCTTAGCTTTCGTTTGTTTAACAGGCATCCGTGCCATACTCTTTTCAAAAGCTTGAGAGATATTCCTAATATCCGCGTAGCCGTACTTCTTTTCCGCAAAGGCTTTTCTTATAACCTGTACCAACCTTTGAGTTTGTTTGATGATATCACGTGCGCTTCTAAAGCCAAATCGGTGATTTAGATGCAGTTGTTACCATTCAAGATCGTATTCAACTTGTTTTAAAGAAAGTTCTCAAATAACATAGTTGGTAGCAGACTTATATAGCCGTTAGACTCCCCCTTATAACTGATTCTTTCCAGGCTTGGGAATCATCTTTACTAAGGCCACTTTCTGTGTTGGCGAAAAGTATTCCAGTCATAATATGGCGCTAACAATAAAAAGAATTGTTCTTCTTACTGCTCAAGGTAGCTGTAAAATCATCTTGTTGCATATTTTTTCAAAGCCAAGAGCTTTTTTAACATTCAAATTATCAATAGTCTCTACGATATCCATATATTTCTATAGGACGTCTAGCAACAACACGCGGCATTACACTTGTCAGTACAAACATAGAAGTAAGAAAGTTCCTTAAATCGCTTGCGAGCAGATCACATTTTTCTTTGTCACTTCTTGTCCAGGATCCTCTCAAATTACGCAGTGGCTGTTTTGGGATAACGTGTTTGTTAATACGTTTAGCTGATCGCCATAGAAAATAATAAGTCTGAGAAGTGAAGGATGGACCTTTCAAATGTTTTCTTAGTGAAACCAATCTGTATACGTTCGGCAAGTTTTACAATTAGTTTGTGCACTTTTTCATATTAGTTTTAGGCTGGAATGGTTTATGCTTCTTCTTTTGTAGGATAAAAGCTGTTCCACATTGGCAGAAAAATTCTGTCGAGTTTAGTCTGGCGGTAGGTAGAAAAAGCGAGTTCAGCTGCTTTTTCAATGTGTTCATTTAGGATACTGAGACAGTCATCGATGTCTTCTGGGGTTTTTAGCGTTTGGCTCTCCGAGCAATGGGTGCTAATGATTCTTTACAAAACAAATTAAACTTAAGTCTACTGTTTAACGCAAATTAAAAGAAACGTCACACAAATTATCATTCCTCGTATTTTTATCAGTAAAAAATTCCTTCTTTTAATATTCAACAGACTGAATATGTTTTTAAGGAAAATTGTATTACAATTTATTGTTCGAACATCATATTCATCAATGGCAGGACAACAACGACATATAAGGACATACATATTTGCGACTATATTTTAGCCACATTTTTTTTTAAAGACACCCACAAGTTTGCACACCCCAACACAAATTCTTATTTATATTGTTAAGGATGGTTTATTTTTTTTTTCTTATAAACTGATTCAATTTTTGATAATAAAATAGATTTAAAATAAATAAACTTAACTGAATTTTACCTTTTATTGTAAAAAAAAACGAATTTGGTTTTTGCCAAAAATCTTCTTTTTCATATTTAGAAATCCCAAATATTTGTAAACATGTGGTAAAAAATCTTAATAAATATGGTAAATGAGATAATTTCTTTTGTTGAAAAGGCTAACGGCTAACTTTGGAGGAAATTTTTTGACATGTTGCCATTATTGGAAGGAACAATATATTTTTGCCCTTATTTTATTGTATAAATTTTTCCTTTTTTTTTAGTAAAACTATGTCTTTATGGAGCTTAGAATTTGCTGAAAGGACATATATTTACAAATTGATAATTCTTTTAGATCAAGTTGTTGACTAAAGTAATATTTTATAAAATCAATTCAAAAACTTTATTAAGTTTTTTGATAAAAATCTTAGTTTAACAACTAAGGTGACAACTCCTAGTTATCCTTATAATAATTATCCTTTTTTTTTATTTACAGAAGAGAAAAAAATACCTTATAAAATGAAAAGTATTGCTGCCAAAAATTACGACTCCTGCACAACAGCAGTAGCCACAATGACAAATAAAATTTGAAAGTTCATTTGAATTTACTTTGTTTAGGGTGGCTTAAATTTTAATTTTCAAATAGTTAAATCTAGTGGCACTTCACGGTAATTTATACTTCGGTAGAAACCCCAGTCTGCGCCCATCTAAGGGATTGTACCTGCCAACAATTGAGCTGGTCTATCATGAACCTTAGGCTGCCTATAATATAAGGTTACAGAAATTTATGAGTAAAGACATACCCCTTCATATATTAGTACTCGTAGACTTTCTGGGTCAATTGTGCATTCACACAACACATAAAACAAATAAAAAAATCAAGGAATGGATAAAAGAAGCAAAACAAGAAGGAAAGAGATAGTTAGATAGTTCGATAGAGATAGATAGCCTATCCCCTAGCTGCCTGATTCCCATGATTAACCTGATGATGTTTTCCATTTTCTAGTCCTGCGGGTATTCTCTTACCTAACTACTTGAACCTATGTCAGGCAGTGGTAAAAAACATGCTTTATTATCTTCAATTTATCATTATTATTACACATGCTGTAATCTAAGCTGCTCGTTATATACCTAGCCAGACATTGACCAGATATGACCCCAATGGGGATCCTAGTCTTTACACATCCGCCAACAACTTAGTGACTGTTGCGCTCAGCCCAGGCCATATAGCACTATCTTCAGTCAAGATTATTTTTCTTTTGAAACTTTTTTGTATAAAACACTCATATTCTAGTCTTCTCACAAAAATAACTCATTAGTTGTTTCACAGTTCCCTCGTCATACAAGTTGGCTAATAAAAGCTGCTTCCACAAAAAAAAATAACTTTTTTAAAAGATGTGGCACATGTGTCACCTAGGGTGGAGGCCATTTGAATTCAATTATTTTCAAAACTTTATGACCGAGCTTTTTGCGTCAATTTTTGTAAATTGTTTTAAAATTTACGACCACCCCCTTTTTATGACGTTCGCAAGAAAGTGCATACAACGCCGATTGCAATAGCTCCCTGACCGTAAGGAAAAACTTTCCCCTGATGAAAATAACCTCATTGTCTGCATATGAAATGATCTGTTTTCCTTCATTATCAAACTTTCTTGGTGTAACGTTGGTCATGTAAGCCTATAATAGAAGTGAAAGGGCTTCTTTTTGAGTTAGGTTAGGTTGAAAGAAGGAGACCTTAAAGTCCTCTAGTCCCGTAGAACATATTTCTAAATCAGCTATAGGCTTGTTGTGTTCTCATAGGTAGGAAAAGATTTTGGGGGAGAGGCTTACAAAAATTCAGCGATGTGAAAAATTTTCTCAACACCTGATAAAATATCGGGCTTTAGCCTGTACAAACCCTAGCTTCTATCGTTTCAATGTCCTACCTGCATGCCCAGCATCCGATGTCCTCCGCTACTTTCATCCTATGGAGGTGTGCTCGTAAGTTTGAGTGACTAATCTTAACACACTCATAATCTTGTCAAGCTCAAGTTTCCCAAGTTTCAGAATGCCTCTAGTTCTCATTTTGGTCGCCCCAAAAATTCTTATCAATCTCCTAACTATCTCGTTGTTCCATTGTACCCGGTGGGTATTTTCCGCCCACTCTTTTAAATTGGCAAAGGTCTTCGGGTTCCCCAGATTATCTGCCCGTTCATAATCGACCACCCCCCGATGACCAAGTACCCATATTATGCGAACCTGTATATATTGAAAGTAGTCATCTATCATCCTCTTATAGTGCAAAGCTATCATAGATCTGATGTTCACAGACATAGTTGCCCTTTTAACGCTATGCTTTCTGTGCAGATGTTTAAATTTGTTCCCTGTGCCAGGACAGACACCCCCGTGATTGTTTGGACCATTGCTTCAAGGACAGTATTGTGGCTTCAGTTTTCAAGCATTCATCAAGAACGCCCTGTCCCGTTTTCCTCTCTGCCATGGAGCCATCGGTATCAGTTCAGAACAATTGGCCTTTACCTTTACCTTTACCTTTACTGGAGGCATACGACCGGACAGCTCCACTGTGTCAGTATAACCCTTCAGTGTCTTAAAATACGCTTTCATCAACCCATTACCCCGTCGCCCGAAGGCGTCCCGCGACAATTGTCACCTCGTAGCGTACTTGGATACTCAAAATCATCTATAAAGCCTTCGTCGGAATAGTCCTAATTGCCCCCCTTATCGCGAGGTGACATGTATGTTGGATCTTCTATATAATCACAATGTTGCACTTTCTGTCCATAAATGTCCACATTGCCATTGAAGCATAGGTAAGTATCTGTCTGTTCCCTTAGTTTATATCCCTGGTTTTAAGTGTTGAAAAATATCCATTTGACTAGGAACTCTTTAAATCCTTAGTGCCGCAAAAGCCTCTATATCCCCTCTATATTTACATTACTAAACGCTCCTTATATGCAGAACTCGATCTCAACAGTTTTACCCTTGACGTACTCATGCTGAGCCCAATTTATGGTGAGTGGATTGATAAAATACCTTAAAAGAAGGTCTTTTGATCTTTGCGAAGCCTTAAGTAGAAAAGATCCTATACTGATAGGTCTTAAACCGTTCAGCTTTGACTGGCAGAACCTAAGAGGGTTGCCATACAAAATATGAAGAAGTTAGGTTGAAAACCACTACAACTCCCATTGAGTCGCTCCAAGAGGAATAAAATACATATAACAGACCCCCATTAGTTTTTCCTCCCAAATATATTCCTAAAACATACTTACCCCTATCTCCATCACCTAAGGGGGCTGCCATACAAAATCTATAAAAATGATGTAAAAACGGCCATAACATCCCAGGAGTCGGTCTTAGAGAAATAAAGTGTAAGACCAACCAGCATTAGTTTCCCTTCCCAAACATATTCTTAGAACATAATTACCCCCTATAGGCTCCCATACAAAGTTTGGGAAATTGCAATAAATCATCTCCTACAGCTTCCAGGGTGCCCGTGGATAAGTCAAATGTAGGACTATCCCCAACTCCCATTGAGTCGCTCCAAGAGGAATAAAATACATAACAGACCCCCATTAGTTTTTCCTCCCAAATATATTCCTAAAACATACTTACCCCTATCTCCATCACCTAAGGGGGCTGCCATACAAAATCTATAAAAATGATGTAAAAACGGCCATAACATCCCAGGAGTCGGTCTTAGAGAAATAAAGTGTAAGACCAACCAGCATTAGTTTCCCTTCCCAAACATATTCTTAGAACATAATTACCCCCTATAGGCTCCCATACAAAGTTTGGGAAATTGCAATAAATCATCTCCTACAGCTTCCAGGGTGCCCGTGGATAAGTCAAATGTAGGACTATCCCCAACTCAATTTTCCGTGCAAACATTTTCCTAAAACATACTTACCCCCTATCTCCATTCCCTGTGGGGGTTTTCATAACTACACATTGTGATAGGATTGTAAGATTCGGCAAAGTCGAATATTTCGCTCTTACTTGTTTTATTTCTTTCTTGTTTAAAAAAACAAATCAATATTTTGATTGGCTCTTTAATTAATTTAATTTTTTTCAAATTTTTGACTCCTTTGCCTAGGACCTCTTAGACTCAATTTACCCATCAATGCTCAGAGACTTTCTTTGCTCATTGTATGTACAGCTCAATATATGCTAGTTTACGTGGGGTAGAAAAGGCAGGCAGCCGTAAAGGTTCATTTATACGTGACTTAACCATACCACAGTAAACAGCTGTTTAAACAAAACTTATGGGCAACACTGTATTTGATTATAGGTGACTTGCCATTACGACATAACCATAACCTTAGAAACCAATTGAGTTTAGGTTTTTATAGCAACGGTTATGGTCATGGCGTTATGGTAAGTCACATATAATTGAACCTTAAAGAAAAGACACTGTTCACTTGGGGAGACAGAAGTGAAACTAAAGTGTGTTTGTGAATTATTTTGCGATCAAATCTATAGGATTTAAATGCACATAGAATTAATATATGTCTTCATTCACTTTTTAAATTTTTTCTGTTTAAAACAAATATAGTTTTTTTAACAGTAAAAAAACACCAATAACGTTGCAATTGCTGGCTGTTAGTATTTGTTGTTTGCCTTTCCATTTCAACCTGTGCTGTTGCTGACCAGGTTCCTTTTTTGTTTTTTGCCATTTTTTTAATGTTAAAACATCGGTAATTGAAATGATGTACAAAAAATTGAATTAAAATTTTTTATAACCAATTTAACTTCAACAAATGAATTTACAAATAAAATATTTTTTTCTTTAAACGAAATAAAATAAATGTTTTAACATGAATAAAAAAGCGAAAATTGTTACGAAAATTGCATAAATTGAAGTATTAAAATCAATCAATTCTGGTGGAGGACATATGGCCCTGTTAATACTATTTGTGAATGAGAAATACCACAATAGCGACAAAAAGAATTAATGTCATTAATATTAATACAAGTCAATCGGTTTGGCCGTATGCTTGACAGTGTGATGAGGTGGAGGCCCATTAATTTTTTTTTACAAGCAATCATTAATGATATTTAACATGTTTGTGTTAAATATTAAATTTAATATGCACAAACGTACATATGTACAAGTGCGATATAATGTAATTTAAACAGAAAAAAATAACGATAAAAATGATAAAAAATTACTCAAAATAAATATGTGTTTGCGTACACACATATATAACAATATTTTAGCCAAGGAGTTAATATGGTTTCTATGTAGTCCTTGAAGGTTTTTTGTTTTTTTCAAAAGTGATAAAATATAAGGTGCCACCAGCTTTTAATCTGCTGATTTCTAACATAAAAATTAAAAAAAAAAATTGCAGTCAAAATTTTATTTCCCACAGTATTTTAACTAAAAAGACTACGTGATATCTATCACATTCTATATTAATCAAATTTTGGCAAAATTTTTTTAATTCCCATCAAATGTATATTTGTCACTCGTAACGAATATAATATTTGAAATTCGCATCAACGTCGTTCAAAACGTAAATTATATCATAAAAAGTATGTTTAAAAAATAATAATCATATTTAAACGAGAAAATAATATTAAACATTTCTAGGAGACCATCAAACATATTATATTAATAATATTTTCAAATCACAGTTAATAAATAAAATTAAGTTGCGATTGTATTTTTAATTAATGATGTGTATCAATAATTTTGAAAATTTGTTATGCAAAGTAGCGATAGAGTTTCAAAGATTTTTTTTCAAGTGATGCATAAATATGTATTAAAAGAATTTTTATTATTTTTCAAATGTTTGAAAATTATATTACTTTTTGTGAATTTTTATGATGATTGTGATAACACGTTTTAGATTAAGGTATTTTTTGAGGATATTGTTAGTTTTAGGAATAATAAAAATAAAATAAAAATAATAAATATTACAACAAAGAATAGTGTACTTAGGTCGAGACGATTTTTATAGACAAATAAAGATTCATACATACATATGTATAAGGAGGATCTATACAAGGTGCCCGAAATTACAGGCGGACATTTTAAATCTCTTAATTTTTTTTTTCATATGAAGTTTGTCACATCTACTGAAAGACTATTTATATTTTAGTATTAAACTCCATATAAAAAAAGGAAAGAGTAAGAGAATGATTCTCTTTATTTCGTCTTACAATCACCTTTTATATAAACGCCTTGTATATGTATGTATGTACATATCGCTCATTTGTTCCGACGTCATAATTAAAAAACCAATTAGAGAATTTAATTTTACCTTTAAACTTAAAAAGAAGAAAAAACTCTAAACGAAACTGATATCTATTATAAAAAGAAGGGTTGTATGTATGTATGTATGTTCGATTTTTTTTTGAAATTTTTATAGGTAGTTTCTTCAAGTCTGAAAGGAACAATAGGCTTCTTTTTTTTTGAAAATATTGCTGTCATGCCCACACTACGCCCATTTATCTGGGAAGGTCAGGTTACAAAATTAACTAATTAGCTAACAAAATTACCCAAAGCCATACTAATCAAACGCGTAGAGCTAAATACATGAAATTTATAACATGTATTAAGCTTTACATGTTTGTTTACATACACGTTTTTCATAAGAACTAGACAGACAGGTATCCGGAGTTTTTTGTTTAATTTTGGTCTGGAAGGGCGAAAAAAAGGGGTTAAAATTATATATTGGTACTTTTTGGTACTTTTTCTTAGTTTTAAACCAATAAAGAATAGTATTCAAATTGCGTTCGATAGGTTTTTACAAAAATATGATTACGATTTTTGTACTTTTATTTGGACCCAAAAGGGGAAGAAAGGGTTAAAAATATATTTTGATTTTTTTGTGGGTTTTTTGTAACTTTTAAACCAACAAAGATAGGAACATAATTCAACTTCCATGCTAAAAAATATGATTGCGTTTTTGGGTCCTTTTTTAATTATTCGACCCTTAGGAGAAAAAGGGTTAAAATTATGTTTTATTACTTTTAATAACTTTACAATCAATTAAGATAGAAAAATTATTTAAATCGCATTCGCCAGGTTACCAAAATATGTTAATCTGTTAATAAAGGGCTAGATTTATATATAGAAGTTTATAAGAGAATTTTCAATAAGTAAAGCTCTCTGGATATCCAGACCTTATAAATTGTCAATTTTTATATGTTAATTAAAGAGAAGGGCTGACTTATAATTTGTTGCAACTTATGTGGGGCAACCAGTAAATTATAAATTATATAAATATAAATTTATTAAAAGAAATTAATATTTTCCGTTAATGTCGAAAAAAACTTTTATTTGAAAATAAATATATAATAAAAAAAAGTTTCTTTCAACATTAACGGAAATATTAATTTCTTCTATACAAAGAAATTATATAAACTTAAGCCAAATTAAAAAGCAAGCATTAGTATAAATTGAAATTTTATTATTTTTACTCAAAAAATTTGTTAAATTAAAGCAAAAAGGGATATTAATGTGTTTTTATAGCAGCAAAAAGTGTATTAACATTATTTTAATCTTTCAAATCTTGTTTTAAGTCGATCGACAACTCCCCAACATTTTTTGAGAATTTATTTTCTGATTCACATATTTTCTTTACAAGAATATATAGACACTCAGACGGAAGAAGAGGCTTGAATCGCCTCAGGAAGTGATATTAATTCGGCCGATTTTTGGCAAATTCGGTTGAAGGTGGTTTTTATACCTTAAAAACTGAAAAGCGTACTGATTTTGAACCAGAAATAAATGGCCACTCTATATATACTTTTAAATACATAGAGTAATCGGGGATTTTAAATCTGCCGTGGGAAACCTTTACTATTAAGTGAATAATGGTATACGTGCTGTCCAGGTTTTCTTAGGAAGCGTACGTAAACTAAGAGAAAACTTAAACTTTTGCCCATAGGTTATAGCCATTTTAAATCCAAATTTTTAATACACAGTAAAATATTTTATTTATTTTTATCTTTCCAGACGTCTACCCTTATCAGAATGAAAGCAGTTTATAACTTATATGAATTTCTGTATCAATCTTGCAAACTTATTTATATATAAAGTCGCTCTTATAGGTTACCAATCGATTTAACTCCAGTCCAGTTACTGATGTTGCTCAATCAGTGCATCTGTTTCCTTTTCTAGTATTCAGCTTGAATAATAATAAAGATTATATTATTGTCCTCCAAAAATATGGGTAAAAAAAGTTGGTATTTTATCAGAAAAAAAAAACTTGTGTTGGGTGTTTGTTCTGTCCTTGATACTTTTAGAAGCCGCTGGCAGGTCAACATTTGTAAACTTAGTAGCGTTTTCATATGTGGCGTTGCTAGTGTTGTTGCTTTATTTTTTCTTTTTTTGCCCAAATTAATTTATAAACAATAAAATTTTACAAACTTTGTACTTAAATTTTTATTCAAGTTAATAGTTTATTAAAAAGTTAGAACCCTTTATTGGGTTGTGCCTAATTTCATATACCACTTACAACGTGCAGGGGTTTTTACCATAATTTTTAGTATTTTGTATGGCAGCCCTCTAAGAGAGTGGAGGTCGGGGTAAGTAAGTTCAAGGAAAATTTTTGCAAGGAAAAATGAGTTGGGGTCAGTCCTACGTTTGACCTATCCATGGCCACCTTAGAAGCTGAAGGGGGGATTTATTACAATTTTCCAAACTTTGTATAGGAGCCGCCTTAGGCGATAAAGATAAGTAAGTAAGTATGTTCTAAGAATATGTTTGGGAGGGCAAACTCATGCTGGTCGGTCGTACACTTTATTTCTTTTACTTCATTTTTGTAAATTTTTTATAGCAACCCTCTTAGGTGATAGAGATAGGTGTAAGTATGTTTTAGAAATATATTTTGGAGTAAAAATTAATGGGGGTTTGTGATTTATATTTCATTACTCTTAGAGCGACTCCGGGGAAGTTGTAGTGATTTTCCTCTTATTTTTTCTTACGTCAGTTCTTTAAAGTTTTGTGTGACAACCCTCTTAGCGGCTGGAGATAGGGACAAAGTATGTTCTCGGAAAATGTTTGCAAAGAAAAATGAGTTGGGGTCAGTCCTTCATTTGACATATCCACGGGCACCCTGGAATCTAAAGGCTGGATTTATTACAATTTCCCAAACTTTGTATGGGAGCCCCCTTAGGCGATGGAGATAGTGGGTAAGTACATTCAAGGAATATTTTTGGGTTGCTCGTACACTTTATTTCTTTAAGGCCGAGTCTTGGGAAGTTATTGGTATTTTTACATAATTTCTGTAAATTTTGTATGGTAACCCCCTTAGGTGATGGAGATAGGGGTAAATATGTTATGGGAATATGTTTGGGAGAAAAATTTCTGTGATACATTTTATTCCTCTAAGAGCGACTCTGGGGAAGTTGTAGGCATGTTGCACAAAAATGTTTGGGAAGAAAACTAATTGGAGTTGGTCTTATAATTGACCTTTGTAGGAGCACCCTGAAAGCTGTGGGAGCGATTTAAATAAACTTGAAAAAAATAAACCTTGTTTGGCAATCCTGTTAGAGGGTGGAGAAAGGATGTAAGTATGTTCCACAAAAATGTTTGGGAAAAAAATTAATTGGAGTTGGTCTCACATTGCACCCGTGTAGGGGTTGCTGGCTTGTAACTGTTAGTTATCGGGCGATTTTGCTGAACAATAACACCGAGATGCTCATTACTAAGTGTATACGAATTGACTACGAAGCCTTCAACCCTACAAATAACCTTTTGTTGGCCTGTGCATTTAATAGCTCAACTGAAAAACTCTTCTTTAAGTGCACCTTATCCATTTTATTTAACATAATATCTACAATTCAATAGGACAAGAAAGATTGTTTTCGAATAAGATAACGAAAACAATTGTTACAGATATTTAAATATTTAAGGAGTTTTAAGATTGTTATTGGAATTATGAAAGTGTTAGTAGGTTAGTTAATTTAGGAGGCCATTGGTTCCATACATAGTTGCCGTATTATTTTTTGCGATAGATGGTAATTGTAGACAAAACTTTATTGTCATCGTTCTACAAATTAAAAATTTCGCAGTTTTGATTAAACCACATTATTGCAAAATTGAGTTTATGATGTTTTAATTAAACTAAATATTTTTTTTGATTTAACTGGACTTTTTCCTTAACCACAATCTTTTTTCTTCGTTTTAACCGACTACCTTGGGTAACAACGCCAATAGTCCTGGCTTAACATTATTGACATCCTGAACCACGATTTCGCCTACGAAATGATCATTCATGATCATAATTCGCTGCTTTTGCGCATCAACGTGATAGGCCGAAACACAAACATCAAAATCGACTTCAGGCAGCATGGCCAATGTAGGGTCCTCACATATCCAGAATTTATGCATATAATATTGACCCTGTAATTTACGCGTTAAGGATTTAGAAAATTTAATTTTGCCCTAAAATTAATGTCAGGCTGGATATTCAAGTAAAAACAACATTTTCTTTTGACTCGAAGGACTATTAACTTACCTTAGCAATTGGACACTTTTCCAATATATTACCATATTCCCTAAGGTATTTGGAGACTATTGAACCTACAGGCGAATTTGAAAGAAAATATAACGCATTACAAAAGTTCCTGGTAGTATTAAGAGTCACAAAATATGTAGGATCAGTCTTTTGAGTAATCCTAGCTTCAATATGTAAATCAACACTGTGAAGCTCTTGCAAGACATTTAAGGTGTAATTAATATGAGGATCACTTTTGTCCAGAGTAATGGTATGGGTGATATATTTGCCATCACTCCAAAGCTTAACATCTTTAAAGTTGGGGCGCATTATTTTCTGAAAAACATAATTAATTATTATTTATTATATTTATTTTTATAAACTCAGAACAAATATTTACCTCAGCTTGTGTTAAAATCACAGATATTACCACCAAAAGGACAATAGTAAGAGAGTTAAATATAAAAACCATTTTTTGTTTGTTTTAACACAGTTTGAGTAATAACCACAAAGTAATGTTTGAAAAAATTTTAAAACCAGCTTTTATAAAACAAGATAAAATATTTCTTAAATTCTAAATCGTTTAAAAAATGGTAAACAAAATTATTTACAATTAAAAATGTACATAAATAAACAACATTAATATTCGATCATCATTATTACAAGATAACATCAAAATAATTTTATATCTAAAGCGCTTCATGAAAAGTTGGTGGTTGCGCCGGCGATAACGAAGTGTATACATTTTTAAAAAGTACCTGATTTTTTCTAAGTAAAGACAAATATTTTATTTTCACGAAGATCCTAGTTGGAGCATAAGGCCGTAAAGAGTTTATTTTAGTTTTTTTTCCCTTCTGCCAAATGCTAAATTTTCCTTCTTTCACATCATACACTTCCAAAGCTTCTGCTTTTGCGAGCCAGGTTTACGTGTGCCTTGCGGGTTTCAGTCAAAAGATATTTGACTGATATCGCCGTGCTGCTTTTTTTGAGGTGCATCCGAACTGGGGGCAAATTACCGCATTCGATTTGAATTGAAATTAAAAATTCTTATAAGAATTAAAGCATTGACAGCTCGATCGATCGAGTAGAATTTCGATTAGAATCGAATGCCATATTTTGCCCCCTGCTTTCTTTTGCGATATAAGATCTGTGAATGGATTGGTTCCGGTTTCGTTACGAACTACAAGGAGTTCCGGGAAAAAACGCATTATTTTCCTTAAACTGTGATACCTGAACATTTTTGGAAAACGTATCCAGAAATTTTAATAGCCGTGCTCCATGTTTCTCAACTATACAGGATAGCAAATTTCATGTTGGCGTTAAATATTTTTAAACTTGTTTCTAATTAAAATGTGCGTCCAACTCAATACTTTATCAAGCATTCCAAATGAACCGCACCTTTGTTAATATGGTGATGACGCTGCCAAAGTAGCGGAAGAACTTCCCTTTTTCTATTGAGATGTCCCTTGCTTTAAGGTCACAGAGGTCTTTATCATTTATGTGCTAAAATTGAGTTTGAGTACCTTAAAGCACAACTCGGTGTACAACAAGCCTCGTTACCTCGGTAAACAAAATGTTAATATCTAAGTGGTTTTTACGTAAGCAAGAAGTGTTTTGAGTATCTATATCGCCCAAGGAACCCTGCAGACCCCAAGTTAAACTGATATTACTCTGCGATGCTTGCTTAACTACAAAGTCTAGGACAATGTTAGAATAGTCACGATAAACGCATCCCTGACATGCACTTGCTTCAACCGGAGTTTTTTGGCTAATCTGCTGTTCGTGAAGAATGCAGAAACTGCCACCTCAATTTACTTCTTCAGTTTAACGAACAATTTTTTGCATTTCACTGAACTCGAATTTGCCTTGTAATTTGGTGTGCCGAATGCCATTCGACTGAATGATTAAAAACGATGCGCAACTTATTTATATGAGTGATGCACCTAAAACTGAACCTAGGTCCAAATTTCTGCACTCGATAGCAATCGAAATTTGTTTGATGGTGGAATTATTCATGCCCTTGTTGTAGGAGATCCAATAAGAAATCTTCAATTTTGATTTGCCGTTCAGTGCAGTTAATTGCCCTCTGTCCTCTTCTCAGAGTTTGTTAATGCATCAGATAGGTCACCTACATGGTGAAATTATTTATCAGGTGAACCCATCAGTGAGATAATTTTAAAAGTAAGATTATTATAAACTTTTAGTTTCAGCTGAAAGTTTCTCGTTTCTCAAGTTGTACGCTTTTAATGGAAAAATGAGTTCAGAGCTTTAAATGTACCTTGCCTTTCGTAGTTCCAGAGGTTTGTTGTTCGGGTCTGAGGGCGTTATTAGCCGTGAAACTTGAAATTACGAGAGAAGTTTCGACGATATCTTAAAAGGTGGTTCTTACGTCATTGTTTTCCTTGCGTCTAAAATTCGTCTAGAATAAAATAATAGGTTTGAGAGTAGTTTGGAGAAGTTTTTTTTTTTCCATATGTTAATATTGTTTTTCTTCAGGAGGCGCTTTTAACATCCTTTAACTGTCACACCAATTTAATTTGGTCACAAATGCGGTTATTGTCTCCCACTGCCTGTGTGCTCGTTCCAAATTTCACAAGGAAGCACAATTTGTCCAAAGAAAAGTCGTTCTATTTTAAAATATTGTACACTGGTGTAAAATAGCCGTTTTATATATTCTTTAAAAGATTTTTTGAGACAAATTAAAAGCAATAAACGAATTAGTAACACAACAAAATGTGTATAAAAATATAAAAATTCTTTTTCTGCTATCCGAATCATTTTGTTACCAGGGTACACTAATACAGGTAGTATCAAGGTGAATTTAAAATATTTGCCCTCTGCATTTCCTTTTTGTGTTTGAAAAAGTAAATGTTAAAAAAAATTTCAATTTCAAACTAGGGTACACTAAACAAGGCAACAGCAGGGCACACTCAACCAGGTTATATTAAGAGCCCAACTGATTTATATATATATAAGACATTTTCACGTAACAAATATCAAATTTTGTATGAAATTTTAAATTCTTCTGACATTCTACCGTTCAAACACAAAAAGGATTTGCGAAGGGCAAATTTTTTGAATTCGCCTTGCTGTTACCTTGTTGAGGATATCGTGGGTAAGAGCGAGGCTCATATAAACATTACAACAACAAGAAACTGAAGCTGCTGCAATACCGTGCTCATGTTTAAACAAATCATGCACGTGTGTGCGGCTGAACGTGAAAAGATGATTGAAATTGACGGCTTATGGTAAAACATTAAAAAATTCATAACTTTTAAACTGATGCTCAGATCTAAATGAAATTTTTGAAATGCTAAGATGAGGAGTTAAGCTTTAATAGCGTTATTTTTTTTATTTTTTAGAAAATCGTTGAAGAAGAGTTTCTTAAATACGACTTTATTACTTAAGTTTTTGACTTAGTTTTAAAATATCTCTTTTGCGTTTTTTATATTAAGAATATTTTTTAATTATATTCAAGTTTAAGTGCAGTTTTGCCTTTTCTAACAAATAAATGTATGGCTTTATTAAATTAATTTTAAGATCTTGTTGGGAAACTTTAACAGCTTTAAAATTAATCGCAAAAGTAGAGCTTATCATATTATTTTGATAATAAATAGTCAAGACACAATTAAAAAAAAGTTTTGCCGAACGCTTGCAGACTTATTTCAGAAAGTTTAATATGTTAAAGCTTAAAGCAAAAATTTGCCAACCCATTATTAGTGTTTTATAAGGCATATCGAATTCGTTTTAATCTTTTATATTTAGAAATGTTTTTAAACACCCCCCCCCCCAATAACAATGTCAAGTACTTCATTGTAATCAAGGGCCTTTCAGTCATTATTAAAAATAAAGTGTTTTGTTGTTTTGGTTCCATTTCACTAGAACTCTGAATGATTTTTGATTATTTTTTTGATTTAATGCTCCACTGAAGTTAAAAAAATCATATTTTTTACCTTCTTTTCCGCTTCGCAACTAAATGTTTTTTTTAATAAACTTATATTTGCAGCCAGACAGGCAGACAACAAAAGCTTATCTTTTCATCATTTTGGCCAATACTATGGTCCCATCGACAGTAAAACTCATATGTTTAATGGTTTCTATAATAATGATGTTTAAGAGTTTTTAGTTTATATAGAAATCAGTTTGCTTTATCATCTAATATCATCATCTTTTATTTTTTATTTAATTATAATTTATTATTATGGTTTGTTTTTGTTTTAAAATTTTGGGAAAACTTCAATAACGCCAAGAGTTAAGTGCTTGGTTGCCTCATCAAAAACACCATGAAGTTGAAATCTAAGAAATTAATTGTATTTTTTGTGGGGTTGTTGCTCTAATAAAATTTAGGGTTTTGGTGGGTTGTTAGGATTGCTTTGGTTGGATAAATTTCTTTGAAACTACTACTTACCATTACCAGGAAACAAAAAGAGACCTTGTTGTGGGATTCTGTCGGAGGTTGCTTTGCTAATAAAAGGATTCTGAAAAGCGCTGCTTCTGCCGTATAATTTAAAAACTTTAATGACTGGGTAAAGGCTAATATATCAAGATATTGTAAAGAGGTGTTAGCTTAATAAATAAGGTGAAAAATATTAATAAATAAAATTTAGAATATAACATTTTTAATGTAGACGAAGGAAAATAGTACCAAAAGGGATTTTTATATTTTATACTGAAATTAAGTTACGATAAATATTCTGTAATAATTTATATTTATTCGGATTTAAGTTCATTATTAAAATTGTTATAGCTAAGAATGACAATTTTAATTTAAACTCGAATAATTGCGATACTAGCCGAGGTTAATGATTTTTCGAAATCAGCTACAATTTTTCGTCAGCACTATTTCTGCTCGGTGCTTCTGTAAGCTGAAGGTAAATTTCTTCTCTTTACACAAGCTTAAACTGGAATTTGAATACTAGAATTATAAATATATTCTATATTGCATAGACCTAACTCTATTCACAAACAACCCGATGTTTCCATTATTTACTTTAATTTTTATATTGTTTTGGCCACCCCCTTTCAACCAGAAGCCTGTAGGCCTATTGTTAATCCAAGAAGTAAAAAAAAAGAACTGTTAGAAAACCAGCAAGAAACTGTAAGAAAATGCTGTTTATAGAGGTATAACATTTTAAGTTGGCAACACTTTTTTCGCTTGCGACTTTTTTGTCAGCTTTCAAGGCGAAAATTCGACTAATGGGCCCGAAACAAGATTACCGTTGACCCCGATTTTTATAGAAAAATTTTGCTAGCGATGAACATATTTTTGGTTTTACTGGAGACGTCAATAAACAAAACTTCCGTATTAAGAGTGATGATAATTATCTTTTAACTGTTTGGTGTCCTTAATTGGTCAACTTTGTCAAAGACCCCTGTCCAAGCCGTAACGAAACCCATGGGTGGAGTTATCAGCTCACATCATAGTCCGATATCTTATATAAATCCCTTTCATGACAACTCAGCGGCAACTTCATTACCGTCGCAACGACGTAGCACCCAATAGTAGAGCTGTGCCAAATCGTTCATTTCAGTGATCGCTCAGTTTCGTTCAATTTACAAAAATTAACCCGTTCGTTCAATCGTTCACTTCTGAACGACAGTACGGCAACATGTTTTTTTAAAGATTTGTTTTGACATAGCTTGTGGTTTTGACATTCAAAATAGAAAAAACTTTTTGTGAAATAAAATTTAAATAATCCATATATAAAAATTGTGTAAAAAGGGTGTAGTAATCCATAAAAACACAAACACTATAATAAATCAAACTTCTTAGAAAAAGACTGTTAAACCAAATTTAAAAAAATTATGGCAGTGCCACAGCGATGCTCAAAAGAAATATGTACGCACATTCGCAAACTTTTTAAAGCAACTCTTATCAATACACAAACAATCAACTGAAACAAAAGAATATAACATAAAAAAACACATCTGAACGAACGAAATTGTGACATAAAAAAGACCTGAAGAAACAAACATTTAACGGAACACAATTGAACGAAAAGCGCTCAGTAAAATAACCGGATCACTTCGTTCAATTCGGTGATCCGTTCATTTTGACCCGTTCGTTCATGAGCTACACAGCTCTACCCAATAGAGCCGCTCTGATAGCTCCAAAGGCGCGTTTACAGTCTTTAATTAGTCTAGATCATCACATCATCTTCCGTTCCCATATTCTTCTATACGGCCCTAATTTTCATTATAATATCCACCTGTAAAGCGTCATATTCACCCTGCATGATACTCCTACTCCCGCATACAGTAAATAAACATCAGCCCCAATGCCAATATCCATTTTTGTTTCGTAAGAAAACAGTTTTTTAAGGTCTTTCGTAGTCCTTCCTGCCCGGGAACGTTAACTAGGATGTTATCCTAAAGACAACTTTTGTTACCCTTTAGTCAGTTAAAACCGACTCCTTAACAGACCAACCAGAACCCATCTAAGCATTTTCTCAACCTTTGAATTTCAATAAAACTTGCCACTCAGGACGATACCCAGATATACAATTGGCCTTCTCCTCCAATCTTAGCTCTCCGGTGCTTAAGGCGTCTCAAACCGGCTCCTCGTACTTTCTAGTGAAAAGTAGTAGCTCCGTCTTACCTGGGCTTACCTTTAGTCTCTTGTCCTTATCCCAAGTAGGTAAATCAAGAAATGCAGTTTGCTCAGCTATCGTAGATAAATATTTACTGAATATCAATAGCATTATGTATTCGTAACTCATATGTGATTTTCTAGAAAAGGTCATATGTATGCTGTTGGCTTGGGAAGAGAATTATGGCTAAAATTGCTTATTTAAATTTCTATGTGAAATAACGGGGAAATCGTCACCAGACTTTAAAGTTTTTTTATACCAGAAAACCTTGTCTGTCTTATATTTTATACAAATAACTTTAAAAATGCGACTTAAACTTTAATCACAAGGATACATAAAAACCCACCCAGGCGAATGGATTGGTTTGTCTTCGTAGACCTAATATGTCATTTTTAGTCGATCGGTATAATTGGAGGTATAAATATACACATTGTTTAAACATATATTTCATCCTACACTTCTGAGGAGCATATAACTGCATAATTTCAAATCTGATTTAATTAAAGGCTGGTCTTGAACTATCATCTTTGTACGTAACAAACATGTACAGAAATGCATCCCACTACTTCTACCACATACACAAAAGAAGAAATCAAAAAAATAGTTTTAATCATTAAAATGATTGAATAAATAAATAAAATGTTTAGCTCAGCGTTGGGGGGGGCGGGGGGTGGATGAGCATAGTTGCCTTTAAGCTAGAATAAGCTTTTTTTGTTTACTTTTTAACATGAAATGTTTTTTGTTAAAAAAAAGAAATAAAAGGTATTTTGAATTGAAATCGTGTTTTATTTCAATTATAAAGTTAGATTCAATCTAAACATTATAAATTTTTTCATGAATATAACAAACTATCTGGAGTTAATAAGGAGATCATTATGACCCAACCCCCATGTCCATATAGCTAAAATTAGTGTATGACAGTAAATGTAAAATATTTTCTTTTTGCAAACATTCGCCTGCTGCATACTAGAAAGCAATACTGTAAGACATTAAGCAAAAAAATTAACTTTATGTGGAGTAACTAAGACAATAACAATACAAAATATATATTTTGGTGATGCAATATATTTCAGCAGCTAAGGAAGCACTTAAAGTCTTGATTTAATTTCAAAATCACAGCGCTGAAAGTAGCTCTTAAACGAAATGCAACTAAAGGTGGCTTCAGACTATAATACTGGGTAAAAACACTTGTCAAAAAACTCAAATAAAATGAGAAAATATAATAGTGTGAAGACATTATGTTATGAAATGTCAAAAAATACCTGAAGAAATTTGACAGTAGTATGGCTCTCTTCATTTTTAGAAATTTTTCTAAACCATTAGATTTTGCATGTATCAGAGTTGCATATTTACAGCAGCCATAAAAAAAATCAGGCATGGAAAGTTTATATAAGTTTGGTATTGTAAAATAATTTTTAATAATATTTTTATGAAATTTATAGTTATTTATTAGGAAAAAAATATTTTTAATTGAAATTAAATTAAAATGTTGTAAAAGTAATTTTTTTTCATTAAAAGTGTCCCGCAAAAGCAAATCAAGAAAATTTTTAAAACATTGTTTATTTGTTTTACTCAGTTATAAAGTCTTAACAAATATAAAGCGTGTTCCAAAAGATCTCGATTTTGTTCCGACATATGAGAGTAAAGAAATTACTCTCCAAGCTTATCAAAGTTGCTCAAAATAGCTGGAACGCAAAAAACCATAATTGAAAATTTTTAAATGCTCACATTCTGCTTAGTTAAAAAGTAAAATTTTATTTAGACGATTACACCCCATAGAATTTTTAAAACATAGCATATACATCATATATAAAATGTATCTAAATGTTCTAAATCGCATTTTATATTAAAGAAATCTAGAGATTTTTATAAAAAAATGTACCTACAACAAAAATTTTGTTGAAACCCTTGTACAGGAAAGGAAATTTATCTCAAACGTTCATTTTGCTGTCGAAAATTTGTTACCTGAAACGCTTTTGGGTAGGTTTGGATTAATTTGTGTAAGTTTGGACTATTTTATTATGTACCTGAAACACAACTTTTAATAAATTAAAATGCCTTTTTTCAATTTTTAATAAATTCTAGCCTTATGGTAATTTTTAAATATGAAAACTATGCGAAAATAATTATGGTAGGTTTATTAACAAAAATGTATGTAATGGCTGACAAATATGGTCTTAGTAAACTTACGATAACTATTATAAATTTTTCCACTAGATTTTATAGCTCGCTTTTAAAAACCAGTAATATTATAAAAACATCACATAAAAACTTAAAGGCATATACACACATATGTACAAATAAATATATAAAATACAAAAAAAAAATATACAAAACGTCGAAGAACTATTGGTTTGCTTCATATCCAATGCATTTTTCTATGTTTATGCGGCAAACCAATAATCACCCGAAGAATGTGCAAAAGTTTAAAATATTACTAAAAGTTCCATCCCTGATGAACAGCTGTTTAATGATTTAGCGCCAGCAAAAATTTTTATAAATAGTAAATATTAAAAGTGAAATTAAGAATTTGTTGCAGAAATCAGTTAAAAAAACATGTCTGATGAACTAACTGCAAGTCTGAACGTCACTTTTTATTGCCTAACAGTATTTTTTTACCCTTTTGTTATATTCAAATAAAAAAAAACTTGGTTTAGAAGTTAAAGTTTTTTTTTTAAACTCAAAAACAGATGTTTAAGTACTACTACACAGATTTTAATTTTATTTCAAATGTGATAGTGTAAAGACAAAATGTAATGCGCATTATTTCTTATTTGATTTTTTGACAGTCAAACCAAAAATCATTTTATTTGGCTCTCTCAAAATCCAATGAAAATCTAAACACTTGTAGAATAGTGTGAAGGTAGCTTAAGTGGGACATCGCTAACAAATATCATGCCAAACGTAAGCAGGTTTGTAAGCTTTGCCACCCTAATATTCCCTTATAAACCTGCCTACGGTAGTAGTAGTATTTGCTGGGATGTGTAGTGAGGGCATGCAACTAAGATTTGATTGAGTTTTAATTGATTTTTAGAGATAATCGTACTTACTTAACTATTTAGGTTTTTTAAAATTAAACCTTTTAAAGTTTTAAATTTACATTTACTTTAATCGCAGAAGAATTCAATTTAGATTTTTCTTTTTATTTTTATAAATTTCAAACAAAAAAAATTATGAAAAACGTTAAAGTGTTAATATGCAAAGCAACATTTGCACGTTTCTCTGTCTGTCTTTGTGACTGTCACTCCTTCTCCATTTTTATTTGTCTGCCCCTTATATGGTTCCTGCAATAGTCTATCAGTGAGTATGTCTGGCTGCATGTTCGTCTACTTGGTTTTTAGGTTTCTTTTTAGTTTTCGTCACGTGTTTGCTCATTTGTAAAATCGTCTGTTTGTTTAATGGTGACAAGTTGTCTGGCAGTTTTTGAAAAATTATTGTTAAAAAAGCCGATGAAAACAATTATGTTTATGCTGCCAATAATAATTAAGTTAAAGATTAAAATTGCAGTGCTAGCTTCCTTAAAAATAAACAACTTTATAAGTTGTATAGAGTTTTGCGGCAAGCTTAGTTTGAACTATAAAATAAAATGATTAATTATAGTTATAGCTTTTCAAAGGGCTTAAACGCAATTTTACGAAATTTATGTTTATTTTTAGAAAAAAACATGTGAAATTTTTAAGAAATTTTGTTATCTTTACGCAAAACTTTTTTAACCTTGTTTTGTGAAGTGCACTTCTCAAGTAGTTTGTGCAGAAAAGCGAAATAATATTGACCATATTTTTCAAATGCACTGCTCTACAAAATTTTATTAATATTAATCATAACACTTAACAAAATAATTCATTAATGAATGTTTTAACATAAAATTATTCACAAATTTATGTAAATTATAGCAAAGCGTAGTTACTACAAAAAAGTTCTCAATCGTTATGGAGTTATAAATGTTATGTAAATTATTTTCATTTAATATTTATCTACAGCAAATTTATTATAATTTTTATTTTTAAAGGTTAAATTGATTGAAATATAATAATTGTGGTTGCAATTATTTTACACAATTTTTAATAAAATTATGGTCGTCATTATGCAAAATAACTGAAACCGCTAATAATAGGGAAGAGAAAAAAACGCAATATGGACAATTTTGTATATAAAAAAATAATAAAAAAATCGCAGCTATAAATAAATAAGGACAATTTAAATTGATATCTGTTAAGCTTAATATAAAAGTATAATAATGAAATAAAATTAAATCAATGAAAATTGGTGTAGTTTTTGAAAAGAAGTGGGACTATGAACCAACTTACATATAAAAGGTGATAATCAAATTATTGTGGGTAAGAAGATTTAGAGATTGGTATAAAAAAATTTAATTCTTCTTTTAATTCTGTTTTTAGATAATTTATAAAAAATGTTTAATAATTTTGCCATTTCAGATGATCGTTTTTAAAGAAGAAGTTTGTTTTATCTCCGAGAAACCTAAGCGATAACTATAAACTTTATAGTTTTACTTAATGTGTGTTCTAAAATTTGTGTTCGGACTATACATAGGATTAGGCTACATTCTCCTGCTTTCGTTTCTTTTTCTTTCTTTTTCTAGTTTTTGAGGTACTAAGTAATAAATATTTCATAAAAATTTTTTGTGTGTATGGAGGCAGCTACTGCCCTAGCTGCTTTTCAACTACAAATTAAAAAAAAATTGAAGAATAATATAAACCAATGACGGAAAGCCGACCCAATCATACGTGCACAATTAGGCGTGGACTCAGCTTGTGATAGTTAACTCCTTAACTTGAACTGCAAAATATTTTTTTCTGTTTAAGAAAAAACAATAATATTTAAAAGATTTCTAATTTCGTATTGTTCGTATTACTGTAATATTAAATGCCAATAAAAATAATATAAATTTATATATGTATGTATGTACATAGTTAGACAAAAAATTAATGTGATTGAAAAAATTAATATGATTGGAAAGAGGCCACGCTCCATCTCCATATAAGCAAAATTTGATTATAAATGTCAAAGAAACTGAGAACGGACTTAAGGATTTATGAGATTTGTTAGTTTTATTAAAGAAATATATATGAAAATGCGACACTTAAAGCCTTGGCCAGAATTCATACACAGAATTTTAAAAATTAGCTCAAGGCTTGAAGCGATTCAAAATATCATTCAAACTGTTTTATTAGAAAGATTTTGCTTAATTTGGAAAAACGTTTTTAAAGTCACAGGACTTTTTTCCGCTTCAGGCTCTCAATCAAATTCATACTCCCTTGCTCCAACTAAAAATTTAAGATCAAAAGAGAGTGACATTGAACGTATCAAGTGACTCACACTTTTGCGGTTAATTCCCTATTTCTTAATTTTGAGTCAATTTTTTTGCCGTTCTCAAATCTCGCTGTAGAAAGATTTTTTTAGTAAATACACCCTTGAAAAACCGATTTAGGATATACATAGTTTCCATCTGAGACCTGTAGAAAAACCATTATTCTGGAAAAAACTTTAATATATTCCTAAACATATGAAGAAAAATTTAAACGATTAACCTGCTCAGAGGGATCACAGGAAGACTGTGGCAGTTGTGACCTTGTACATTTAGGGTAAGGTAAATGAAATACAATTTTTTGTAAAAAGATTTTTCCAAACAAAAAAGGAATTGTAACTTTAAAAAATCAAAAAAAAAAAAAACTATTATGACTCAAAAATTTATTTTGTTAAATATATAAGTTCTTTCAAAAAATACTCATGTAATTAAGTTTAATATGGAATACTTGAATGCAATGGGAGAGGTTGGGGGAAAGTCTGTTCTAGAAAAATGTGGGGGAGGGGAAACTAATAGGGGCCAGTCATACAATTTATTCCTCTAAGGCTGACTTTGGGGAAGTTATGGGTGTTTTGACATCATTTTTGTAAATTTTGTATGCAACCCCAATAGGAGACGGCGATAGAGGGTAATCTGTTTGTGAGGGAAAACTATTCGGGATCTGTGGTACAATTTATTCCACCAGGGTCCACTCAGGGGATGCTGTAGGGGGTTTTACCCTATATATCCAAATTTTGTATGACAGCTTCCTTAGAAGGTGGGGTTAGGGGAAACTATTGGGGGTTGGTCGCACACTTTATTTCTTCAAGGCCGACATTGGGGAAGTTATGGGCATTTTTATATAATTTTTTAAATTTTGTATGGCAACCCCCTTAAAGGAGATGTTGTAGGGGTTTTTACCCTGGATTTTAAGGTTTTGTAAAGCAGCCCCCTTGGAAGGTGGAAATAGGGGATAAGTATGTTTTAGGAAAATATTTGCAAGGAAAAATGATATTGTGTCGGTCTTACATTTAACCTTTGTAGAAGCACCCTGCAAGCTGTGGGAGGGTTTCAAAGAAAAACTCAACTTTGTTAGGGGCGGAGATATGATGTAAGTATGTGCTTCTATGCACATCGGAGGGCTTAAAAAAGTTGATTCCAACCATAACACGGACAAACGGGCAGACAGACAGACAGCGCTAAATCAAATTCCCTATCTATAAGGACCAAGAAAATATGCATTTTATGGGGTCGCAAATAGACATTAAAAAAATTACAAATGGAATTACAAACTTATTTATGCCTTTTTTACTTATGTGAAGGATACGAAATTTACGTCAATTAGTAATCAGTAACAAATTGTAAACAAAATAAATTCAAGAAATGCAACCATTAAAATACATAACGTTTTACGCTGCTGGTAATGCGCGCTGATGTTTGTTGCTTCAATATACCAAATTAGATCTTTCCGTTATGGAAAAGTGAAGTCAAGCAACATACATAATTTAATAAAATTTTAAATACTTTTCTAATACTTTCAGATCACGGGAATGGTTTTAATGAATGACATCTTTATTTTTATTAAGAGACATACATATGTATATCCTTCTCATATTTATTTGTAAAATTTCTAAATCTTTATTTATGTTATTCCTCATTGGATAAACATATTTTAATACTTATCTTCTTGCATTTTAACACATAAGAATTTAAATTAATTTGTCTAATGAAGCACTTCAAACAACAACTATTATTGCAACGCATAATACATATAGTTGATAGTTATTGGTGTTTTTGTTGCTCATTACTTAGCATTAAATTAGCATTTATTTAATGGTTTATTTTATTTTTAATGAACTTTAGCAACTCAATAATTTAAAACTAAATACACTATCGCTACAAATCCACTCATGGAACATGCACCAAATTTACGCACACTAACGCATTTTTAATCTTTGCTTATATTTTCCTTCTCGTTAAAAAAAAAGGTCAAAAGGTCTACTTTATACATTAAGCCAAACAAATTTGCAGTATCTATAAAACAGTGTAGATTTAATTACAATTGCAACCGCAATCTGTGCTGATACTTTCGCAATAACAGCAACAACGAATTGTTGCCACACATGGGATGCAGCTTTTCCATATTACCAACTGCATATATGATTATGTTCTCTTTAATATATGGAAAAAGATATACAATTAACAGCATCACATATGAGCTGCACACACACATACAAAAAGCTCATGGGGTCATTTACAGTTTTTTATGTGCGATTTGACTGTAAATGTTTTGGGTTTTTATTTTTGCCGTCTGTAGCTGTGATGGTGGGGGACATGCTTTATGTGCATGTTGTGAAAATTTTACGCTCAATTATTATTAAATATTTTTGACGTTTGATATCAGGCGGTTATAAGCATAGGAAAATAATTTTAAAAAATGGATTCAAACCGATCAAAAAATACCCTAAAAGTATTGAAAAAGCTTTAACTAAGGCTTTTAGTATCAAACAATTGTTATCATTGCTGTGGTAAGTTTTGAAAAAAAATTTAAGTTTAGAGTGCCTGGCGTTCGCTAATTCGTTATGTTTTCAATGTTAGCCTTGTTTGCATTTCAAAAAGATCCCATTAGTAATGAACGTGAACAAAGAAAATATTCTTTAGTGTCCCCAGGCTTCACGTATCAAAGAAATCTACCTTTAAAGTATTACCTTCCTAACAACTGTTAAAAAGTCTAAATCATATAATTAAGAAAGGTAAGGTTTTTAATTTCGTACACTGTATCATTTGGTTACTAGTCAAGAAGGATGAAATATAATATTTTTGGTAGCGTGGCCAGTGTCCAAATACTGCCTTTAAAGCATATCCCAAAGTAACACACACACACACACAATACATTTAAAGCTATTGCCCTAATGAGATTGCAATTATTTTGTAATAAATTTTTATTATTTCAGATTAAAAGTTCATGTTTTTATCGTTAAAAATTGAGATGCACACAAATTGTGTGTAAGTGTTTGTGTGTGCATGTGTAAGTCTACCACATACTCGTAGACACTTCATGTAACATTTAAGCCCACTTACAACAATTACAATAGACACAGGGTTGTTTTTTTTTTGACCATCACTACCATTTTATTTTTTAATACATGTTCAGCTCGTCTTTTTAAAACCATTTAATTTTTAATTATTTTTTATGAATGTAATGCAATGCTTTAGCATAATGCAACAACAAAATATTTAAAAATATATTTTGTCATGTTTGAGGCTTACAATACAGGTGCATACAGTGTTTACTGCCTGTTGGCTGATTTGGTTTTGCTGGCAACACATTTTTTAATTGCATTACAAACATTTTGTAATTAATTTAGTTTACTAATAATTCTTTTTTAATTGTTGTATTTGTTGTCACTTTTAAATTGGTTATTAATCGAATAGTGTTAAATGTATTTGATATTTTTTAATTATGTTAACGACAGAGTTGCCAAAAGTAGAGGAAAGATTTTGTATATTCGACAAAATATAGTTATTTAATTGCGATATTGTGTTATTCACAAAATAATAATAAACAAACTATTTTTAAAATTTTTGTTCACAACGCTGAAAAAATCGTTTTTCCAAAAATCGCTAAAATCGGATATCCAAAAGAAAACAGAGATCTTTGTGTTTTAGAAAGTTGGGGACACTAATCTGTATTTGCTTGTGTTAAATATATTCAAAATAAAAAAAATGTGGTGGCAAAGATGTATTTCTAAATTTAACAAAACTTGTACGGACTTTTTCCATCTTGCTCCATGGAAATGCTGATACAAAGGGAATTATTTAAATAACAACAAATAATTGCACAAAAAAGTACAAATTCATTCTAAAGCAAAAAGTACAATTTGTTTTATAAGATATTTTCTGCAAAACAATAGGAAAGACTGGATTTATTTTGAATTTGAAAACTTTTAAAATAAGCCTTGGTTTTTGTATATATAATACAGGGTTGTCATATAAACCGATAGGTGTCGGAATCGTATTAAAAAATGACTTGTAGATATTTCAGTGTCAAAAATTTTGAGGTTATGTTTTTGATTTTTACTTTATATACTGATTTTAATTAGAGTTATTTATTTAAAATTCGAAAATTCGTTACACAGAAGTAGTTACTGGTCGCTTTTAAGTCCGATTCCGACAGCTATCGATTTCTATGACAACCACGATAATATATGTACATATGCGTAATTTCACGTTAAACGGCCCAAAAAATGTAATGATCGATATATAAAAAAAGTATTGTACCTATATAACACATTTTATTTTGTTTTATATTGCAAAAGTTAAAAATTCTCTCTTACTGAATAATCTGTTGTTTTTCATGTTTTGATTACACCTGTTACAATTTTTTAAAAACGTTTTCTCTTGGAAAAAATGGTCTTTTGCAGTTATAATGTTAAAAATATTTTAAACAATCAAATAAATTAAAATAATAGATCCTGTTCTCAAGAATATTTGACACAGTACGATATTAAAGTAAAATTTCTTAATATTTCATATTTATAAGGTCATACCCGTCACAGTCTTCTAGTGCCCATTAGGAGCAAAGAAAAAAACTTTTTAATGCCTACCTAAGACTAAGCATTTAAAAATACACCACCCTTAGGAGTCAAATGTATTTTAAAGTAACAAAATTAATTGCTTCAGTTTTAATTACATAAAAACGTGAATTAAATTGCCACACCCGTCACAATAGAAAACAATCTGTGCGAATAGTTAAATTCTTTTTTTTGTAACTATTGTTTTTACTTACATTTTAATGACTAACATGCGTAGGGATTTTTGTAGGGAAAATTTTTTAACGTCTAGGAAAAAAATTTTTTTTCTATGCGTAGGAATTTAAAAAAAACCCACTGGCAACACTGCTTAGCGCTATAATACATGTAGGGTTAAATAAGCTATAAAAAATTTTAAAGTTTGCAAAAGTTATAAAAACTTGTGCGTGTGGAAGCAAGCTAAAAATAGCTAATAAGATTAGCAAGATAGTTTACAAAAAATTGTTTGGTATGGACATTTTCACTTTGATTTGAATTTGAACAATAAGTAATCAATATATTTATGTAAATTCTTTTTTTGTTTGCAACAGTTTAAAATCATCAGGTACTAAAAATCTGATTTTCTTTTAGGTTTATTAGAAATAGCACACCTGTCAGTTTTAAAAAAAAGTTTTCTTTTAGAAAATTGTAGTAATTGAAATTACTTCAAGTTATTAGTTCTTATGAAATTGTTGTGTACGTTTTTTAGAAAAGTTTATCGAATATAATCTTATACCGTTTTCTCCCGTAGAACTATTGCTTAGTTCTGGCCAATGCCTTGAATTGGAAGAATTAGTAAAAAAAAAAGAAAATAAGTCTTTAGTTTCTCAGCAAGTAGTCGGATTGAATTGAGATTTCACATTGCCAGAGAAAAGGCAAAGCTGAGGTTTGATTTTACTTTATTATTTAATAAATTGATTGTTTAACAATAAATGTTGAACACAATAAAAATTTAGAAGAAATTATAACTTACTGGCATTTTCTACTTTTTTAAATTTATAAAAAATAATTGTTTTTAAAATTTAACGTAAATAAGAGAAAGTAATTTTTTATTGCGGCCTAAATAAATTAACAACAAGTTTGAACTATTTCTTTTAAGAGTAGGGTAATCACTCTTCCAAACTTTATAAAATTATTAGAAGCTTTCTAGCCAACAACTTAATATATAATATTTTTGCCTAAAAATACGAAATTTCAGGTAAATTTAAGCTGTGAGTAATATTCCTGGAAAATAAACTAGGTTTTTAAGCACAATCCCGTAGTTCCCAAAAACGTTTTTAAAATTGCCGAAAATGGGATTTTGACTTTTTTTGGCTGCCTTTGCTTTAATAACTGTGGAGTTAAACTTTAGACTTTTTAAATAATGAAGACATCTTACGCCTTAAGTAAATGTATCTTTTTGCGGTTCAAGACTTTCATTTTGAGATAATTAGCCTTAAATAATAAATTTACGAAAAATCAGCCTGAGCCAGTATAGTCTGGTTAAAACGAATGTTAAATTTTTATAATCATTTTATTGAAGTAATTTACTCTGTAAAGCTACCTTTTTGAAAAATACAAATATGCAAACATTTTTTCAATGTATTTTTTTAACTTCGAAAGAAGATATCAAGTTTTTTCCCAAAAACCTGCAAAAATTTGAATTTTTTAAAAATTTTAAGTGTAACTGCTTAGGGCATTAAACTTATTAAGGCTTTTTTTAATTTTTGCTAAAAGCTGTTTTAGCTATGTTTGAGCTAAAATAATAAAGCTTGGTCAAAAAATTCCTAAATAATTTTTTTTGTGTCGAAAATCTCCTTGGCTGTAAGGGATAGTCTACACATATCACCAGGTTATTTTAGTCTTAAGTTAGAAAAATGCTTTTTTTTTTTTAATATTATTTGATCAAAAACCTGGGTAATATTTCAACAATTTCGTTTTAAATGAATAATATTAATGTCAAATTCATTAAAAAAATCAAAAGACAAATGAAAATAAAAACAGAAATACTATAATTGGTTAAAAAAAATGTCGGATTAAGAGCTAAAAAGACAAAATGCTTGGTTGAATACATAATACCTAAGACTTTACAGACAGCTTGTGAATATTGCATTTAAGTGTCGATGACCGGTATTTGTTTAACCTCTATTTTCGAGGTTAAGGCCTTTCATAATCGGACTTATTTGCTGTTTTTTGAAGCCAAGACGATCACTCAGTCTTGGACTTTTTATATGTATTTTGTTATTGTAAACGAAAACAAAATATACATAAATCGTCCGAGGCAACCACTCAATTGGCTTCCAAAACAGCACATTTATCATTTTAACTAATTGAAATGCTATCGGCGTGTTTTTTTTTTTGCTCAGATTTTAGTTCCTTTTAAAACATTTGGAGCATAAATTATAATTTTTGCCATTTATTATACGTTTTTTGACACATAAGTACCTAAATGTGTGTTTAAACATTTTACCAAAATTAATTTGTTTTGTTTTTACATTACAGCATTTTTAATATAAATTAATGGTAAATATGTAAAGTTTGAAAAAAAAATACAAAAGTGGCAATGAAAAATTGTAAAACTATGTTAATAAGGGAATAGTAAGGTTCAATGAACTAAAAAGAGGTTTTGTATGTAAACAGATTTAAAAAAACACAATATGATAAATATATTGTCGTTGTTAAGCTATTGGACACAAAAATTCTACACTTTCAAAAATAAAATTTATCAAGAAACAATATATTATACAAATTTTTAAATTTTTATAAAAAAGTTGTGAAAGGGTTGCCCAGGGGCAAGTATAATTAACCCATCAGAAGATGCAAAACTGTTTTTTAAAAATTGGTAAAATTTTCTTTTTAACTTTTGTTAAAAACTATGTCTATTAGCAACACAAGATTGGGTTAGGTAGAGCATGCAGAAATAGAATACAGTAAAACGCAGCTCACCTGAGGTGGCTACATTAGGTCCTTTGTGATACCTGAGAAACAGAGAGAGAGAGAGAAAAGGAGGCAGAAGTAAATTTCGCACACATGTTTATTGAGCCGTTTGTTCTCAGCGAATAGGATACAGAATGCTTACACGCAGAGTTGGCAGAGAGTGAGGAAAATGTTAAAGAAGTAGTCAATCTTAGTAACATTCAGCACCGCAATTAAATCCCTACTCCTTGTGCAATTTTTATGCCACCTCCATCACCAGTCCTTGCAGCGTTTTCCAGGCTAAAATTCTGACGGTGATGAAGACCGCGGAATTGATAGGTTAGGATGCGAATGGGAGAGGGGACGTGCCAGTCACTGTTAATAGTCAGGGCGCGCTTAAGGCTCTAGAGGGCATTATGTCAGGTCTAGGCTCGTGGCGACTGCAGACGGGCTCCTAGGGCGATCATGGGGACATGCAGAAATAGACTCTGTTAGGTTCCGGGTCATTGTGACGTTTCCGGCAATGAGATTGCCGTTGGACTGGCAAGGAAGGGATCAGCCCGGGATATTGGACTTGGTTGTAGGCCGGTGAGGCCACCACTGAGTTTCTATTATGGGCTGATATGGACTTGGACAATTAAAAAGGTGGGCCAAAACTGGAGGGATAGGGCTGATTGTATGATTTCTAGACTTTTATGGCCCAGGCTGAACAGTATGGGCACTGACCTGCTGCTCAAGGAGAGCAGGGCTGTTCTGCGGTGCATCTAAGGGGCTCTCACAGGGCATTGCGATGTGAAATACATACATATGTGACGTACAAATGGGACAAGAACTCTCCAGATTTCTACAGGGTATGCGCGGACTAGAAGGAGATAGAGATGGTAGAACATCTTGTCTTCCACTGCCTTGGGCTGGAGATTCGCCGACAGAGGTGGCTTGGAGGGCACTTCTTAGATGGACTTGGTGAGGTCCCTGGGTGTGGGCTGGGGAGCATCATAGGTCCCATTAAGGGGGTTGGGTGGCTGGAAAGATAGTTGATTCAGCGCTTATGACTACTGACTTCCTGGGACATCTTGCGGACGGCACTCTTGCTTCTATGGAATGCTTGTCTTTACTTTTATTTTTCTTCTCTTGACTCTTCTGAAAGGATTCACAATGGGCCTGAGGGACTTCGAGTGAAGGTGGCGAGTAAAACTCGCTAATATCCTTCATAGCCTAGCCTAATCTAACCATCACCAACCCTTTTCTTAGACTTCTCCGGATACAGCTCTAGGTGAATAACTTTGAGACTGTGACTTTATTTGCTTCCTCCTCTCATCCCATAGTCTATGTCTTAATACGCCCACAGCATAGAGTCTTATCAAAGTGTTCACCACCAATTTCTTCGGCATAAGGTCTGCAGTGAGTCAGTTATGTTAAGAGAAAAGGGAATTAGGGAGAGCAGCGCCTTGGTAAAGCCTTCCACCAGATTTAAGCCCCGAAGAAAATAAATTCTTTTTTGCCATCGTCTTGTATAGCCAACTGACTTTCCGTGGAATGATACAAATGCCACATGTACCTTCGCTGATTTCGCCCCGGCTTCGAAGATAAGTTACTATCTAGAATGCGTCCAAGATACTTCGTTCTTTACACTTAAGTCAATGTCACTTCCTTTAGTGCCGGATGATTGGCAACACTATTTAACTTATGATACATCTAAGGCCTTGTGTAAACGTCAAACCACTCTTATTTTGTAAAACATTTTTAAATGCTTAAACTTTGGTTTTCTTTAAGTTCTCTTATATTGTTTACAAAAAAGGTCCGTGCAGTTTTTTTTCTTATTATCGGCTTTTTTATCTTCTTGGCATTAAAGAAATTGCCTGAAAATATTTTTTTTTAATTTTTAAATAAAAATTGCCGCTCAAGTAGAAATACATATGTACACAAGTAAGTTTCCATTACAATTAATATGAATTATCATCTTAAAACAACAAAATGATTTAATTCATTCTTTAAATCAGTCATTCGTTTATTTGTTTGTCTATTGTCTGCTAAAAGTTTTACCAAAGTCTAAGAAAGACATTTGCCAGTAAGCAGCATCTTGCAGCCTTTATTCTGCCTTCCCAATATTCAAATCAAATTCAAATTTTTATTTTGTTGCTTAAAGTAATAAGAGACTAAAAAACACGTTTTCTTCAATTTTTTGCTTAAAATATTTCCTTAATTCTCATAATACTTTCTTTTATTTGTAGTTAAATTAACATAATTTTTAAGTAGTTTTTTTAATATTTTTGGTTTTATTTAAATTCATTTACAAATGAAATTTTTGCTTCAAGTATTTTAAGTTATTTTTTGTTACTTTTCTTGTTGTTGTATTTTTCTTTTAAATAGGATTTTATCTATTTGTTGCTTTTTAAATACTATTTTATTTGTCCGTTAGTCATCCATGAAATTTTTATGAAAACCCTTCTTCATCTGCCTCATCATAATATAACTCAAATGAAATTATAAAATTTTAGTAAAGAATTTTGTTTTTGTTGTAAATATTCATCTCTTTGAATTTTCATAATTTAATCAACAAAGTCAATATTGCAAATGAGTGAAGCAAAAACGAAATAAAGCAAAAAAATTGGAATGACAACGATGATGATTTTTTGAAAGACACCAATATACGTGCTAGAATTTAAACATTTTAATTGTGAAAAATTTATGATGATTTTTCGTATAAAATAAAAATTATTTAGGGAATACTTTTTAAAGATATTTTTTTAACTACAGATTTTTTTTTTGAAACTATCAAGGCGTAAAAAATAAAGTTTTGTTCGATAGAGACAAAAAGTTGCCCAAAGCTGTGACTTTATCGTCACATTACTTACCACAGCTCCAATATAGGTTCTGAAATTATATTTAACTGCAGCAATTTTGAAATAAGTTTCAAGTTTTTGTTTGTTGTTGTTTTACGAAAATCAGTACATTATTGACCCTACCTCCCTTAAAGGGTTAATCAGAAAATTCGTTAAGATACCATCAATATCTAATGTATGACGGTATCGAAACAACTTTTCACTTAAAGAATGTTTTACAGAAGATCAAAAAATTACATGGAATTGAACAAGTTGCCGGTCTATAATATAGGTTGGGGCCCACTTTTCTCACTTTTGAAGTCTGCCTAACCTTCATACGATTTTGCCTTAAATCCCGCGGGATATCAATAGTAATTGGTTTGTAGTGCACTACCAGCAAAAAAAACCTTTTAGGGAAAAGCATCACAAAAATTCGGTAAGCCACATATTGTATTGTATTTGCAATAAAAAGTTGTGCTATGACCTGTGCAAAGGTTAGGCAGTGATGCAGAAAGTGCTTCATAGATGTCCCCACTGTATGCCCTGCATTCGCTGTTTTCTGCAATCCCTATGCGATGGAAGTGTGTTTGAAGCTTTCACTGTTCCATCAGCACCTTCACCACCTTGATCAATTAGGTTTTCCTTAGTTGCACGATTTTTATAATTTAATCCTTATTTGGGTCAGCCCAGATCATTTTCGCTATTCTTAGTATAGTTATAGCGGTCTGGGGATAACCTCCGCCCACTGTTTCAATTCAGTCTGTGTTGCAGTAAAAGCCTTCTGATTTTTCAGGTCAACTATCTGCTATCCTTCAGCCTTAATCTTTACATTATCTGCAAGTTAGATTTTAATCACCCCACGATGTCCAAGCATTCGTAACATGCGTGCGCGGACACATTCTTCCAAGTTATCCTTAATAAGCCTTTCGCATTGCAACATCGTACTAAACTTGATGAACATAACTACTACTCGTATTATCGACCCATAGCTATGCGTTCCAAACTTTACGTCCATTGATTGCTCGGACCTCCGCTTGTGCAGAAGTATTGTATTCCGGAAGCGTAGATTCTCGAGTCCAAGTTGCCAACAAGAACGCCCAGTCCATCCATAAAACAATAAGTTTTCTAAGGTATCTGCTCAAGAGATCCCTCTAATCAGGACAACCAATCCTGCATTAGTGCAATAAAGTAACCTTTGATTGAGGTACACAATCGGGTAATTTCACTGTCCCGGTCCATCCATAAAACAGCACGTTTCTTAAAGTATCTGCTCCAGAGACCCCTCTAACCAGGACAGCCAATCTTGCGTTAGTGCATTACAGTGACCGTCAATTGAGGTATACAATCGGGCAATTTCACTGTCCCGGTATAACTCTCCAGTACCACCTTGCTTGTTAAATTTATAATCCGGTTTTCTGTAGGAACTTTGACGCAAGTAAGGCCTGGTATTGTACGCGGGAGTTAGTAGGCTGGACATTCAAAATAATCTCCAATACCCCGGCCGGAGTGATTCTTAGATAAAAAATACGAAAAACTTCTGTAGTGTTCATCTTAGAACTGAGGCTCCATTCTAAGACTGAAGCTCTTTTATATGACACCTGACATCAGTGAGCCTTTGATGTTCTTTTGTCCAAGTGGTTAAATTACTTTTTTAATTAATACAACAGTCAGTTCTCACAGGTACTTTGTCCTCTCAGAAATCATAATTGTCCTGCCCTAAAAATTTTATATTCTAAATACAAAGCTAATATAATCAATTACCCATCTAGCTGAATTCCTATTTTAATAATCCACAGGAGGGGCAACTTTTAGGGTTCAACATCCTGTACTGCCCTCAATTGCATGTTATCCTCATGTTTCCTTAATTGTGACTAATTCAGTCTCCTAGTTCTTGATTTACATGCAGTTGGTCCCAGGATTAGTTTAACGTGTTGGTTGGTACATTGTTAAATGATCCCTCTATGTTAGTACATACAGCCAAGTCATTTAACTTGACAATTAAGAGTTTTTACATAGTGTGGCACCTCGTAGAAAGCTCTTTCTACATTACTTTCTTTTAACATATTTGGTATCCTGTTTTAAGCCATGTGAGCCACAATCCACTTTATGGCTTTGAGCAGAAAAGAAGTCAGTATAAGTTGAGGAACCTTATGTTTCACTTAGCTTCCTTTAACGGGTTTGGGTATAAATACCACGCTGGCATTTTTTGCGGTCGTAATGGGCAAAAAATAAAAAAATGTATAGTTTCCCTTACTTCGTATGAGAGGCGAGAAACCAATTTTTGGTCGTTCTGCCTTAAGTGAAAAAAGCTTTATGTTGCCTCTTTTAACAATTTATTCGTGATAATAAGTGCATTGTTACATATTTCGCCATGTTTTGTCTCAGTGGGTTTTGCCATTTATATTATATACCAAGATATTTAAATAAGGTAATTTTCAGATGTGGGGCCTCTGTACAATGGAAATAGTAACTTGTGGACGAACTGTCAGGAAGTTTAATATAAATGTTTCCTATTGAATTAAAATTATACCAGTAAGGGGTGTTTACGACACAGGCGTATATAAAGTGTAAAATAATCATATTTAATATGGTTTCCGTTAAAAGTCTAAATTTCGGTTTTAGGGTCAAAAATGGACCGATTGGAAAAGATTATTGCATGTGTTGTTATAGCCCCAGGGCATTAATTGTTCGCAGTGTATATGATAAAATGTAATTGTTTGAAAAAGGTCTTACATGGAAGTTATAATAGATTATGAACCGATCTAATCAGGTTTAACCACAGTTGGTGTCATAAGATCAGCATCTTGTGTAAAAAATTTGCCACTCAAGGCAATTATACCCATTTATAGGCAGTTATAGCCAAAAAATGCTTATTTCGGAAGGAAAATTTTACGGAAGCAATGGAAAATAATTGGCGGATTATGACCAGCTTTAATAAGTTCAGTTATTATTCTGCAAGACATATGTGGCAGTTAGTTAGCGTACAGGTCAGAACACGAATATTACATGAACTTGTTAGTCGTGATTAGTTAAAAAGTCATACATCACACCGGTCTTTACATATATACACACATCTGTTTGCACATATACTGCAACGAACAGCCAAAACTGTATATTCATCGAAGGGCTGCTACCTTTAATGCCAGCTTAGCTCGTCAGATAATGGGAAGATTCTTTTGCTTCAGATGAATATAAGAACCGCTACAATAAAATTAAAGCTTAGGTAGCTTTACACAATCCTTTTAGATGTACGGTAAAACAAAATTAACAAAAACAAAAATATCTATTTTTTTCTAGTTTTTTGACCTTTTTAATGTTAATAAATAAGACTATTTTTTTAAGCTTTAGGTCTATTTTTTTGTTTATTTTTTTGCAAAATTTTTTCAATATTTCGCCACTCCGTTGTGTGGCATCATCAGGAGGTTATTTCAGTTAAATATTAAAGTTGTTATTTTGGTTTTAAAATTAGCTTTTGGCTTTTCAAATAACGATTATAATATTAACAAATTTTTAATATAAACTTCAAAATATTTTGTTAAAGAAAATTTACAAAATTTAGCCAAAAGCTAATTTTAAAACCAAAATAACAACTTTAATATTTAACTGAAATAACCTCATGATGATGCCACACAACGGAGTGGCGAAATATTGAAAAAATTTTGCAAAAAAATAAACAAAAAAAAATAGACCTAAAGCTTGAAAAAATAGTCTTATTTAAAAACAAAAATATTTAAAACTCTGAAGGGAAGTCTGTTGTCCAGTAGAGACCAGCTGGTATGTGTCTCTTTTCTCTGTACCCACCCATGACCTATGCCGTTCAGGTACGTTCATTGAACAGCCCACTTAGTTTCATATTTTTTGGTTTAAGATGTTTCGTGAAAGGAAAGAAAGGTATCTAGAATGTCATATTTAAGACCAAATGTTTATATAAAGAACCTTATGAAACGAAACAAATAACTATTTAAATATTTGACTTACGTGATTCTTGTTCCGTAGACCGCAGGCCTGTTGTTGAAGAAGCTTGATAGTTGACTTCCTTTGTAATCAGTTCATAGATTTAACAAATTGTTTGTAAATTAGAAATATTAAATTATTTTCGTGTAAATGTTAGTGTTTCGCCATGTAAAATATGTAAAGTGTAATAGTGTTTGTGTATTCGTGTGGGTGTTTCTAAGGTTCTACATGCGTATGAGTAATGTTTACATTAAAGTTAAGATTTTAAAGTCAAAATTAGTTATTAAGTTAAATTATTTTTAGAAAATGTTAACATACGGGACTATTCAATGTTATTTGAAGATAGTTGTTCGGTTTGGTCCGGTTAGGTTTTACCTAATCTTGTTTAAGCTGATGTTGATTCTTAGTTGAGAAAAGAAATATATATGGAAGATGCTGGTTATTGAATTTCTAACAACGAACTTGTTGAACTGGTGGAGAAACGCCAAATAAAGATCAACTGTTATTGGTGGGGATTTCCCCCACACGTTCCCCTAGATCTTGTTTGGGGAAGCTGTTTTAGTTAAGGGCTTTTAGGGGTTTGATGAAGTTTTTTCGCGAAATTTCTCTTCAGAGGTGGCTTAATAAATTTATAAATAAAAAATAAAGTTGCTGCTCGTAATATAATTAAACGTTAACTAAGCAGCTCCTGAAACTTCTATAGAAGATAGGTAGTCTTTCCAACAAAACGAGAATTGTGCGAAAATCTTCCAATGAATACTGCAAACGATTTACTAACACAATTACCAAAACCAAATTTTGTATAATTTCTTATATTTACCTTATTAAACCCTAAATTTAATTTTTACAATATTGAAAATTGCTATGTAGAGAATTAAAATTTCTGGTTTTTTTAATTTCAGCTACGGTGTGGATTTCAAAACTAAAAATTTTTGATATCCAAACATATAAATCAAAACCAACTTTTTAAAATTCAAACTTTTGAATCATAAGTTTATTTTTAATTTAAATATTCAAATTGAAATTTTTTAAATCAAAAGTATTTAATAGTTGTAATATAAGAAATAAAAACAGGTTCTCACAATACACATACGCACATACATTCAAAGTAGCTTAAGCAGGATTTCAAGCAACTAGTGCAAAAGGAGCTTTTATAGGATTCGCCAGGAACCAGTTATAAGGTATTTATTTTTAATCAATTTCCCCCTTCAACGACAACGCTTTGTAAAAGTGACATATTCTATTTATATAAAGTGTAAGAACTAAAACTAGTTTCTACTCTAAGGAACCAGTCCCGTCATTAATCTTAGACCAATCTTCTCTCCCGTAAAAAAAATTATTGGTGTCAAAACTCCTGGAAATATCTTCAAAAATCCCACCTTAACTTTGATCACAAGAAAACATACACACACCTAGCTAGATGGACTCTAAAACGAATAAATGAACAAAAATGCTTAAATCGATTAAGGTAGTGATTGTTAGTCAATCGTTATAACTAAGGGTGGGCTTTAGACTATTTTTTCGTGGCGTAACATTTATGGTGTGGGTATATAAGCCTCGGGTTTTATTAAAGATTTTTGTAAGTTTAACAAGTAAGAGCGTTATATTCGGCTGTGCCGAATCTTATATACCCTTCACATTGGTCTTTAAATATACCCAGCCGAGTAATTTTGTACTGCAAATAATATAATAAAAATCCTTGTGTGAGTTTTAAAGTCCATAGAAAACTTTACAAAATTTTAACGTTCGTATGAATAATAGAAATAGATGAGAAACGTTTGTGGTCGAGAGTAATGCAAGTTTTTGACATTATTTATATTAAAAGGTTAATAAAAGTTGTTAATTTTTAATGGGATGTTCTAGTCCCCCTGCTCCTCTCCAACTTTTTTTTCCAAAATGTATGAATTATTTGATTATTACTTTTTGTGGAATATTCGAAGTCGATAGTTGTTATGTTTTCCAGATGTGACGTATCGCAAATTTCATAAAAATTCTTAGTTTGTATTAGAGCTACTCCTTCCCCTGCCCCTGCCCAAAAAAACTTTTTTTTGAATGTAGGTCTTATCCTGTTACTTTTTGCAAAACATTTCAAGTCAATTTCTTTTATAGTTTCCTAAATTTAGCATATCGAAAATTGCATAAAAATTGTTAATTTGTATGGGACCTACCCCTTGTTTACCCCCCACCCAAAAAAATTTTTCCTTAAAACATAGCCCTTGATGTACTTACTTTTAGTAGAATATTTGATGTCGATAGCTGCTATAGTTTCCGAGATATAGCGTATCGAATATTTCATAAAAATCGTTAATTTGTATGGGAGCTACCCCTTGTTTTGCTCCCACTCAAAAAATTTTTTCTTTAAAGTGTAGCCCTTATCGCAAAATTACTTTCTGTGGAACATTTTAAGTCGATAGCTGTTGTAGTTTACGAGATAAAGCGCATAAAATATTTCACCAAATTTGTGCAATTGTAGAAGAAATACCCCTTTCCCTGGTCCTATCTGAAAAAACTTTTTCCGTTATTTAGCTCCCTTCTTTAGAAGTATCCGTGCCAAGTTTTGTGGCAAGAGTGACTATACTTACTGAGATATATAGCGATATATGCACGGATTTTGTCCTAAAAAAAATGGGTTACTTTGGGTTTTCGCTTATACAGTGCACTCGCGGAAACGTGAATATCCAGAATCGTGAACATCCAGAAACGTGAACACTTTTTATTTAACATTAACTACTCTAAAACGTGAACAAACATTGAAAGCTTTGAAACGTGAACAGTTTTTTCTGAGGTTTTTTTTTTGTTTACATTAATTTTATTAGTTTTGGGAGTCCCCGAATTATGCAATAAAAGGATCTATAAGCGATATACATACATAGTTTTATTTGCAAAAGGTTGATTTTTGTGGTCAGATTAATAAGACAATTATGTATTACCTAAAAAACTTAGGTTTTAAAATTTTTAAATTGGACTTTTCGGGTTAAAGCGTTATTAAGTTTTGACTAAATTTGGATGTTTTTGAACTAGTAACAATAAATTGATAAAAAAAAATAAATTCGTTAGAAAATAAATAAAATATATCCAATCAGAAACGTGAACAAAATCGAAAACATGAACACCCTTGGTAAAAATTAGTTCACGTTTCCGCAAGTTCACTGTATCTCCGTCAATAGTGAACAGATTTTGCTGATTTTAAATAGCGATTGTTAGCGGGATATTTGCAATAGTTTGACACCATTAGCTGATCTGTATCTTTTTATTTGACTCCGGAAACTTGATTTTAACTGACGGACAGATGGACAGACAGACAGACGGACAGACGGACATGGCTATATCAACTTTCCTATCTATAAGGATCCAGAATACATATACTTTATGGGGTCGCAAATGAATAATAAAGAAATTACAAACGGAATGAGAAACTGATATATACCCTTATTATTATGTGAAGGGTATAAAAATAGTGACAATAGTTGGGAAAAATTAAATCGCTAACCTGCCATTTATAAATAAGAAAACATAATCCCAATCGTTTAATGAAATTTAAAAGTTCGCGATTTCTTCTTGTAAGCTCTTAAGACTTGCCACGTTTGCCTTTTTATTTTTATGGTGACTTCGCACTATTACATTACTTAAGCTCCACTTTGTATAATTTTTGTAGATTTATATTTAAATAAAATATTGTTTATTGCGCCATTATCTAATAACAGCTTAATTTTTTTTATTTAAAAAGCGCATTAAAAGCATCCCTTTTTTGCAGATTTATACTCTAAATTTATTAGTTAAATTACAAAAAGGTCCAACATAATTTCCGCCCACTCTTTAAAACTTTTTGCAGAACTTAAAATAAATGTTCTTCTAAAATAATCTTAAAATAAACGTAAAGCTTACACAAAAAATATTCTAGTACTTACTTTGTATTCCTTGGATTGTTTTGTAAATGAAAGTTGTTATTTTTGGTACGACTTTATTTTATTGCAGTTGCAGTAAAAGTTTTGATTTTTCTCTTTTAATTTTTTTCTTCTTCTTTTGTATTTTAAATACAAAAATAAATTTATTTAGTTTTTATGGCCTTTAAGCAATAGTTTTTAGATTTAAGACCCAGAAGTAATTATGAATTTGTTGTTGCTTTCACTGCAGTTGTGTTGAAGAATTGTTTTAAGATTAAATAACATTTTCCATTGTTTAACTCTCTGGTTGACGGCCTTATCAACATTTAGGCAGAAGAAGCAACAATAACAACTGCATAGTTGAGCTATAAAGAAAACTAAAAAGTTGTTCTGTAATTCCCCAAAAAGAGGTTAAAGTGGATAAAACTAAAACATTTGCAAGAGTTTATAAAATTGTATGATGGACGAAAATTAAATTATAAAAATAATTATTTTGAAATGGTTGGCATTCTTTAAACTTAGAACACAAAAAAAATGCTTAATTTAAGAAATTATATTTAACATTTGGGCAAATGATATTAGCAAAATGGTTATTTAAATTCTCACTTTATAGTGGTATACTCCAAGTTTTCTAGTGTCTCTTTTACAAAGCTTCTACTGTTTTTTAAGTAAATTTGTACATTTTACTAATTTAAGTCACGTAAAATTGTTGTCAGCCTAACTAGTGGAATTATTTTAACAATGCCTAAAAATATGCTAAGAAATCTTTTTTATAAAAGTTTTTTTTTGTTAAATAAAATTTTACCTTAAACAAGAAACGAAATGAAAAAGCGTTTGGATCCACACTTAAGTCATAAGATGTAACCAATTTAGTAGAAAATCAAACAACAACAGTTAAAGAGGGGACGGGAACAGCCTGTAGACAATTACTAAAATGACGAGAATCCTCAATGCCGACCCATAGCTTGCAAGACACAGATAAAAATATACATGGATTATCTTATAAAAAACCGATTTTACTGACTTTTTTTTCAATAATAACCAGCACTCAGGGGATGGTCCCTACACATGCATTGCATTGTGTTGGTATCAGGAAAATAGGCTATGTAAAGGAGGATAAAGGGAGTAGTGTTTGAGGACATTTGATTTAAATTTCCTGATATTTACTGTGGCAGAAAAGACCGAAGAAGGAATTCTCCCTGTAATGAGTGGTGCGATTCACTGGCCAGTCGATTACGTATGGGTGTGCTCTTCTAGAAAAACGTGTATCACGCAAGAAGTTCCGGGTTTCGAGAACAAGTTCCATGATTTCCTCAGAGCACATTCCATTGTAGTATCGACAGAACAGCGAAACACACCCCACATCACGACGGTGTTCGATTGAATCAAGATGATTAGATACCACAACGCCGCCGATGAGTATCTTGACTCGTTATTGTACGCGGTCAAGTAGCCCCAAAATAGGCTTTGGGGCACCAGCCCATACATGAGAAATGTATTCCATTTTTGGTCGGATATAGGTGGTATAAATATTGAGAAGATCAGATGGTGTAAAGTAATTCCTACACCGTTTAAGAAAACCAAGACATTTCGATGCTTTTTTCGACATTAACAAAAATGTGTTCCGTCCAGCGGACATCGCACTGAATTCTAATGCTCAGAACATTAAGAGTCTCTGTCTTTTCAATACTTACATCATCCATTAATACAGACGAGGCAGCATCGTCCATTATGCGTTTATGTGTCAAAAGACAACATTGGGTTTTACGGGCATTAAAATCGACCCTATTCACTCGGCCCCATTTGGAGATTACCATCAGATCGCGGTTAATCGAAACATTCATACTCTGTCCCTAGCTCCAATCTCCAAAGAGCTAGGCCTATGGTCAAACAAGTATGAATGGCATATGATGCTGTCGTCTGCAAAGGAATAAATAGGATTCGAAGTTTGACATAGAAGGTCATTCAGAAAGATAAGAAATAAAGTAAATTAAGACTTAAAACAACACTTGTAGTAGAGATATTTCTAATACTTTGGCATAAAAATTGGGATTTGACTTATATCCAGAAAATTGACTTTAATAATCGGACAGACGGACATTGTGAAATGTGTGCATATTTTGCAGTTTTACCATTATTTTAAATATATTGTGGCTCATTTTCAAATTATTCGCTGTTTATTTCTTAATTTAATTTTAAATTTTTTATTTATATGTCCTTAATGTACGTTAATGAGTGTGTTTATGCAGTTTCATTTAAAAATGCTCGTTAAACAATGTCTAAAACATTAAATAAATTAAATCTAAATAAATTTATTTGGTTAACGCAGCCAATTTAAAATCACAAAAACCACAAAACAGTTTTGAACCGACAACCAATTTTGTTGCAATTGTACATTGGACAAATTAAATGCAATTTTTTAGGCAGGACAAAATGCTAAAGAGGTCCATATGTATACACACACTCTCGCCCATACACGCATGCAAATTCTTTTAGTGGTAAGTGCAAATAAATGTTTAATAAAATAAATTAATTGCTGTAAAAATTACAAATAAAAATAAAAAAACCCAACGTAAATTGGGGTAGAATGCTTAAAGCAACAGACGATGCAAAAACAAAAGCCATGTAATGTATTACACCAAACTGAGAGCATTGATATGGCAACACTTAGTATCATGAGCTGAAAAAGCAGCACCAGAAAACAGGCCAATTAATTAAACACATACTGTTTCATTGTAATTGTGGTTAAGACCATTTACGAGTGCATGTTGATACATATTTTTTTACATTTTATTTTTGTTACAAAAAAAAAACAAAAGCAAAGAGTTGACTGACATTAAGAAGCTAAAATATGGGATGGGAAATCCTTTAATTTGGTAAAACTTGTGGCACGTGTATTTCAATCAGGGGTTATTTGTAACAAGTTTTGGGCTTATGATATTTGAAGAATACTGATTTCCTGTTAAGCTCCTTTCGTAACAATTTCTTAAGAATAATAATTTTATATATGTGGCATTGTAGATGCAACATGCCTAATTCCGATACCTAATTAAGGAAAGATAATAAGTAAAAATGCTTCTTAGTAACTCTGTTATAATAAGGCTTCTGTTGTATTTATGCAGGTTCTTTTAAAGTTCAAAAAAAGTTTTTGAGTTAGATTCACTTTTGAGTTTATTTAAGCATACCCGTCCGTCGGTCCGTTCGACGATCATTTCCGGGCTTGGAAGTTCTTTTTACCAAAAAAAGTTTTCACATTGGTGAGAAGTATTCAAGCCTTAATATGAAATACAACATCAGGTAAATGTCCGCTTCTGTTAGCATCACAACTCCGAGCCTTTTTGAGCACATCTTAATTTTATTACGAATATTTTGTTGCAGTTACTCCAGCGTTTCTCGCTCGTTTGCATAAGCCTTGCTTTTTAGATATCCCCATCAAAAGAAGTCCGGAGCAGTCAAATCAGCTAACCGTGGAGGCAAATACACATACCATTTCTTGAAATAACTTGTTGTGGAAAGAGGTCTCGCAGTTGTCCCATTGTAATCCTGACTGTATGCGATGTGGCAACGTCTTGCTGATACCACATGTTTACCAAGCCCAAAGCATGCAATTGTAATAGTAAAAAGTTTTCAATCATATCACGATATCGCTCCCCATTGCACAGTTACCGTTACGCCGTTTTTAGTTTCAAAAAAGTAAGATCCAATGATTTATTCTGACCAAATTGCACATCAGACTGTCACTTTTATACCTACTGATGAATAATTTAAGGGGTTTCCATTGCCCAGAACCGACTCTTCGGCTTAGTCACATATCTACTCAAATGAAAATGTGCCTCGTAACTCATTATGATTTTTTCATGAAAATCTATGATTGATTTTGATAAAATGTTTTAACGATTAAAACACGTTGATTTACCGAATATTTTTTAATTATAAATTTACCACGTCTCTATTTTACGACTGCCATATATAAGCTATCAAAACTTATGTTTACCAAAATGGCGGCAAAAAAAATTAGAATACCTTGCCGGCGGTCACCCTGTATGTTCTATGCATGGAAAATAATTGACTAAATTTGCCGATTTTAAGTTCACAATATACAATGAGTCTCATGTGGGCCCACTTTAGGAAACCCCTTATTAAAATTTTGCAAATATTAATACCGATGTGGCTGTGAACTTTACTCTTGTGTGATGTCAGGAAAGAGAATTGACTATGAACACCGCGAAAACTGTTCTGGTACCCTTTACTAGGAGGAAAAATTGTACACTAAAGGAGCTTAATTTGGATGCTGTGCCTGCCTATTGGGTCTTCTGATAGTGTTAAATATTAAACAGTTGTTCTAAGTCAGTAGGAAACTGACTTGGAACGCTTACTTGAAATGTGTGTTGAATAGGGCCATAGGTGCATTTTTTGCTTTGCATATAAATATTAGTATTACAGGTGCCAGCAGGTCATGCCTGACGGATGCTGTGGTAACCCTACTTGAGTTACCACCGCTGAATTTGTCTGTTATAGGTAATTCTCGCTCAACTGGTCTTCGACTTCAGGAAGTTAGTATACTGAAATGTGCAGAACTTGTGGGACATATGAAGTTTATAAGAAATCTAATACGTGACTACAAAACTGGGGTTAGGAAGTCACGTTTTTACCAGTCACTTCAATGTCAAAACTTTCGACCGGACTATTTGGGCTAAGAATTCATGGGGCCCTGAGGTAGTAACTCAAGTCTGGTACATTGATGGTCGTGCAACGGAATGACAATAAAATGGCTGGTAGTTTTGGCCCTGGTTTTTAAAGGGCCCTGCCTACGGGCAAATGCCCGTCGATATTTAAGGCCAAAATTTGCGCCATTTGCATCAGTGTCTATGAATCCTTAAGAACGAGTGTGAGGAAAACTTATATTTATATCCTCTCAGATAGTCAAGCGGCCTTAAAAGTCCTTTTAGCATATGATGTCAATACGGAATGGGTGCCTGAATGTATTGATGTCCTTAACCGCCTTGGAATTCACAACCGGGCTACACTTCTTTAGACTACGGATCATGAGGGCCATGTTAGTGATGAATGTGCCTTGCAAACTGTGAGGCGGGCTATAGGATGATCGGTCTGGAGCCTTTTTGTGGTGTACCTTCATGTTACATTAGGGGTAAGCTATCCGCCCTTCCTGACCCTGAGTTTTATTCTCACTGGCGAATAGCTCACGGTCAACGTCAAATTAAGAGATTCGTGTTCCTTTCGAGATCAAAATTTAGGGAACTTTTCTCCCTGAAAAGGAGGGACCTGAGGCTATTGTCAGGTCGTTTGAAGTGATATTGCAATATCATATACCATTAAGGTAAAACTGGCTTGTCGAATGTAGTGACGTGCAGGTTTTGCAATATGGATGATGATGCAAAGCACATCCTCTGCAATTGCCCAGCACTCTGTACCAGATGAATACGGTTCCTTGACCTATGGGTAAACTAATGGCTGCACAAAACACCTTTTTTTTAGTAGCCGTGCCAATTTACTACTAACTAATCCTAATACTAAAGTGAAATTTTTAAATTCTGGTGTAGAATATAATGTGGCCAAGTTTAATTGACTTCAACTTTCTAATTTGTTGTTGTTTTTAATACCAGGACAGGTTTATCTATTCCTAAAGCATTTAAATTAATGAACTATTTTTTCAATGATGGTGCTGACCTGACTATTTCATTGATGTTAAGTGGATAAATGGATTTAATGCTTGGAACGATAGCAAACACAACAGCAACGAAGTACATACTTACAAATCTTGATTGTGAATTAAAACTTAATTGATCGTTGGTGTTTGGTTAAGGGTTTTTATTGGCAAATTAATGCTGTGCGCAATGTTTTAAATACGATTTTAAAACAAATTAAGATATTTTAAAAATTTATTTTATAAAAAAAAATATTTACAAAATGAACAATATAAACATTTACTACAATTACACATTTTTTTATACATATTTACAGCTTAATTAAATAATGTTGATTTATTTAACCGTTAGTTTAAAGTTAAACATTAATTTTTTTAATGTTTTCTAGGTTTGACTTTACCATACAATTGCTTCGAGGTGGGTATATCAGTAACAAAGAAATTTGCCGGTATAAAGTGGAAAATTTTTCTCAGAATATCTAACAATATGTCTTGTATTGTTTGTGTAATAACAGTGTAAAGAGCATCGGTTAACATGCGCCAGTTGTCATTAAAAAACTTATTAGTGCTGTCCTCTGTAAAAATAAAGATTTTAAAATGAAAATTCAAAATAAAAAATTAAATTAGAAAACTTCTATTGTCCGTTTTTACCCAATTGTTTTTGGCCATTAAACAGATTTGAAAAGTACGACTTTAAACCCTCCAACTTAAAATCCACATGAGTACTTGTGACATTGTAAAACGTAAAACCACCCTTTTCATACAATCTGGTTTTGGTGTGCATAATAACCGTCATATTTTCTAAAATATTTTAAGGAATTTGCAAACATCTTTTTTAAATATAAAATAAAAACAGAATACCCACCTGCATCCAAAAACACTTCACCCCTGCCATTCAATGGAATCAGCAATATTCTACCGAATAAACTATAGTCTCCCTGCAACTTCATTACAGGTAACACGAAAGTTGTTTTCCAACTAAAATCTTTAGCTGAAACTCTGCAATGTTTTTATAAATTGAACACGAAATTAGGATTCTTAATCCATTTGTACTTACGCACTCTCTATGACATGGGTGTGACCAAAACCAATTATTTTAACATTTGACATTTCGACTTTTAGATTTATGGCCTGGCTGTTCCCCTGGGTAATTCTTATACGATTTAAATAAAAGGGGTCGAAACTTTTTATACTATTCAAACCAGGAATACCTGAAAAGGTGATGTTCATGATTTGTTAATTAAAATAAATTATTATGATTTTCAATCGTTGTTCACATTAAGCAAGTTTTTCTGTTTAAAGTCTAAATTTTGCATTAAAGAAATATATCGTTATTTTAATATAGAAAGACCCTTACTCGTGTTTTTCTATAAGCCCAGCTTTTCATTTATTTCGATAATTGCTCTGCTTATATATCACAAATAGCCAAAAAAAATCTCGTTAAACAAATATGAGTTAGGACCTTTCTATATTAAGGTAACGATGTTCATATACAACTTTATTTCTTATTTAACTTATTTTACAGTTTAACTTACCCCCATTTAATTTGTCAAATAGTTTTTGTATACTTTCGGTTGAACATTTAGTGAAGTTTTTATCAGCGATTTGACAACCTTGGATGTAATCTGCTGTTAAAGATGTAAAGAAATATTTTAAAAGTTTAGTGGTAGAAAAAAATATCTTTGTAATACAATAATATAAGATATTCTTGTATATTATTCAGGTTTGCTTCTACTAGTTTATTTATTTATTTGGTCGGCTGTTGGTTTAATGATGTCTATATGCATTTCGTTGGTTCTTACACCAAATCATCAAATTTCTACCAAATTCTAGCAAATATTTCTGACTACCGATAAAATTAACGAATTTTACAGTTTTGTTGTATATAAACCGTGAAATTTGTTTATATTTGAAATTTGACCTCAATGCGCGCCTAGCAAAATGTTGTGCGATTTGTTTCAAATTTTTAAAGCTAAACTTTTAGACCTAGTGTCCGCCGCCAAACTTTGAAATTTAATAAAAACAAGTAAGAGCGCTATATTCGGCTATGTTGCATCTTATATACCCTTCACATTGGACTTTTGAAACCCCAAAAGTTTTTTATTTTAATCCGTTCTTTTATTTATGAAATATTTCTAATATTTTAATAGGGGTCGGTGTCTATTTTAACCTTCTTAGGGTGATTAGGGCAGCTGTAGGGGGTTTAAATCTAATTTTCTCAAATTATGCAGGGACTTTTACTCTAATTTTTTTTAAATTTTGTATGGGAGATTAGGTGATAGAGACAGGAAGGAGGTAAGTATGTTTTTGGAAAATGTTTGGAAGGGGAAACTAATGGGGGATGGTTGTACACTTTATTTCTCTAGGGCCGAATCCGAGGAAGTTGTGGGCATTTTTACATAATTTTTGAAAATTTTGTATTGCAACCCCATTAGGTCCCGGAGAAAGGGATAAGTATGTTCTAGGAATATATATTGGTGGAAAACTACAGGGGGCTGTGATACATTTTATAACTCTAAGGACGACTTTGGGGAAGTTGTATGGGTTTAACCCATTTTTGTTCAATTTTGTGTGGCAATCCTCTTAAAGTGTGGAGATAGGGGATGACTATGTTTTAGGAATATTTTTGCGAGTAGAAATTAATGGAGGTTGGTGGTACCCTTTATTTCTCTAAGGCCGAATATGGGGAAGTAATGAGCCTTTTTACATAATTTTTGTAAATTATGTATGGCAACCCCTTAGGGGATGGACATAGAGGGTAAGTATACTCTGGGAATACGTTTGGGAGAAAAAACGAATGGGGGGTTCTGTGATTCATTTAATTCCTCTAGAGGCAAATCCGGAGAAGTTGACGAGGTTTTTACCCTATATTTTCAAATTTTGTATGGTAACCATGTTAGGCTCTGGATGTGGAGAGTAAGTATGTTCCACAAAAATGTTTGGGAAACAAATTATTTGGGGTCGAACGTAGATTTTACCTTTGTAAGAGGACCCTGAAAGCTGTGGGAGCGATTTCAAAAATTTTCAAGAAATGAAACTTTGTATGGCAACCCTGCTAGAGGGTGGAGATAAGGTATAGATATGTTACAAAAAAATGTTCGTGGAGAAAAATTATTGGAAATTGGCCTTTTAATTGCACATTGTACGGGGCGATTCCGGTTGTACAAATTTTAGAGAAATAAACATAAGTAGTCTTGGTTTTTGGCTTATATCTTGGCCAGTTGTCAGGCAATTTTGCTGAATTTCAATAGAAATTTCAAGCAGTTTGGTACCACTTATTTATCGGAGGAGCTTCAGGAAGCTAATTTCAAACATAACACGGACAGGTGGAAAGACGAACATTACTAAATCGACTTCCCTATCTATAAGGATCCAGAATATATATACTTTATGCAGTCGTAAATGAAAAATAAAGAATAAAGAAACTAAATGTCAAACTTATATGTACCCTTATCACTTATGTGAAGGGTATTAAAAAATTGTTTGTCACCCTTAAAAACCATGCACACAATTGTGCACCCAAATGTATGTGTGTGTTCTTTTGTCACTCAAAAATACATTAAAATCAAACTTTTGTTTTTTTTAGCGAAAGGCGGGTAAAATTATTAGTAAAAATAAAAGGAATTTAAACTAAAATTAATTTTATGCGATTGTTTGAATAACAGGCTTATGTTAAGTTACTCGCTAATCGAAAATTTCAATTCTCCTTACTCAAGAGATTAGTTGACTTGTTAAATAATTAAGGCTTAAGGCTGCTTATTTTCTTTATTCCAATAAATAAATAAATTTAACAGCCCTAAGCCTGAAGAAAACTCTTTTCCATCTAAAGTCTATACCTATATTTCGAGTTTGGGATATTTAAGCACCAATAAGTTTTTTATAAAACCTTCAGTTCTTTGAAAATAAGCAACTCTCTAATTAAGATTTTTAACGAACCTTATAATATATTTAATTTTTTTAAATCCATTATTTATGTTTTAACAAATCTTGTTTCTTGTCTTCTTCCAAATAAGTAATTATTAGCAAAAGTTTTTGTGTTGAATATTAAATTAAGAAATTTTTCTACTAAACATATTTTTATATCTTTTAATTAAAATTTTTTCTCAGCCTTATTAATTTCATAATAATTTAAATTGCCTCATACACATGTATGCACATCATTTTATTCGTTAAGTTTCGTGCCCCATTCCCATTACTACAAAATTGTTTAAAACACTTCCGCCACACTTACGCGACTCTGTTAAAAATTTATCGTCACTTTTCACATTGTGCCCCATAATAAGTACAACAAATATTAAACAAAAATTCAATGCCATTATAATCTTTTTGTTTATGTTTTTCTTTTTATTCAAAGAACTTTGTTAACCAATAAACTTTACACTCAAAACGCCGCCAGTTAACTGAATAAAAACTTTGCAAATTCGAAACTCAAAAACAACATAAGAAATAAAATCACATGCAACACAAACAAAATTTAAGAATTTACAAAAGACATTATAACAACAAAAATACATACAACTTATTTATATGAATTTTAAATTATTTACAGCAATAATTGAAAAAAAAAACGAAAAACATGATCAAATTTAAGTGTCGCAATAAGCATGTTCAACAATAACAACCAGCAGTCAACTATAAACGTGTCTAATGCAGCAACTAGCCATAGACAACAACTAAAAATCCCCATATATTTTATAAAAATAAGGTGTAAGCTTGTTTGTTTGTTTTTTACGCAATCATTCTTAAGCAACTTAACCAATTTTTATGAAATTTGAAAAATAAATAGTCCTAAGCCTGGGGTATACGATGGGCTATAGTTAAAAAAGGAGCAGTGCCACGCCCACAAAAATTAAAATAAACCTAAACTTCTACTGAAAAAATTAAATTTTTTATACTGGTACTTTTATTTCACCCATTTATTTTTACTTTATAAATATACACAAGGCTTCTACTGAAAAAATTTTAAGGCAACAAAGTGGGCGGCGCCACGCCCGCAAAAACTAACAACTCAAATAAAATGCTTCCGCCTACCTGATTTTTTTTAACTTTTCTTGCATTTTAAAGACATATAGAGCCACAGTTTTGCAAAAAAAAGTGGGCGATTCCACGACCGCAAAAATTAAACTCTTATTAGTGACACTTCTTTTGCACTAATTTCTTCTAACTTACTGCGCAAGGCATCTTACGTAGGAATACACAGGGTAACAAAGTTGGCAGTGCCATTTCCCCAAAAATTTAAATCATCAAAAAGGTACTTTTTCTACATTATTTTTTAAAGTTTGTACGGATATACTATATAAAACCTTTGACAAAAAATTTTTAAGTTAATATATTAGGCGGTGCCATGCCCATTATACAAATCCTTCTACTGCACAGACTATTTTATATTTTAACCTCATATATAAGGCCTAAGACGTTAAAATTTGCAAGGCAATAGAGTAGGAGGGCCACGCCCACAAAAACCAAAATCTCAATTAAGGTGATTTTGCCCGAAAGAATATAATGGAATTTAATTTGCCTTTTATCTGAGTTCATGGCAAAAATTTTTCAGACAAAAAAGTGGAGTATGCCATGTCTCCATAAAGTTTAATCTTCATACTGATACTTCTACTACATAGATTTCTTTAAGCTTTATGCATATACACATCTGCTTATAATATCAAAACTCCCAGGGCAATAAAATAGGCGGTAACAGGCGCACACTAATTAAGGCGCTAATTTATGTCGATACTTATAACTCACCGATTAATTTTAAAATTTTAACGCTCATTAATTGCCTTCTTATGTCAAAATTTCGGAGGCAGAAAAGTGGCCTGTGCCTACAAAATTACCAAAACTTAACTCATTTTTTTATGTTTTAACTACATACACATATTGAATATTATGAGATTTAAATTTAAATTATTAGACTTAGAATGAATAGTGACCGTTGTACATCCCATGCAATCAAATATTTTTTATGCCATAAATTTCAAACTGTTACATCTAAATTCTCTAAATTTTGTCAAATTATGATCAATAATAATACGTTAATGATAGGAGAAACCGGGAAGGGTTGGAGTTGGGGACGTAGATTAAAAATTCAGTAACTTAGAATAAAGATGCGTAGCAATTTCTTTACTACTGAAACATATTTTGTGCTATAATTTCGAACAGTTACATCTATAGGCTAAAAATTTTGTATGAAACACTGTGGTAAATTCAGTTTTGGTGAGGATGCAAAAGGAGAGGCTTAAGGCTTCCATCGAAAAAAATTGCCGTATTATGATTGCCACATATCTCGTAAGCCGCTTTGATTTAAATGGCTTATTTAAAAATTATCCAACAATTTGAAGCAAGGTAGCGCGACAAATTCCAAGACATAAAAAAAGTTTCATATCATATATATCAAACGGTTTTAGACTCAAAATTTTTTTTTTTATATGTGAAATCTTGACCTAAATTCAGACTACAAACATAGACGTATAGTACCACTGTGCAATCGAAAAACTTTAAATATAAAAAAGTTATTTTTATGAATGTTTAATTTATTTAAAAATGTCAAAAGGCTTAATATATATTACCTTAGTTTTAAGCAGAGCGAGCCGGGTTAAGCTAGTAAGAAATGCAACACTAAGCATTGCAGCACGAGAGTTTTAGCTTGTGTTAGAAACTGCAACACACGAAGCATGCATTTTGTAGGCTACAAATACATATGATAGTTAGTCAGTAAGTCAGTAGACCACTCACTAACCACTAACTCATGCGCGTGCCATGCATAAAAAAGACAAATAAAATAAATAAAAATAAAGCAACAATAAAAAAATTTAAAACTAAAAATACTGGCAAATGCTTCTATCATACATGCCGCTGTATTTTACGTCGCTAGTTACTTATTGCAACATCTCCATACGTAGTTGCAACAGTTGTCAAAAGCAAGTTCGTTGGCTTAAACTTGTATTCCATTTGTTTTGAGACTTGATCAATATTGACTGAAAATGTTTAACGCAAAACCAGTAGCTTGTATATAATTTACTAAATACTTAAAATGTTCAAAAGTTGGCGGGAAAAAAGTTTAAAAAATTATTAGAAGACCAACTGAAGCTTCCTGTTATAGGTACACACACCCTGGTGTATTTTATTTCTATTGTAATTTTTTTGTATTAAAAATATTTTTTTATATGAACTTTACCCGGATCCAACTAGTTTTCGAAATATGTTTGTCATTTAACTTAACAATCAATTGAGAGATATTCTTAGGAGATTTAAATTTCGCCTTTTGTAAAACTAAACAAAAGTTATAATTTTAGGAATAGAAATGGGGTGATTTAGCTCTTCAAATCAACGTGCTAAGTTCTCTAAAATAAAAGTAAATTTCAGAAGAAATATAAATATGGAAAATAAAAAAGTGTTTAAAATACACTACATAAATTCCGGAAGTAATGTAAAATTATTTTGTATTTTATAATTAAGCTTTGGAACTTGCCTTGACTAACTGCTTTTAAGGCTCTAAAGTAATATCCATTACTTAAATTATAAAAACTGAAAAATATCGATCTTTTATCCAATTAAATATTTTTAGAATTTTAAATAATAAAGTGATTTAAATTAAAGCTTATTTCAAACACTTATAATACTTTAAGGAATAAACAAGTTAAAATAAGAATTATAAAAATGAAATTTTTTTTTGGTTCGCCTGGGGTTCGAGCTCCACGTCACCACGTTAAAAGAAGACCGTATTTGTTACCAGACATATTTAATGTATAAGCATTATCCGTAAAGCAAAAAATATTGTAAGAACTGAAAAATTTTTTATTCCCAATCACACCCATTAAGATTTTGATCACTGAAATTACAAAAAAAAATTCAATTGCTTGAATGAACCAACAAGTTAAATAAAAAATTATATTAAGAAATCTTTGAACGAGCATAATTCTAGGTACGAAAAAAAATTGAAACAAGAAAAATTATCGACCAGACTAAGGGGCTACCGCTAGACCAATGAGCCATTTGTTCGTGTTTTATTTTTGTACACTTAACTAAAAATGTTCTGCTTACCAACAAAAATAAGTGCACAGAGCCATTAAATTTTATAATTGATATAAAAAGTTGTATATTTTTTTTAATTTGTAATGAGCATCACTGTTGGTATTTAGCTTTTAAATTCAATTAAACGGTTAATTGGGACAAATAACTTTTGAATTAAAGCAGGCAAATTTTTTTTTTGTTTAATGCGTTTATTTAAAAAAATATGCGAATAAATTTTTTTGTGTATGCAATTATTTGAGAGTGCAATTCATTTGTAAACTCTGTGCAATTGGACAATCGCATACTGGGAGGCTAATATTGAAAGGTCGTTTCTAAATGTTTTTTTTTAACTTTACAGGGGTAAAATAAAAAAAAATAAAATTTGTAAAATTGTTAATATGAATAAATTCGAAAGCAATTTTTAAGAGACAGAGGAAAAATAAGTTTTTTTGTTAAAAAATTTGTTTGCCAGAATTAGCAAAAAAACAATTTTGAAATAAAATCAAGCTACGCCTTTCCATACTGAAACATCGACATATAAAATCAGTGGTAGAACAATGAGCTTTTTTTCCACTCCATTTTTTTCATATTTTTATTATTGAATCTTCGCTTAACCCATTAGTGCATAAGGTTCTCCAGAAATCTCCTACAATTTTTTTTCCAACTATCATACAAAAATCACCTAGTCAAGCACTTTTAAATTGATTAATTTTTAAAAAAACTTACATTATGGGTTTTAAGAGGAGTCCCTTATAAGGGACATCATGCAGCAGGTCCACTTTACAAACGACATTTGTTGAATTTTGTGCAAACAAAGCTTTACTTATTTCCACAATTTTAAAACATTTTGTCTATTAGGGAGAAGTATATTTAGTTTTTTTTTGACATTAAACTACACATCAGTACCTTTATTAGAGACTATGAGTCTCTTACGGAGGGCTTGTCATGTTTTTTTTAGGTACGAAGTAGCTATAAAGCGTCTAAATAATAAAAAATTAGAACAATTTGGGTAATGGGTTGAAATTTTCTTATAAATACCACAAATGCATCCAACAAATGCGCAAAAAGTGGCCACCACCACTTAAGTTATTTAAATTGCAATTGGTATACAGCCATGATCTTATCCGTTTTAGTCACTCTACCCATTCATTTATTATTTCTCTGAAATTCTTTTGGATGCATTGTCTGTATAGCACCTTTTCTTTTTGATTACTTTAGCATGACTCAATTTCGTTGTTGTCGATATTAGTTCGTAGAGTTACTACCTTGTTATTGTCAAATCTAAAGAGCAATATATTATCATTTTCGGAAAAAGGGTAGCCTCTTGCTTCTCGAGGCTCTTTTTTTTATTTCAAAAGCAGTTTGAACGGGAAATTTTTCGGGTCGACTTCCCTTAATTGGTTTTCTAATAAGCATGCTATTTCCGAAAACGTTAAATTGCAAGGTTAACATTTTAAAGTGACTCCCGAAACGATGATTTTGGCATTCTGTATTCAACAGTTTAGGACCAAAATGACTCAGATTCGCTTGGTGCTGATCGTCACTAGCACCTAAATCGTGGTCAGTGTCATATCCGTGTAGTATTGGAATCACGAAGGATAAAATTTTGCAAAAAAACAACGATTTCTTCAAATGGTTTCAATACTTCGGTAACTATAAGTTTTCAAAATAATAGTAATAAAGTTGCCCATAGAGCATAGAGTCCCTTTAAAGGGACATTCAAAGAAAACTCACATTGCAAAAAATTTACAATTATTTTATTATTTATAACTGCGTTAAATAACTACTAGGACATATTTAAAAAAGTAAGTAAACAAATAAATTGGATATAGTGTAAAAATATAGAGTTATCCGCACTTTATCTTACCCTCCACGAGTTTGACGATTTTTATTATTTTCGTTACGCAGTTTTTGCACAAAATAACACAACAAACATAACGGAATGCAACGAAACACTTATTGTTATGACAGAAGACAATCACACGAGTAAAATTGCCCTATTAATTTTAATTTTTGCTTAGTTGACTTGGAGGAAACTTGAAAAATAGATACGTCCCTTTTAAGGGACCTTATGCACTAATGGGTTAAGTGAACTTACAATAAGTATTCAAATCTTAAAACTAAGTAATTAATACTAGTCCAGTCAGTACCAGACTAAAATCTAAGTTCTCACAATAAACATAATTAATTCCAAAGGTTTCATCTCAGCGCAATACTATCCCTTTTTTAGACGGGTTTGCCCTTTATGTTGCAATATCAACAATAAAAATATAGACTCGTCAGTTAGTGACAGAGCCCTGAATAAAAACCACTTCGTGTATATTATCAAAGATCATGTGTAAGTCTTACGGATCAGGGACGATTTGTTGCCGTTGCTGCTATTTTACAGCTGTTGGTGGCCTATGCTGATTTATACTAAATTATTTCTGCCACTGATTGGTTGTTCAAGAGTGATGATAGGCCACCGATAAGGCAACCACTGCTTAATAAATATTTCATTTTTTTCAGCTAGGGGGCGTGCTTAAACACAAAGAAAAGAAGCTAAGTAATCTTTACTTAAATCAACTCGTAGCTGTTCCAAAAGTGTGGTGAGCATGGAATTTTTTAAACAAAGTATAAGTTATATTAAACCAATTACGATTTTTTTATTTTTAAATTTCGTTCTTTTAGCCACATTTAAGCCAAAAAAAGGATCGATTAAAGTTCGAAACCGTACTTGATGTAAGCTTGAGCGGGATTAATCCATAAGGGGGATTTCATGTCAAGTGACCCAACTTTTTTTTCGATTCAAAAGAAATTTGGACCAAAAAATAATTTAACCTTTCCGACGGTATGCAAGTACCAAATAAAGTCTCATACACTCGACTCTGTATTACCAACAAAATGGTAGGCCTCTGGAATAAAATCACTTTTATATGGCAATGTCAGAACACATTTTGTTAATATTTTCAATGAATACCGTCGGAAAGGTTAAATTATTTTGTTTCTTAGCATAAAATATTTTTTTTTTTTGCTTAAGAGATAATTTTACATAAATATCAAAAAAATCAAAATAGAATATACGCGAAAATTTGAAAACCTCTACCTTGAGTTACAATACATTATTTTTTATAGATATCCCACTCGCATCCCACTAAGCGACTTCCAAGCTCTTCAAAGGAAAGACCTAAGCTTTCTTTTGAGCAAAAAAAAAAAAAAAAAAAAAAAATATGGGCACATTTGGAAAAAAAAAATTTTTTTCTAATTATTTTATAAAAAAAAATAAAAAAATATTTTTTTTTAATTTTAAAAATATTTTTTTCTGGAAGATTGAAAAAAAGCTATCGAAAGTATTTGGGACGAATTTTGTTAAAAGCAAAAGGTAATAAACTACATGTATTAGAAAAAACACCTATTTGCCAAAAACGTCAAATTTTTAACCCCTCTAGCTCAGAGAGTTCTTGACCGATCGTGATAAAAAATTGTGCCTAAACTACTCTCTGCAAGAACTTACTTTGGTCCAAATTTCTTTCCAATCGAAAGACATCGGTTTTAAAAGTTGGGTCACTTGACATGAAATCCCCCATAAATGAAAATTATTATTTTTTACCTAAGGGGCTTTATTAAAGAAGAAGAGTTTTTTTATTTTGATTTAAATTTTTATTTAATTCATATTTAATATCTTTTACTTGAAATTTTTTTCTGTACTTGCCTTTGCTGGGATTGCTTGATTTTTGAAGTAAACCGAATAGACTTGATAAAAGAAAACCTAAGCACGGATCGTACTTAAAAATTTAAAGTACGATTTTAAATGAATTTGAGAAGAAAATTCTCGACCTTAGAATGTGTTTTCATAGGTGGCAATTTCACAATTTTGGAGTGTCGATTCTTTGTATTCACCCGGTATAAGAAGCACTTGGGGGAGTCAGCTTTATCCTTTCTTAATCTACGAAATGCCTTTCCAAGGACTTTATTTCTCTTTTACTTGACCACATTCTGATTTAATTCGATTTATTTTTCTATCTTTCTAATTTCAGTTTTCTAAGTTCCAAGTTTTCAGAATATTTTTCGAATAAAATTATATTTTTGCCTGTTTTTGCCAATAAAATTGAGGTAGTTTAGTGTATTCCGACTTGACATTTTTTTATTTTTGGTTACATACACGTTTTATTCTATTTTTTTTATAAATATTTTTGGCCTAAACGTGCAACATTTATCAAATCGTGTGTTGCAATATCCTGTGCCAGCTGTTAATGCAGTTAAAGTTAAAATAGCAAGAAAAATTTATTGCTTAAGCAAAATTGGCATTGACTGCCTAAATAAATTATAAAATAATTTTTTAGACAAACTTCGGCTGTTGGAATTAAAATTAATAATATTATTTAAATTTAGGACAAGTTGAACATATTCGTTATAGTAGATAAGTAAAGTATTTTGTAAATAAAAAATTGTGGGTTGTTAAAAAAAATTCACAAAAAAAAAAACAGTTTGAAGGTTTAGTTAAAGCTGGTTTAATTATCAAATATTGTTTTCATCTAAAATATTTAAAAAAAATGTTGAAGACTTCTTTACTTCTCATTTAATTTAATTGGTTTCCCTGTTTTGTTTCCGGTTAAAAATTACATAAATTTCCTAATTCCCATAACTTAATCACAAAATTCCTTAATTAATTTTTGTTCATCTAAAAAAAGGATTTTCATAAAACTTTGTTAATGAATTTTTGTATTTTTTTTTATTTCCAAAAGGTTTCTCAAAAAAGACTATTCAGTGGCTACACACAAACTGGCTTTAAAAGTAAAGAAAAAGAGAACAAAAAAAATCCCAGATAAAAAGTAAAACGAAACAACTAAATGATCATTTTGGCTTTTGTGTGCGGTTTCATAAATAAATCGGATTAAATATATGTGAATGCTGGAAGCATTTATGAATAAATAATTTTTTTAAAAAACCTTTCCACTAACATCTTCTGACCTCTAAAAAGTCCAACATACACCTTTGCAAACATAAACTAATGGTCAAATAGTCACAGGAGTAGTTAAACAATTTTCGAATGGGATCTAAAAATTAAACTCTTAAAAAAATCAAGTAACAAAACAATTTTTTGGCTTATAACCCCCTTACGATGGGAATGAAAACAGGCCTTTGTCCAAAACCAAAGTACTTTAAAACAGATTTGTGGCAAATGTGTGGAAATATTCATAATTGTGTTAAGTTGGTGTTAAATTATTCAAAAAGTGGACAGGCATAAGTATTATAGACAATATAATAGAAAAAGTAAAACAAATTTTTTAAGCTTAAAATGAAATAATTTACATATTTGGCTTATACAAGGGCCAGTGACAAATTAATTACAAATAACGAAAGCTGCTTAAATATATAAAAGTTTGTTGGGAAAAGTGATTCCCAACATAAGAAAAGATATTTCAGAAGATGTAAGAATGTAAGGCATCTAACTAATAAAACATTTTATTAATATTTAAAATGTGTTTTCACTTAAATGAAACTTTTCTCATTTTAGTAGTCGATAATAAAAATTTGGCAGCTTCTTTAGAAGCAGAGTTTGCTGCAAGAGAGAAAATAATTGAATAATAAAATCTATTCAAAAAGTCATTTTTAAGATAACCAATAGAATATTAGCAACAAAAAAAAATCACTAATATCTTTTTGCCTTCTATGCGCTTCTCAAATTTTCAAGGGCCTTAAGTGCTTTAGGTTATGAGGACCTCTTCGTATTTCTCATATCACAACTGTTAGCTACATTCTATTCATAAAATTTCAATTTAAATATTTAAATTAAAAAGTAACCTATGATTCAAAAGTTTAAATTTTAAAAAGTTGGTTTCGATTTAATGTTTAAATATTGAAAATTTTAATTTTGAAATCCACACACGTAGCTGAAATTGAAACAAACAACCATAAATTTTAATTTTCTACATAATAATTTTAATATTATAAAAATAAGAATTCTGTATTTTAAAAGGTAAATATAAAAATTATAACAATTTGGTTTTGGTAATTGTGTTATTGATCCGTTTGCAGAATTTCTTGGGAGATTTTCGCACAATTCTTGTTTTCTTGGCAAGACTATCTATCTTCTATAGGAATTTCGGTAGCAGGTTAACTAACGTAAGATTATATTTCCAGCAGCATCTGCTAATCTGTTAACAAAATTTAAATATCCACATCTGAGGAGAAATTACGCGAAGAAGCTGCATCAAACCCCTTAAATTCCTTATTTTAAGAAGCTTCTCTACACAAGTTGGTGATCAAGGGGAGCGTGTGGGGGAAATCCCCACCAATAACAGCTGATCTTCGTTTGACGTTTCTCCACCAGTTCAACAAGTTCGTTGTTAGAAAATAAAAAAACCAGCATCTTCCATATACATTTATCTCAACCAATACTCTCTGCGTCAGCTTAAACAAGATTAGGTAAAACCTAACCGGACTAAACCGAACAAATATCTTAAAATTTACGTTTAATAATCCCGGATGTTACCATTTTCTAAAAAAATTTAACTTTATTACTAATTATATCTTTAAAATCTTAACTTTTATGTAAACATTACTCATATGCACGTAAAACCGTAGAAACACTCACACGAATACACAAACATTTTTACACTTAACATATTTTACATGGCGAAACACTAACATTTACATGAAAATAATTTAATATTTCTAATTTATAAACTAATTATTAAATCTACGAACTAATTGCAAATAAAGTCACCTATCAAGCTCCTTGGACAACAGGCCTGCGGTCTACGAAACGAGAATCGGGTGAGTGAAATATTTAAATAGTTACTTGTTCGTGTTTAAAAAAAATAAAAGAATAATAAAATAAATACAAATTTTAAATATTAAATAAACCCACATTACTGTACCGTTAACACCATATATGTATCTTAATTGTTGTATGTAAATTCTTTTTATGTTTTTTCCCCTTTTTTTTATTTGTATCATTCTTTACTAAAAATAATTACGTTGCGTTTCTTAAGATTCTTTAAATAAATATTTAGTCCAGGGTTGTCAGTTTTTTTTCAGGGTTTATCGCCAAAACGGTTACCAAAAATCGCCAAAATTCGCCAAAAATATTTTTTCGAGTTTAAAAACAAAAAAAGTCGCCAAAAAATTCGCCATAAGAAATATCTATTGTTTTTGACGAAAAAAAAACTTAAAAATTATTTTACTTAAATAAACATACGAAATATAAATGTTTTTTTATGAAATAAATTATATAAAAAGAAATAACTATTTAATTAAAGTAAAAATTAAATTTGTTTGTACACCAAGAAATTCAAGGGAAGAATTGAAAATATGTATAACCAAGAGCATACGTAAAAAGGCAGTTACTTTGTTAAGTAACATGTTGTTATATATTAAAAATTTTGATTAGGTTAAAACACGAACTTAATGCAGCATCGGTACTGCGGTAATTTTGTATGTAACATCGTTTAAAGCAACTCTTTGGCAAACAAAGTTATTTTTATACAAAAAGGAGTAATTTACAAGTTAATTATGTTAATATTTCCTTAAGTATAGTTTTGGAATGTGTGTATGTGTATATCGAAAGTTAAAAAACGTTTTTTGGCTTATATACTTAGCACTTAATTTTAGAAATTAAAAGGATGCATTTAGTAAGCTATAAACTTTAGCTTCATCTGTTTCATCTGTGCCATTTTAGGTAACATACATAGTATTTGTATTAAATATGGCTGTCATTTGTTTACTTATTTCAAAAACTTTGCCGTTTGTTAAAAAAATCGCCAACAATATCGCCATGGCGTCAAGCCTAAATTTCAATAGCCAAGAGCAATAAAAATCGCCACATTTGGCGTAAAATCGCCATAACTGACAGCCCTGATTTAGTCTTAAATATGACATTCTAAATACTTCCTTTATCCTTTCACAAACCATCTAAAACCCAAAGGTTGGAAACTACGTGGGCTGTTCAATGAACGTACCTGTGCAGCATAGGTCATGGGTGGGTACAAAGAAAAGAGACACTTACGAGCTGGTCTCTACTGGACAACAGATTTCCCTTCAGAGTTTTAAATATTTTTGTTTTGGTTACTTTTGTTTTACGGTGCGTCTACAAGAATTGTGTAAAGCTAACTTAGTTTTAATTTTATTGTAGCGGGTTCTGATATTCATCCGAAGAAAAAGGATCTCCCCATTATCTGGCGAGCTAAGCTGGGATTAAAGGTAGCAGCCCTTCGATGAATATAAAGTTTTGGCCCTTCGTTACAAGGTGCAGCCAAGAAATTTTATACTGGACTTCAAACCTCAAATTTGTTGGCCAAAAAACAACTAAATGTTATCTTTTTTCTCCAATTTCTTCACTAAGGCAAGATATACCTACCAAAACAGTGTTATAAACTAAGTGCTTATAGTACGGGCTTTTAAAGTTCTGACGAAAAAATGTTTGAGTTTGTGTCTAGTTTTCCTGAAGAAAAAGAATAGTTGAATAATAAAATCGATTCAGAAAGTCATTCTGGTAAGAACCAATTAAGAATCGGCAACAAAACACATCACTAATATATTTTGCCTTCTATGCGCTTCTCAAAATTTCAAGGGCCTTCAGGGCTTTAGCTGCAACCAAGAAAATTTTGCACTGGACTTAAAACTTAAAATTTTTCGGCCAAAAAACAAACAAATGTTTTCTCTTTACTCTATATTCTACACTTAAGTAAGATACATATACCTACCAAAACAGCGTTATGCACTAAGAGTTTGCGTCTAGTAATTATTTTATTTTGTATTTTAAGTTTGCTTTATATTATTTTAAATGACATCAAATAGAGCAAGGCCGCACCAACGAGCTTGTGCTCCTAGCGTGATCGAATATAAAAAGAAAAAAACCAGAGCCAGTAAGACGTTAAGGGTTTTACGTGGTACCGGCCAGGGAGGCATACCCACGGTGCTCCTAACACTGGTGAAATACAATGCGTCCCACCCACGCCTCTAGAATGGGTTGCTGTTGCAATCCACCTAGGTACCAATTCTCTGGTATGACTCCGTGCAGCCACAACAGACCCCTTGGTGAGGAGTTGGGCTATCTAAACCCGGTTTTTGCGTTTCTAGTTTTGATCTCGCTTCTTCATTATCAAAACAGATCCGTGCCGACAAGACGCCTCTCCACACCCTTGTGAAACAGTACCCAACCTTAAGCAAGATAGATTATGATTCTCAGCCGCACCCAATACGGATGCGACCCCCAGCTCTGTTTAAAGGATCATTTATTTCATTCTTCCAATTAGGATCAAATACATCCGACATCATCAATGCTTCATAATCTTCTCACCGCCAGTCAGGACCGAGTCACGCACATGCTTCGAGATGCCAATGCCGGCCTTCTCATTTATTTGCTACTACTTTGACGGGATCTTATTTTAGATCCTAGGGTCCCCAGCCGTAGCCAGTTTCCCTATTCACCTACTTCCAAACACACTTACACCTTTTCAGCTAATAGCCTACTTCCACAGTTGCTCATGTGCCTGGGTAGATCTGTCAAAACCAGACCGCTTACACGGTCACTCTGGGGCCCGTACAGGACGGACCCAAGTACATCAACTTTCGTTCTACAGTTGCCCCGCTTGGGGATAACCACAGCCACCACGTGAACTCCCGAAGGATACCTCACCATTAATCAGTTCATGCACTGGTGTACATGGGCCCAACTGATTCCCGTTGTACCAGATAGGACTCTGGTCAGCCTCGGAAATCCACTTCCATTTCACTCCTACCAATTTTTAAGTTCACGGTTAAGGTATTGGTACCCTTATAAACCTTGTATTGTTGTAGCACTTGATGGCGATGCTCATGGCACAACGCAACAAGGACAACCTGCCTTGAACAAGACCAGTAAACTGGTCCCTTTTAGCCCAAGACAGATTGTTTTCTTCTTAGCCATGTCTGTTAGCCTTCCGACCACTCTGCCGGAAGTTATCCAGTTGATACCGCTTGGAGGTAGACTTAGGCACTTGTGTACTAGCACTTATCAACCCAAGGGCCAGTAAGAAATACATATGATCCTGTCACCGCATCTCGCATGCTCATTACCAAAGACATAAAATAAAGGAAAGTAATCAATACGCCAGGAAAGTAACCACTATGTGGAATTTGTGCAAACTCCAAAAAAAAAGAAAGAAAGAAAGCAATCACTTTAAAATGGTTCGATAAATTTTTTGTTATCGTTTTGCGTTCTGGGCTTTCTAAGTCGAGTACGACACGAAAGCGATTAATCAAGAGCAAATCTGCTGCCATTGACAACGTTTGGCAAATATTGCAGCCTAATTTGGCGGCAGCCTACCTCACACATGATTCGCTGTCCGTGGATGAGCCCATGTAGGGGCCGAACACTACAACACAATATACATATTTAGTCTCAGCCAACTAGGTACGGAATAAATCACAATCCTATACTACCTATATCTATTATATTGCTTTATTAGTGTATTTCATATATAATAAAATAAGTTCATTAAAAACCGATTAGAGCCGTTTTTTTCAATTGCTTACGTCAAAATTGGCTTTGCCTAATATTGCAGAAAGAACTACTAATGGAGGCATAACGTGCTATCCAAGGATTCAAAATGCTTTAGAAGCATTCAGAAAGAAAGAAAAATTAATTAATGCTAAAAAAATTTAAAAAAAGCCCTTTTTGTCCACTTTCTGCTGACTTTCTACTTCAACCTGGGTCAAAAGTATTAAGCTTTACATATCTAAAGTTTAAAATTAAAATTTGCAAAAAAGGTACCAAAAATGTGAAAAAGTACTTTTTGTTTACTTTTTTGACTTTTAAACTTAACTTTGGTAAATGGCTTTTAATTTTAAAAAATGTGGCCATGATTTCAAAAAAATACTGAAGGTACCAATAAGTTGAAAAATGTGCTTTTTGGCAACATTTCCTCATTCTGGGTCAATAGCTTATAATTTCATATATCATGACTCGTAATCTAGAAAATGCAAAAACAAGCATCAAAAACAAAAACAAAAACACTTTTTGCCAGGTGGCTTTCGATCAAAAGGCGTTTATTTTTTATTTGTTAACTCATAAAACCCAAAAAATGCGGAAAAGAACCAAATTAACAAAATAATCATTTTTGTCCACTTAGTTGACTTTCGGCCTTGTTGGTAATCCGTACGTAGCCCTTTTTTTTTATTTAAGTACACAGAATTTTAAAAATATAAAAAGGAACTTAAAAGTATGACATATAATATTACGCCTTTTAGGGACTCTAAGGGGAACAAAATTTAAAAACAACCAAAAAAAAATATGTATTTTTCCAGACTGTTTAAATGCAATTTAAATTATGTATTAATCTTTTATTTCCATTAGTTACAAAAAAGGCTTAAGCAGTATTAAAACAATTAAATACTTTTTAAAGTTGCATTTACCCTCAAAGCCAAATATGTATCTATTTCCAAAGTTTGGCAAAACATTTTTCAAATTTTTCAGAGATCTGTCTGTCGAACGCAATTTAAATTTCGCTTTTTATTTAAAAGGTTAGAAAATAAGCCTAAACAATATTAAAAATACCCTGTTTTGTCATTTAGGGTCCAATATTTCAAAAAACTACCAACAAAAATTTTTAAATTTTAAAACCTGCCGAACGCAATTTGGAAATTTTTTCTTGGATCAGCAGTTACAAAATAGACCTAAGCATCATCAATATAGCTTTTCTCGTTCTATCCAATTTGGGTTCAATATTTTAAAAAAGCATTAAAAGCTTTTTAATTTTTTTTCAGACCCATCGAACTTACTTTAACTGCAATCTTTAATGGTTCAAAAGTTACAAGAAGTGCCTTTAGAGTTCTAATATAGAATTTTCACCTTTCTTTTAAAGGATAAAACTTAGGGTCGAAAAGAAGGAATAACACATTTGTATTTTTTTTTAATGTCGAAAGCAGCTGGAACTATATTTCTAATTTTATTTGTTTAGAAGTTACAAAGTTGACCTAGGCACTATCAAAATTTAGTTTTTTCTCTTTACTATTAGTTAGCATCCAAAGATTCGAAAAAGTGCTAGACACGGGTCCGTTTAATTTTTGAGAAAAATACAAAGCTTTTGTTTTTCCCATGTAATGCTTACAAAATAAAAACATTCCGTTTTTTCCATATTCAGTCTATTTGAAATCCCTTTGGTCCCGAATTTAGCAAAATCCTCTTTTGTTGCATCTAAACATATAGAAAGGTACTCACAGTCCGAATTTCAAGTATCTAGCTCAACGCGTTTAGGCTGCATAAAAATGAATGGGTCAGTTAATAAGCCAGTCACTATCGGAATAAATTACTTCCATTTTAAGATATTGCATTCGTAAAAATGAACCTTAAGCCTTATAAATAGAAATTATTATGGAGTAACAATTATAGTCCAAAAGAGTTTCTTTGGTTGTTCTTTAACAGAAAATGTTTGGAATCTCCTTCATAATGGATTTAAAGTAAATTCATATAAAATAAACGAAACCTCTTTAAAACTTTGCCATTTTAATCTACCTAGTTTAAAGGCCAAGTTATTTGTGGTTGAAATAAATACAGAAATCTAATTTTTCCTGAAATAACATACAAATACACACATTTGGTATCTGATAAAAAAAAATCATTGCAAGAACTTTTGTGCCAAAATAACATAATGAAACAATTCCTACCAGGCAAGTGGCCAACCAGTGTGCAAACCAACATGAAATTCCACTGAAAATACAAACTCCAATTAAGGGGGCTTAGTCAACTACTTTCCTGCAAAAAAATAAACTTTAAAAACAAAAGTTAAAAAAAAATTGATTTTGGCTCAGAGTTACAAAGGCCTGCCAAAGGGAAATAAACATGTGGATCATTTGTTTTCAACACACATGTTAAAACTACTGAAGTTGGTATCATCGTTTTTGTCATCAGCATCAGCATCGGCATCTTCATAATCAAAATCCTATTAGTAGCAGTTCTCGCATGAGGTTTGATTGTCTTCTATTCCCATTGTCATTCACAGTATTTTTGTTTTTGCTGTCATTTTTGTTTCTGCTGTATGTGTGCATGTTTTTAATTTTTTATTTTCAATTTTATTGTGCCGATTAGGGTAGAGTTTTTTTGGTAAAATTCATTATCTTCGTTAGTAAAACATACACAGGTGTATTAAAAAAGTTAACCTATAATTGACAAGTATTTTTAAAAAAATTTTGTGCCTAGACTTCACGTGGGCAGTCTAATCGAAAAAATTAAGACCAAGACAATTGGGTCCATAAAATTGACCCAACTTTTTTTTGTAGACTTATTTTGTTACCCCCACACATCATATGTAACTATGTGGTAGAAATTTCTTGCGAAATCACATTTAGTATTTCGCGAGTATGCAGCGTTTCGAAATATCTCTATAAATAAAATTTGAAAAATATCAAAACATATCTCAGAACATGATAAATAGGGGTATTTCCCGAGAATTCCCGTCCCGAAAATTTCCAGGAAATTCGTAAATTTTCATTTTTTATTTTTCCGGGAATCTTGGCATTAACAATCGCTCGCTAAACCACCTATCTGCCCTGTGATGCATCCTATGATGATTCACAGCCCACAGCAAGACACCTAAGCCCTTTTAGGAAGCGCCTTTGCAATCACTTTTGTCGGTGGTGGTATTCCAAAGTCTGTATTTCCCCTTAATTCCCACACTACCTGCGAAAATCCGGACAGTAACAAAACGCACCTCAGAGCCCCTCTGCTATTTTTGAGCAGCAGATTAGTGCCCTTTCTATCCAGCCTGGGAAACATAAGTTTGGAGTTCCCTCAACCAGCCCTTTCAATCCAAGTTTAACTAATCTTGTCCATTACCCGTTCCCTACCAGTTTATAAAAGTTACCGAAAAGTGGCCTTACCAGCCTACAAGTGAACGAATTTGAATGTGTTTTCAGCTTAACTAAACACTTGTCCACATAGTTCAGGATTTTGCATTTTAGAAGTGGAACTTGTAGATCCTTGTGGAGCACCAGTTCTCATTCTTACTATTTTGCTTTGACGCCGTTAAGTTTTCTTAATGTTGGAGGTGAAAACAGTGCCCCATATTTGTATCGCGCAGTTCCAATTTTGTTTTAAAACTGAGTTGTAGAGCAGAAGTTTAAAGTCAAGACGTAGCATATAGTTCCTACCAATTACCCAATGGATTTGGGCAGTTTTTAGTTTTATTTGTGTCAATTTCTTATCTATATATGCCAAGATATTTTGTTTCCAATCGTTATGGCATCATAAGGTTGTTAATAAGAATTGGGGAGCACTTTTCTTTGAGTAAAGTAAAACTTACGTGGGTACATTTTTGTTCATTGTTTTAATACCCCATAACTTTGCCCATTTCTGTACTTTGGTAACGTTAGTTGGAAGCCTCTTTAATATATTTATGAGTACTGGGAAAAGCGGTATTATCAGCAAATGTCGACGTGTGTGCAGTTGGTTGGCATTCTGTTGTGAAAAGCAAGTACAAAACTGGGTGTTTTATATTCCCTTGAGGTACACCAGACCCCATGGTTGAGACCAACTTAAGTGGTTTCCCTCTTGGCTCAAACATTGTCGACCAGTTATATTCTTTTCTAATAGGTTAAAAACATTGGCTGGAAGCTAGAGAGACATCGATAAAAACGCAGGTCAGTTTTTATTTTCCTTAAAGGCGTCTCTTATAACCTGTACCAAAAAAAATTTTATTAAAAAATCAAGGCTGACCGACGCTAGTCAAGTTTTGTTTACTGTTTAATTTTTTTTTTTTTTGTAAATTGATATACACTAGATCTATAAGTGTTTGAAGTATTATTACAGTCCTTAAATTTTTTATAATTTGTAGAGCAGGATTCCTGGGATTTCCGAGAAATCAATCTATATCTTCCCGTTTCCCAGAAAGCAAAAACTTCCGGAAAAAAGAAAACCCCCATCACAAACCTACAACAAAAGTGGAACAGCTACTCTTTTCGGCACATTTTTTAAAATTTATCGACCCGAATGGCCATCTAATTTAAAAAGGTTAATAAACAATATAACATACCATTCCAAGTATATAAATTTAATTAAGATACAATTGGTAAAAATTATCAAATTTATTAACTCTCTTTGTGGTTTAGCAGTGCTTATCATCAACTGCAGCAGCAACATCAAACCTCGAATTTAACAATAATACAAAAGTTACCTTTTTAAGTTTTACTCTATGATTCCCAGCAATTTGTAGCAATTCTCTATTATTTTTTTTATTATTGTAGTTTACAAAATTTCTTTTTTTAATTTTTATATTTAAGGCTAAGAAGATTACAGGTGCGAGGGTAAAGGAATTTGTTTTCATTGTTGTATGTATGAATGTATGTACGTGTATATGTTCATGTGTTTGTATTCTTCCATTATAATATTCTTTTGTAAAACTTACTTGTCTGGGTAGGAAGCAAAAGTTTTTGGGCCAATTTTCTTTTAACTATTCACAATCAACAACACTGGCTGCTGTAGACCCTTTTCTTCTCTGTTGTGAGCAACAAACGACCCTTATCTAAACCGTTGATTGGCATTAGACAAATTTTCATAACTAAGTGTTAAAATAGTTTATTTCTGGGACAGCTGCCAAAGGAAAAAAGGACACTGATTCATAATCACAATTGTAGTTTTCTTTTGTCTGACCTATTGTGTAATCTTTAAATTATAATGAAAGAATTACGTTCTTAGATTCCTTTTATTTTCCTGTTATTAAAAACATTTTGTTCGTTTTTAGTTTGACCTTAAAATACGGATTATGGGTTTTGGCCCAAAAGACGTTTTGCGTCTAATATTTTTGACACTTTTGTTAAGCTTAAGTTAAGAGGATTTCAAAGAAAATTTTTAATATTAAATTATTATACTTATGTATGTATCAGAAATGTATAAATTTAATTAAAATGAAAAACGAATACTAAGAAAATTAATTGGAATTTTTGGGGTCTAGAAGCTTTAAACAATAAAGACAGATTAAATAATTATAAATAACCCTTACAGTTCCAAGATCCCACGCTTCTTAAGGAAATTGTGAAAGTTTGTTGAATTGATTTCTAATCACTTTTTTAATTATTTGTAAGATTTTTTTTTGTAAAAATCAAAGAGTTTTAATATTATAAAACTGAAAAAGTTTCTTAATATGAGAAGAGTAACAAATACTTTTATAACGATGACAAATTAATTATATTTACGAATAAAAGCCATTACACGGAAAGTTTCAAGATTTCGTTTAATTAAAAGGCTTTCTGACACGTTAAAAACATCAAGCCCGGGAATTGAAAAATGTCTAAATAAAAATTTTGATTTGTTATACAAAACGTCACCTAATTTTACGCAGTAAGGCTAAGTACTCAAGAGAGATATAGAAACATTATACTAAAAAATTTTAAGTTTAAAAAACAATTGATTCTTAATAAAACTAAATACCATCAATATGGTGTACTTCACCTGACTTTTCAATGTTTTCCTAAATCTGCTTTTTTTCATTGGAAATTCGAAGATAATTATTATTTGCAGCCCCTGAATTACACTATTCTTTATAGAGAATCTTTACATTTAGAGAGTTTTTCCTAAATTTTTCAATGTTTCTTCTACCTTTGGCTTAAAGCTGGAGGTCCATATCACATGTTTAATGCGCGGATGCGCTCTATGAGCATCATATTTCTGTTAGTTTTATACGTTTGTTTCTGTCAAGTTACATGCAGCATGTTTTGCGCGGTAAGTTATTTGTTTGGATCAGCTATTTTGTAACACAAGAGAGATGACACCTAAAACATAAAAGTAGTCGATAAATAAGAATTGGGTTAAAAATAAATTTTGAAGTTTTTTAATCTTGAAACTATTTACAAAATTTATAATAAAAACATTTTTTTTCTTTTAACACAAATTACTGCAAAAATAGTATCTACCATATACACATGTTTTTCGATAGCATTAAAAATTTGTCCTCATTGGTTAACAAAAACATCTGTAATTTTTTCATTGCGAATGCGATGTATACAAAGGTATAAAGTAAACCCTAGAGTAGGCGTTCTTTGCGCAGATGCATTCTATGCAATTTGTTATGTTACTTGCCACATACAACTACACTGATTATTCTTTTTTGAGAGATGCAGAGAACGCACAGAGCATAGAACGTGTGGTATGGACATCCACCTTAACTCAAAATTTTCTTCATTTTCACTCATAAATTAAAAGTGATTTTTCGCTTGTCTGGCTACAGTCTGATTTTTCAGAACATAACTATACGTCTGTGAGAAATTTTAAAAATTCCATAAGACAACTGGATGGTTTTTCATATCAAAATTTGATCTTTCAATTTTACATTAAATCCAATATGAATGTTTTTGTAAAATTTTAAAAAAACTGTTATTCTGGCACGGATCCAGCTCAAACTTTCAACAACAAAGTTAACTTTAATTTAAATAATTTTACTAACATTAAAAGGCAAAAAAAAACATATCTATTAAATTAATAGTTTATAGTTTTCTGTTGTAGCAACTTTATTAAACATTACATTTACGTCAGTTTTATTATGTTTATGCAACATTGCTATGTCACGGTTGATCTCAGCCGTGTTTTAATAGGACGAAGGGTGGAAAATGCCCCTTCAGCCGTAGCATTACTAAACGGCATTGAAACAAAAATTATAAATATTTTTCGAAGGTTTTGGTAAATGTCTTGCTAAAACATCTATAATATATCTGGGCGGTCTTTATAAATTTTTCATTTTTGTTTTCAATGCCTTCAATATCGATATAAGCAGTTTATTTTTATAATTTTTTTAAAATTTTAATAAATCTGCAAGTTTTAAAGTTAAAATTTCTAAATCAGTTAATCTAGTAATATTCTAAGGCGGAAGTTGAGTGATGTTAAACAAATAAAGGACGTCGTTTGAGAATCGTGCTTTTAAGTACTGTAAAAAGATTCAATTAAGGGTATGTAGCCCTCGATGCGGTTGTGTATTACGACATCTTCAAAATGATTTTTCCTTCCAAATCTAGGCTTTTCAACTAAAATTTCCATACCAACGCAAATATTTTTAGCATCATTAAATTGTGTGTGGGCTTTATTTCTTTAAGTCTTAAAGCACATTAACAGGGTTTTTATAAGAGATGACATTTTTTTGTAAATCTATATCCTGCTTATATAGAATAACACTATGCGGCTGTGTGACAGTATTTATATCATTTGAAATATCTAATCCACAAATAAGTTTGAAAAAGCTCAGGAAACTTTTTAATATAAGACTTTTGAAAACATATCTCTATCTTGGATATATTTTCCAATACCTCTTTTATGTACTTAACTTTTACTTAACTTGGCCACAATTTTGCAAAAGGATTTAAATTTGTTTCCATTTAAGATTAAGCTGACACAAAGGCTTCATTCAGAACACCATTTACGCCGCCGTACATATGGCAATAGGATGTTACATCTTGCCCACGACAACTCCGGTTTTCATGAAGGTTAGGTTAGGTTAGGTAGAACAGGCAGCCGTTGAAGGAAAGGATGCAGCACACTTGGGTCCGCTTAATTCGGTCCCTTTGTGTTACCTGGAGTGGCAGATAGAATAGGTTGAGATGGAAGGAAAGAAGAAATTGAGAGAAGGATAAGAAAGAAAGAAACAGAAAATAAAGCAAACTTACCAGGGTCTCTGGTGGGATTCGAACCCACAACCCCCCGACTGGTAGACTCGTGCACTTACCACTGATCCACAGGGGCACCGGTAGAAAAAATCATAATGAGTGACGAAGCACATTTTCATTTGAATAGATATGTAGGCAAACAGAAAAGTTGGTTTCCTAGTAATTGATAACCTTCAAATTATTTATCAGGGACCTTTGCATCAATTAAAAGTGACAGCCTGGTGTGCAATTTTGACAGGAGGAATCACTGGACCTTACTTTTTTAAAACTGAAAACGGCGTATCGGTAACTGTCAATGAGGAACAATATCGTAATATGATTGAAAACTTTTTAATGCCACAGCTGCTTGCTTTGGGCTTTTTTAACATGTGGTATCAACAAGACGGTGCCATATCGCATACAGCCAGGATTACAATGGAATTTCTGCGAGACCTCTTTCCATACAAATTTATTTCAAGAAATGGTGATGTTGATTAGCCTCCCCGGTCGGCTGATTTGACTGCTCCGGACTGCTTTTTGTGGGGATATCTAAAAATCAAGGTTTATGCAAACAAACCAGAAACGCTAAGGCTACTCGAACAAAATACTCGTGATGAAAGTAATGAAATACCGCGTGATATGTGTGAGAATGTAATGGAAAATGTGCTCAAAAGGGCTCGAATTTGTAAGGCTAACAGACGCGGACATTTATTTGATATTGTATTTCATACATAATTTTCGACATTAAATAAAACTTTTATCAATATAAGATCCTCTCTTTTTCATTTAATCAAAAATTATAAGAAAAAAAGTAGTATAACTTACAGGGCGACACCCTGTGTGTTATGCTTTCCGAGGAAAATTATAGTTTTTATAATATATAGCAAACGTTCTCGATTTTTAATTTTTGTTGAAGGGCAGATATTTACATACGATTTGCTACCTTAAGATGAACGTTTTCTTGTGTCTTCAAAAACATTTTTCCCCCAGCAACAGCATTTTTGAATATATGAAACGTCAGCCAATATTTAATCAATCAAATAAAAAGTTTTGAACGGGTTGCGCGGCAAAATTCCTTTCCCCTTCCCCCACCCCCTTGAATCTGTGCCTGCTGTTATTAAATAAAGTTTTTGTTTTTTCTAATTTGGCCTTTTAGCCACAAATTTTTTAGTCAAGAACTTTATTAAAAAAATATATAAAAACTATTGTAAAGTGTCACGAAAAAATTTGCATAATAAATTAACTACTACTGCTGCTTAATTAGTTTTACCACAATTTTTTTGTACTTTTCAACTTTTTCTTTTTTCCCCTTTTTTCAAACATTGCTTTACATTTAATTTTATAAAAATGCATGATTCTGTTACATTTAATTAACTAAAAGAAAAATGTTTTATATTAATATCAGCACACGCGTATGAACATTCACTAACTACATGGTTTTAACAAATTGTCGTTAACAAATTTGTTTTACTCCCGGGGAATCGAAATAACACACATAAGCGCCGAAACAAAAAAAGTTCAAAAGTATGAAAGTTGTTATAAATTCATAAATGCAAATAGAGTATTCATTTGCTTGTTTTATTAACTTTTATTTAATTTACTATGTTTTTCAGCTTTTTTCTTATACTCTGCTCTTTTTTTTGGCTAATGAGCATTGAAGCTGATGAAGTGTCAAATACAGCAGTCATAGAGGAAATATTATTGTTCGTAAGGAAGTTTTTAAAGTTATAAAGATGTGGAAGGTGCACTTGTCGTAGCAGTTTTAGATGAATGTGGAATCACTGAACAAATATAGCAATCAAGCACCTGGGCCTGATGGTGTCCCGGCAGAGGTAATTAGGGCAATAGCAGATACAAAGCCAGTGCCTCCTAGAGGGAGTCTTCCTGGAGACTTGGAAAGAGCAAAAGTTGGTTTTAATCAGCAAGGGAAAGGGAAACGCGCCAGCACCCTCATCAAAAGGCCACTCTCTATGCTGGATACAGCAGAAAAGCTATTTGAGAGGCTTCTAAAGCCCAGACTCGAGGAAGCCATTCGCTAAAGGAGGATTATCGAAAAGGCAATACGGATTTAGACCTAGGGAATTGACTGTAGGAGCAGTGAAGGATGTGGTTGATGTAGTTTTAGCTGCCAGAGAAATAATTCACAATACAAGACCTTTCGTACTTCTGGCCACTCTTGATGTCAAAAATCCCTTTAACAGCCTCAGATGGATTGACGTGCTACAAGCACTAAAGAGAAATTTGGAAGTACCAGGATATTTAATGAAGGTTATAAGCAGCTACCTAAGCGACAGAATGCTGACCTACAATACCAACTCCGGTGAAAGAAAAACACGTTTAACAGCAAGAACAGCACAAAGTTCCATCCTAGGGCCTGGATTGTGGAACATAAGCTATGATGAAATACTCAGAATAGACATGCCCGTGGATTCGTTTTTAGTAGGATTTGGGGATGACATCGCAGCAGTAATACAATCGCGAAATGTCGACGATGCGCAACGTAGACTAAGACAAGTAATGGTCTTAAGCTAGCTGCACACAAGACTGAGCTTCTGTTACTCACTAGAAGAAGAATCCCATTAGAGACTGTTATGAGTATTGGCAAAGAGTCTATAAAAATAAAAACTGCGATAAAATATTTTGGGATAAGATTACACTCGAAGCTTATATACTCCGCTCAGATTCGGCACGCTGTAACTAAGGCTGCCAAAATAACAACGAATCTAAGCAGGATTATGGCAAATATCGGCGTACCTCTTCCAAATAAGAGAAGACTTATAATGGTATCCTGCAACAGTATCTTTCTCTACGGATCCAAAATCTGGGCCGGAAGCCTAAGGGCAAGTTGCAGATGTAAGCCTCTGATAACAGCTCAAAGAACAGTATCAGCAGCAGCGGTTCAAGTCATAACTGAAATGATACCCATCGACCTTCAAGCGGAAGAACGCATGAAAATTTTTATAGCGAGGCAAAATAATAGCGCAGACATGTCGTATCTGGCGACAGTAAAGGATGCAATTCGGAGAAAGGAGAACAGATGGGGGCTTGGACGCAAGAAATATATCGATGACGGGACAATCCCCACGGGGAGAGCCACCTCGAAAAAATGCGAAAGCAGTGCCGAGGTGAATTCCACTCCCGATGGGTATGAGGTGGGTTTTTAGTCGGTAGGACGAGAGCTAGCCCGGCATTTTCCAATCTCACCAAAAAAAAAAAAATTATTTGGTCTTAGATATAATTTTTTAAGAAAACGTAAAATCAAAGTGTGCTGAAATGCCAGAAAATAATTGAAGTGAAATAATGAAATTTCCTTTTATTTTTTGCAATTTTAGTTTATAGTTTTGTTATAATTTACATTCCCCCTATTTGGGTTGGCATTCCTCCCATTTAGTTTATATTTTGCTTATAATGTTCACACATCTACTGCCAAAAGCCAAAGGTTTCATATAAAACTTTTTCGTTTATTTTGCTTTTATTTCTGGTTCGTAAAGTGAAAAATGTTTCATATGCAAAAATGTCATACGCATTATGATGCGAAGTCAACATGTGTTACATATCATCAAAAAATATACAAAAGTGAAATAAAAAAGAAACAAAAAACGAAATTAAAAAACTATAAGCTGTGAAATTAGCTTTTTTCATTTTGGGGAATATTTTTGGCGCTGGCATTAAGAGGAAAAAATAAAAGAAGACCTTGTAACAGAAAGGATAATTAATAATATTTTTAAACCTTATGTGCAAGACAAAGCAATCAAGAGGATTTTTCATAACTGAATTTTGATTAAAATAAAAAGAAATCCAGTAAAAATGAATGAAGACTCTGAAAATTAAAAAAAAAAGTTTTAATTGACAAAGTGAATAATCATTTAGGTGACCATAATAAATATTATTTTCCACAGTCTGTAATTTTTCCAAAAAAGTAATTTATAATTCCATAACTATACAAATTTGTTGTAGACGAAATATTTTAAGGAGATTATTTCTTTTATCTAACCTTACCTTCCCCAATCTATAACCCAAAAGCAAATAAGTGATTAAAGTCGAATGCATTGCCAATTACTCAGTTATAAAAATTAATTTGTTCCTTGTGTTTAAGGAGTATGAGTTAGGAGGAATCAGATTTTTAAGCTTCACCCAAAAAAGTTGGGTAGTAAAACCAAAACCTCTGTGTGGGGACCAATTCGAACTCTATGTAGGTTTGTATTTGTTCAAATGAGAAAATAAACAATAGTGGGGTAAGTCAACCCATATTATATCCTACACTAAAAATTTCTTTTAATATTTGGTTTTTTGTTCATTTTAATTATTTTCATATTTATGGCTTAAACGTAGAAAGCGTATTTTTAAAAATTGAAAAATGTGTTAATATTTAAGCCATTTTTAATTGATGGGATTTCATTCAAGTCAATTGGGGTATTCAAACTGTATGGTATCAAGTCATATGGTCTTAAAGTTTTACAATATTTTAAAAAAATTGTTGTTGTGCTTAAAAGAAAAAAAATCTATAAAAATAGACTTTTTGAACTGTGTTTATTGTTTTGTGGTAAACAGTAGAAACTTGAGCCGGGCGGCCGAAACTCTTTAGTGAAGCCGTAGATATAATTCACAAGTCGCAGTCATTAATTTTAAAATATTTTTGAAATATTTTATTTTTCTGTTTTCTCCAGCAGCTGATTCAAATTTAAAATAGCATACTTAATTATGAGCGCATGCACACAACAGTAGTATTTTTTCGTTTTATTTATTTAAGATATATGACTTTTGAATACCCTAAATATTTCATTATAATTCTCTAACTTTATGCTTGAACTTTAAAAAACCTGTAAAAAATTGGGACTTCGTTTTCAATTTTTTTGTTTTTTCAAGGTTTTGGAAGCTAAATGGCGTTGTTTGTTTTTCAAAAGGTTATTGAGAGATGTACAAGGTGGGCCAAAAGAAGTCATCTGACTTCAATTTTGTTTTTTGATTATGTTTATGTGAACCATTAGAATTTTACTGGTCAAAACGAGAAGATGATGTCGACCAAATAGGTGCCGTCACAATTGATTGATGTACGGGCTCGTTTTATGGCATTTTTCATCATTTCGGAGAGAGCTTCAGGCGGCAGATTCTCTTACTCCTATCGAATGTTTTCGTTGAGAGCTTCCAGGGCCTTGGACTTGTCCACGTAAAAACGGCACTTAAGAAACCCCCACAAGAAATTGTCTGGAGTATTTAAATCGGGCGATAAATCGGGCCAATGTTAATCGCCAAAACGAGAGATTAGGCGACCCGGGAACGCTGCTTTCAGAATAGAGGTTAAGGGTCACTTAGTGTGTACCGTTGCTCCGTCCAGAAAACACTCGGCTTACATGGCCCTATACTACGCACCGTCCACTGTTGTTGTTTGACCAGCGGCACCCTTGAAAAAAAATTGCCCGATGACATCTCCATCATAAACAGCGTAGCATGCAGTCACTTTGATCGGATGTAGTGTCTTCTCATGCATCGCTTGGGGATTTTTGGTGCCCCGGAAGCGAATAGTTTCCTTGTTCACGTACATGCTGAGGTGGAAATGAGCCTCATCGCTCATTATGATTTTGGTCGAAAAATCGTCCCCTTCGGCCTCGAGATTTAGGATAGCTTTTGCATAGGTAGCACTCGTTTGGCCAAAATTCGCCTTAGGGACGATTGGCTGCTGGCTAATTGCGAGGCACGGCGTCTGGTCCATGTTTCTGGCACCAGCTTGATATCCTCGCCAACAGGGGCGACACTCTCGGCAGAACGGGCGTTCCGGGGCCAGCCACCCTTCACGACGTCTCGTGCGGTTCCACACTCTTCAAGATTGGTGGCTAAACGGCGCAATGTTTGTCCAGTCGGTGCCGGATGACCGGAGAATCGGCAACGAAATTCGCACTACGCCAACGCCACAGACAAATTGTTACGCGAAAAAATAGTCACGATTATTTCGCGTTTTTGGGTATTGTATCGCTTCATGGCTTATTCACTTGTATTCTACATCTGTCTAGTCCACAAATGTCAAAACAGATTTAAAATTGACCGCCATTTGCAAAACTAAGAGCATCTTCCAAGAGGGTGATTTCTTTTGGACCACATTTTACTTTTACCAAAACCTTAACAGAAGCCTTTTCAACGAATTTAAACCAACGGCCGCTGTACGTAGGTTTGATATTTTTCGCAAAAGCAACCAACAATAGCGGAATCGAAAGCAGAGGGTATTAAGTTCGGGTTTTCGTTAGTAAAAGCACAGCGTTTAAATATTTTTTATCAAAAATATTTTCATTTCCGGCAGCTTTGGCTAACATTTCACGCTTCTTCAAACAGGTAGCGGGTTCCAAGAGATCACTCATCATTTTGCAAAATCTAACTGGAGTGTGAGTGGCATTTGGACATGCAGCGGCACGCAAGGCCATGCGCCCACAAATTCAAGTCACTTATGTATTTCTATGTAAATTATGTAGTGCTTTACTCAAATGCTTTTAATGAAAAATTAAAAATATTGTGTCAGCATTTCGTTTGCCTAACATAACTATATTACAAATAAAATTTTTTTTGATATTAATTTCATAATAACTTGCAATTATTTGTAACAAACCACAGCTTATAGAGTTTGTTCAGAGGTGTAGGAACATCTTCACCCTCTTGAAGAGCAATATGTCGTCATCATAACCTGACCATTACCAGCTGCAATGGTTTTGGTGTCTGTACCAAGAAACTAATCTGTATATATTTGATTAAACTATCTTCGAAAAATCGATCTGTCCTCCGATTAGAAGAAATAATTCTTGTATACATGAAAACCAAAGTAGACGGGGTGACGGATATCTACTTAGAAATAATAAAAAAACATTTGCGCTATTTATTTGCCATTTTTAACAAAAAAAAAAAATTGGAATAAAAAAATATATAATAAATTATTGCGCAAATATAGTAAAAGTGAAACCAAATTAATTGCAAGACATTTTTTCATTTACAATCACTTACAAGTTTGTAGGAAAAACATTTAAGAGATCTTAAATAAAAATAAATAAAATACTTTAGATTTGATTTTCTTATAATAAAAAGTCGCCAGCAAGTAAACCTTTTTATGTTTGTGCAATAAAAAAATTTTTTGTTACAATATTTGCTTGTTGCCAACTTTTTTTTTTCTTTGTTAGTTTTTCTCACACGTAACTTCTTCAGCTTAAGCTGTCCTTGTTAAGTATTAGTTTTCTATTTTGCTGTACCCTTTCCAACGCTTTAAAATAAGTTGACATTTATCCTGAAATATTGCTGGACATACATGAAAATCCTCAAACGTGACTGTAAAACATGTTCAAACAATCATGCAATCATTAATTGAATAAAAAGCAAAAAACCTTCTTTTTGTAGGTGCTTTTAAGCAAAAAGAGTTCTTTTTATCTGCCAGCCAAGAGCCAAAAAAACCTGAATGTTGTTGGTCCTAGTCTAGTTGAGTTGTTTTTTTTTTCTTATACTTTAGACTTATAATTTCTCTCTTTTAAAAACCAGGACGCCATTCATAATGATGCTGGTATTGGTCAAGCAGGAAATTGAAAAACTTTTGTGTCTTGTTATCAAAGACAACAAATAGTAACAGAAACAAAAAAAAAAAAATAAAGCACAGAGATAAAACAGGCACTGATTGTAATTATTTATTTTTAAAGATTATTTTTTATTTAAATTTTTTTCAGGGGGTTTCCTCTTTAAAATTCTCATTATAGCAATTCCTAAATTAACTTCCCATTTCACCTCAATGAATTAGCTTGTTAGGAATATTGCTTGTTTTTGTTGGCCTTAATCTTTTGTGAGAAATAAACATTATTTTTATTAATTTCAACTAAAACATTTGAATTAAATAAACAAAATACTCAAGTGGATACATTTCAACAACAACATCAACAACTGTGAGAGCTCTTGTTGCCTTTTTCAATACGAGAAAAGTGCATCAGAATACACAACATTAAAGTGATGAACCAAACAAGAAGTAACTTCTTAAAAAGCAAAAAAAAAAAAGAAATAGTATTAAGTAAGCATACTTCAATATGAAGATGATACAAAGATATTATGCGTTTGAGGAAAAAATCATTCTGAAAATAAGTGAAGAAATACACAAAATGTGGTTGAGAAATAAAAACAGCTTTATTGAGACATGGTATCAATAAATAAAGCACAAGTTTAATCGACTTTGAATTTTGCTACCATTAAATTTTAGAAGCCAAAGATTGTACATTTTTAGAAAGATGCCAACAAAATATTCCTATGGCAGCTAAAAAGTGCGTATTTTTTCAACTCTGAAATTTTATTAATCAATTAATATATAATTGTCCCTATACATTCCCTTTTATCTAAACTTTAAACTGATTTTTTTTTTAATTGATTAATGGAACTTATATTGGTAAAACCGCAAGCTGCGGAAACCATGAATTCCACTATCAAATTACGTTTTCATTATTTATTTTTTTGATATCTATGAAGCCCTTTATAAAATGGTGAGAATGTTTTTTGATGACTGGGATGCAGTTTGCTTTCGTCCAGCAGATCATTTCTTCCATCAATTTCTGTTGGCCCTAACTAATAATACACAGAAAGAAAAACTACTTTCTAGAGTCAAGAATTTTATTCTTGAATTTATCTAAAACTTAGAATTTCTTGAATCAAATCTAGCCGGGATACCTTAAAAAAATCTGAAAATAATGTTGTTGATTTTGTACAAATTTTACCTTTTAAATTAAGGTGTCTAGGTAGTGTAAATGGTATCCCGCAGGTGTTGAAATTCTATGAGTCCCAAGTTTAAAAATTCCCTACTTGATTCTGTTCAAAAATGATATTTTTCTGTCCCACTAGGAGTATGCAGTCACTCTTCCGCAAAGACAGAAGGAACCTTGATGATCACACAATCTTAAAGACATTAGTGTCAAGCGAGAACTTTGTGGCCCCTGATATCGTAGCAAAGTATTTAATGCTGTTAAAAAGCAAAAAAAGGGGATGAAAGTCTTTTGCTCCTTTCAAAGCCAAATGAACCCCTTGTTTGCATATTTCATCAGCCATCTTATACTCTTCAAAAGCTTTCAGTTTCCGAAGCTAATAAATGCCCTTTATTCTTTTAGCACACATTTAACCAATAGATTTCGCAAACGCTTAAACAATTGAACCATATAAGGTTAACGCAATTAGCAATGTTAGACGCTTTACTATCATTAAATACCTGCATCTGAAAATTGTGATTTAAAAAAAATATCGCAGAATCAGCGGTAATCTTGGCTTCTAGAAATTTTAAGAGAACGGAACGGACTTATTTATTATTGAAAGAGGACCACAGCTCCTCCCAAGTGGCATCATTATTAATTTCGAAAAAAGTTGTAGGTCCTAAGTTCTTAGCCAACCATAGTTACACTATAATTCCTTATGAAGCCTAGTTTCACGACACTAATCCAGTTCAGCAAAACTTTGTACGCTCTTCATATTCCTGGGGCTAAATTTCCTTTTGAGTGTGGTTTACTCCGCGTGTATTTGATAAGATAGTTTGGCCAAGCTGCTGCACTACACCTACATCCAATGTGAATGATTCGGATAACCCCCGCTTAGGCCCTCGTACAAGCAACAATAGTAAACTTTACAAAGTTGCCAGTTAACTGACAATTACCAAATATTCCAGTTTCCAGATAATCCAAAATGGGGGCCTTGATTCTGTTTACTGTTATTATCTACGATAGAAATTTCGACACCTCCCATAGACTGCACCCCCAACTTAGCATTCTTAAGCTATTGTGAACTCTGCTTATCCGGATCACTTTAAACATCTGAAGCGTTGAACTGCGGTCCCCAACTACCATACAACTCCTTAAGTTAAAACTCAATACCTATCTGTCCTCATAGATAGTCGTGTATTCTTAAGTTTGACTATTGCTCCAGCAAATATAACCCGAAGCTTCTATTCTAACTGCTTTGGTTCAAAATGGATGCTTTAGCACCAGTGTCTATCTTTGAATTATCAGTGTGATGTTCCCTTAGATAGAATGTGGTATTTTTCCATCATTGATGTTTCTGAGACAAATACATATGTATGTGCCCGAAAATTAAGTCTGGATATGGTGACAAGTGGTCATACATTTCGCAGCTGTTCAACCTTGTCCATCTCAATCAATATGTTTTCAAGCCTTGTTGGAAATCTTAGCCGCACGGCTTATGTACGCTTTGCCTTACTAAGCCTCTTAATAATAAAATATTTCACGCAGTGTAGTAAAACCAATATTAATTTTTTTGATAGGAGACATACATTTATCGGAACATGGTGCACTCTATCACACTACAGAGTGACCACTGAATACTCTAGCCTAATTAGCCATTAGTCTTAAAAAAAGGACGATTGTAGAAACTACACTTGATGTCAGCTCTTGTGTCCGAAAAGATATTTGTTCTAAACTTTGGCCCCCAACCTCCAAACTCAAACTTTTCGGATAAAGTTTTCGGAGAATACTTTTTGGAAAACCTTTTTTTATTTGGTGGAGAAATGATCGAATTGACCCATATAGAAAGGATTAAAAAAAGGATTAAAAATTTCTATAAAAATAATTCTTGTTAAATTGCAAACTATAAACCTGATAATAAGAATTCCTTAAATGCTTTCTTAAACTACAAAGTGGGCTTTGATGAACCTTTAAGAAAAACAAAGACCAGCTGGACCATTGTTTTATTCTACAAAATTTATTTACTAAACATTGTCCTTCAGAATTAAATAATCGCTATTATTATCCCAAAATGTTGTTGCACAATGTTATTTACAAAATGCTTTAAATATTTTTTAAGAATAATTTCCCACTGTGTTCAAAACAATTTCAATTACACAAACATACATAAATAAATTCACGTTGTTGGGTCTCCTATTATCATAAAACCTTAAGTGTTATTTTAAAGTAAAATAGCAAAAGTGTGTCTAAAACTGATTTAAGTCGCATTTGCTAAAGAAAACTTAAGCAAATACACACAAGTAAGAACATTTGAAAACTCTTCTGCCATTTATCCAAATCAACAGAAATAAAATCTTATGAATATGCATTGATGGCAATCATCGTTATCATCAACTGCATCCATTTCCTCATCATCTAAAAGTTCATCATTATAGACACATCGTACCCCTTTCTCCATAACACGATAATAACATCATCATTATCTGCAGACATGGTTTTGCTTCAATGCTGAAACCTCAATGTGATGCTTCAATGCTTTAGAGCATCCTATATGGCTGCTGTTGCTGTTGTTGTTTTATTTGTATTATCCTTTTTGTGTTGCCTGAACATGTTGCAAATAGTATGTTTCCTATTGTAACAAAGAAGAAAAAAAATTTATGTGAAAATATTGCAAAATTTACTCGTTAATTTCAATTTGGTGGATTTAAGTTTGCGGAAATATTTTATTTTTATTTTATTTTTAAAGTTGTATTTATATTTATTTATAAAAAAGAAATTTGCATATTTTGGTAAAATGTTTTACTAAGATTGCGTTTCAATTTACTTTAAGTTGGCTTTTTATCCTTAAGTTGTTTGCAAATTTATCTCTACTTCAAAGCCAATTAAATTCAATAAACACTATTTGCAAAAACTATCTAGACTTTGTGTCGCATCCGTAAAAGTTAAAATTGTTTTAAGGTATAAACTATTAAAAGCAAACTTATTTGCTTTCATTAGTTTGCCAAAGAAGTTCTATAAATTGTTTGCAAATACAAGTTTGTTTAAGATCTTGAAATACACATACAATCTTAAACAAGTATTTTTAACATGAAAAAAGAAAAGGTTTTTTCTACCAAAAGCTCAACAAAAAATTGAATATATTGTCAATGTATCCCATAGCTTTTTTATTAGTTTATGCGTATTAAGTTGCTAAAAAAGGCAACAAGTATTTTTGAGGATACACTATTTTTAATAAATATATTTCTTGAACCTGATACTTCACGCTTTAAATCTCGTACAGTTGTTAAGACACCGTTTAAGTAGCCTCGATCCCACAGGGTTGACTTCAATGTGACTTTTCAAATTGCTCAACTTTTTTTAAACCCATATACGTGGTAAAGTAATGATCTTAGGCCCACCTTTAAGTATACCAATCGACTTAGCATCACTTCCTGTCATTTAAGGCATGTCCATCCGTCCGTCTGGCCGGATATCTATGTAATCTTTCAATCAAAGTACAGGTCACAATTTTAAAGATATTTTGATAAAATTTGGCGCAAAGAAATTCCCCGAATCTAGTATGTTATTACTGGTTTATTTAATTTTTTTATAGCTCCCATACAAACGAAATTAGTATTTTGGGATATAACTAACTCTAGTATTTCTATTTAAAAAAATTTTTTTCCAATTTGTTTAAAAGAACGCTTCTACGCATCCAACTTCACGCTTCCATTCATCTACTATGCAACTACTTTGTAGCGGGTTTGAAGTCAATAGTTATTCTTAATTTAAAATAAGAGACTTTACATAATTTGCCTGCTTGTATGGGGGTTGCTACTCCCAGTGCTGCTTTTCAACCAGTTTTTTTTTTAAATAAAAAAAATCATAATAATAAAAATGGCTTGTTTGTACTGCCCCAACCTCTAGCAGATTTTTTTTTTAAAACAAAGGCATTACTTTCATACTAAGAAGGCTATTACAGAATGGTTGTTCCACAAGCGGAACGAAGAATCAATTTACAGTCTCTTCCCCAATTTCCGACACAAAGTTTCTAGATGTTTTCCTTCACTTCATCCTTCCATCTGAATTTCGGTTTTCCCCTCTTCTGCGTAATTCGTCACTAGGTTCGCATTTAAGTGACTTCCTAGCTGGATCATTGTCACTCATTCTCACAACATGACCTAATCAACGCAAACGCTAAATTTTGATACGCGGAACTATGTCAATGTCGGTAAATAGCTCACACATCTCACGGTTCATACGGCATGGGATATTCTCGGTCAACGCAGATTGGTCCATCGATTTTTCGAGAAATTTTGCCCTCAAACACTCCATGCTTAAGAGTAATTATCATCTGTCGGAAGGTGGCTTTGCTTTCAAACTGCTTACTTAGTCCAATGTAGCATCTACTGGCCAGTAATTTTCTTCTTTTAATCTCAAAACTGACTATTTAAAAGTTGTAGTTTTTAACTTTCACCGTCTGCCTAAGTCTACTGTACGTCTTTTGCGTTGATATCATCAACTTGGTTTTATCTACATTTAATGCCAGACCCAATTTGGCTGATTCTATTTTAACTTTTGAAATGTTCGTCCCATGATGCCAAAGCTAGCAACATGTGCTGTTTTGTGAATATTGTGCCAGCTTTTTCACATTTTCGTCTCGTATTAACTTTTCTAAGAGGATGTTCAAAAGATTATGTGAAAGGGTGTCTCCTTGTCTAAAACCTCGCTGGAAAGGCTCAGATATATTCATTCCTAACTTAACTTAGGATTGCCTATCAGTTAAGGTCTTCCTGCAGAGTCGTATTTGTTTTGCAGGGATAACAAACTCAGATATAGCTTGAAATAACTTTGAACGTGTGGGGCTGTCGAAAGCGGCAAATAGATGGTATGTGTCACTTTGTCTTTCTTGGGTCTTTTTCAGGACTTGAAATACAGTATATATCTAGCCAACGGTTGTTTTGCTAGGTCTAAAGATATGATCCAATTATCTCCTTGAATTTTATTTTAATGCCTCACTTAATAAGCTGGGAAGTAACTTGTAACCAATGGGAAAGAGACTTACTCCTCTATAATTGCCACGTACAGACTTGGCGTAAAACACTGATGTTTCAACTTGCGGGTATGCGTTTTTCTAGCCAAATTGTACAAACAAGCTAATGCATATGCTCTACCAGCGTGCTGTCTCCGGTTTTAAACGGTTTAGCTGGCAATCTACCGGCTCCTGCTGTCTTAATATTTTTAATCCGGGTAACTGCCATTTTGACCTCATTTTAATAAGGCCGTATGCATTCAATACTAAAAGGCGTAGAAAACTGATTTTCAATATTTCAATATCTATTGAACGCTATATATATGAGTCACCAGGTTACTTTCTTGATCTTTGCAAGAGAATGTGTCTATACCAAAGCCTTTAATTTGATATTTTACTTTGTTGGTAAAATTATTGGATTTCGTTTTGACTCCGGAATATTCCGGTACGCTAACGCTCATGCGTTTCGTTTTCTCTTTTCTTTCTGCGAAATAGGCACTTTCTCTCTCTCTTGTTTTCTCTCGATATCGTTTCTGTGCAAGACAAGTTGCTACTGATTGTAGTGTTGACCTGTATACTACTTTTTTTGCTTCACTAGTATTACAACACTCCTGGTCGTACCATGGGTTCCTTTAAGAAGGATTTTGGTACCCAAGTACAGATGTTGGGATTTTTTTCATGGGCTGATAATGCTTTGCTAATGCGCTGCAATACTATCAGGACAAGGAGTTCTTTCTTCAAGCAATTCGGTCAATCGAGGCGGTGCTGTTTGTTGTGTCAACGGCGTTCAGTAGTTAAACCTTCGAACTGTGTCAGATCGTATGTTTCTGGCCACATTCACACGGGTACGAACAAGGTAGTGACCCAAATCGATGTACGCTCCTTTGATCGATGGTACGTTTAACGTACTGGATGAACGCCTTTCGTCTGTCACAACATGACCAATCTGGTTCCTTGTTTTTAGATCTGGTGGCCGCAACGTAGTTTTATGTAAATCTAGATGTCGAAATCTGTTGCTGCCAACTACCATATTTTTTGCACCGCAAAGTCTGCCAGCCTCATTCCGTTACCAGGCGTTTCCTCGTGAAGGCTGAATTTTCCAACTGTTGGACCAATAAGGACATTGCCGTGCAATTATTTTGTACTGAATTTAAAGACATTAGTTTTTACAGTTTTCATATTAAAATTTTCAAAAAAACATTTTTTTTTTGTTTTGGGGCTACTGCTTTGCCTACTCCACTTGAACTTTTTTTTCCCTGTATTAAAAATATTTTAATGAAATTACTTTTAAGTAAATTTTAAGGAGATAACTGTAACAGTTGTTGGGATACAGCTTATCAAAAATTGCATAAATATTGTTTGCTTGTATAGCAGCTGTCACTTTTCTTTCTTATATCGGATAATTTTTTTTAATATACATATTGCACTCAAACTACTCCATAGCAGGTTTAAATTCAATAACTTTAAAAGTTTTTAAAGTAGTGCAAAAAAAACTTTATAAAATTTATACAATTGGGGCAATTTTTACCTTCTTTTTGACTGGCTTCCACAAGCTGGCTAAGTGCTTAGCCGAGATAAGATTGAACTCCAAACGCCTCGATCTTCTGAGTTCTTTCACCAATCTCGGTTACTCATATCAGCTAGCTGTTTTTGGACCTGATCTTTCCAATGAAGCTTCGGTCTTCATCTTCTTTGAGCACCTTTGGAATTGTGCTTAAAAGATGTTATAGCTATCTTTCTACCCTTTGCCCTGCTCCTATTTGTTGTGGTTTGCATATATCCCGGTTAGTTGTTAGCCAAATTCGCTGATTTTTTCTATTTATAAGAAACCAGAATATATATAATTTATGGGAATGCAAGTGATTATTGCAGAAAGTACAAACAGAATGTGAAGGGTACACAAATTGTTTATAGAGCAGAATATTATTTCTCCTACCTTTTATAGTTTGCCTTACCACGCAAATTATGTTAATCCCCATAACTGTACTATATCCTTGGCATGTTGGCATTAGTGCCTAATATACATAGATGAAATAATATTTATAGAAACATTTTTTTTAAATTTTTTTTTGCTCTTATAGATCCTTTTTACTTTAGTTTTCAATTTTAATTTATTGAGTTCTGGTGTTTAAATTTTAGTTTACAATTCAATTCGTTTTAAATTTCATTACCACTGAGAAAAATACAACAATTAGATTTCGTTTTTCAATTGTTTTTATTGCAAATAACAAATACGATATTCATTGATATAAATTGCCAATAATATCGTTTACTTTTCATGGTAATCCCCTTGAGATAATAAAGTGCTTTCAGCTCTATTTATTTTTCCAAATTATGCACTTTCGTCGTGAAATATTATTTTTATAACATTTTGCATACGAGTAGATTTTATATGCATTTTAAATGATAAATATTTTATGTTTGAGTAGAAGTGTATTTTATGAGATATAATCTATTGTTTTTTAACGTTTTTATAATCTCTTAAATTTTAGTTATTTTTTATGATAAGATGCACAGATATATATTTTTGTTATTACTTAGCTAAAGGAGGTATATTGCGTGAAGCCCACATATATTTTTTTCGATTACGAAGTGATTTTATATTTGTATACATTTTATATATTTTTGTATGAAGTATATTAAATATATGGTGTGTTATACCATCTGTTCATTTATTTTTATTCACATGCATATGTAGCGTTTCTCACAAATAACTAAGATTTTATCTTTTATCCTTACTCCGCACTTTACTGACTGCAACATTTATTTGTATAGACTTTTCTCCTTTTATTCTTCTTCGTTTATTTATTTTAGATTATTTGCACAAGTGAAATTTTATCTTTTTGAGCATTTCTATTTGTTTATGCATATTTATTAGAATTTTAAGTTTAATGGTAGATTTAACATTGATAACTATCAATAAAAATTAATTACTGCAATTGTTTCAATGGCTTCAGTGTTTCGTAAATAAAGTTTAGAAACAAATAAATAATGATTGTCGATAAGGACGAATACATAGTAATAAAATATTGCATTAAAATACAAAAAGAACGAATATTTTTAAGAGAGTTAATAAATTTTTAAAAGTATTTTTTAACATTTTCGAAAATCTGTTTTGCAAACTGTCTTTATTACGTTAAGAGTTGCGTATACGCGATAATTATTACAGATTGAGATTAATGTAATGTATACGTAGGTTGTCCTTACAAACATCTACTTTAGTAGTCTTTCATAAATTAAATTTTAAAATTCAATTTTCTTACCCCTAACCCCAGCGATGCCGACTTAGCTATTTTAGAGCTAGATTTAGCTCTTTTTAATTGCTTCTAACTCGAAAATTTTCCCTTTAGCTCTTTTTTTAAAAAAGGCTCTTTTCAACTGTGGAAACGGCACGTTTGACAGTTTTTGCATTTTATAGTCAATTTTGCCGTTTTTACCGTATTGTTTAGTCCTTGTGGCATTAACGGAATATACAAAGCTATTCACTGATTTATTTCATTTATTACAAAGCCTGACAAATGAAATCATTATACCGACAGATTACTTCGATTATATAGCCGCAGAATTTGAACCCTAAATAAAAAACAACTGTTATCTAGGATATAACTTTTAGAAGGCATGCAAAGATTCTAATATAACTAAATCAGAAAATATTATGTTAAACGGAATTTTAAAAAAAACTCTAATTTACAAAATTATGGCAAAGCTTCCAACAAATTTTAAGATGTTGAAATAAATTACGGCATTTAGGGTAAAGAATGTTTTTTTTTCAGGATTCAGAAAATATATTATGTGTTATAAAAGGATTTGAAGATGATTTTAAAGAAATTGAAGAGCTGTAAAATTGATTAAAAAAATTAAAATTGTACCAGTGTAAAAGTTTAGATAGAACCGAATAATTTTGGATCGAATTGCATCATTGTTTGTTTTAAAATTTATTCGTATCCATATTCTACTGCTAAAATGGAAAAAACATTCAGTGCCATATTTTTTTTTAAGAATAAACTAAGAATAGTTCATAGTTAATTCATATAAAATATGGTTTATATATGGTGTTTAAACTACGAGTTACCAGCAAGCGTATTTGTAAAAATAAATTCAATTTAAACATAAAAAAATATTATATAAAAACAAACCTATGGCCGAAAGAAGAAAATGTTTCTCTTTTTGAAAATAATTGTTCTTTTTTGACTTATTTATATGTAAATGTGCATGCACAGAAAGAAAACTCGCTTCCTGAAATCAAGAATTTTATTCTTGAATTTATCCAAAATCTTTCTTGAAATTTTTAAGTACGATCCGTATTTACATTTTCTTAAATCAAGCCTATTTGGATTGCTTCAACAAATACAACAGAAAAAAGCTTGTTGTTTTAATATATTATTTTACATTTGAAAACAAAGTGTCTCGGTGGCCTAGAGGTAACGCGCTGGTGCTAGAGTGCGGAAAGTCCCTGGTTCGAATCTCAGCTTCGGTAAGTACAAAACTGAAATTTTAAAATTATAAATTTGAAGTATCTGTAAAATAAAAATGAAATTATAAAATTTTACTTTTTTTAATAAAGCTCTATAAGTAAAAAAAAAATTACATTTCATTTTTAAGTTAATCCCGTTTACGTCTCAAATCTATCTTTTTTTTTTGCTTACATCGAGTACGGTTTCGAACTTAAATTAAACCTTTCTTGGCTTAAATGTGGCTAAAAGTAAGAAATTCGTACTTGAAAAATTTTACTTGGAGTAAGAAATTTCGTACTTGATTTAAGAAAAACCGTACTCATCGTACTTTTTACACCACTATTGCTTGATTTAAGTTAAGTTTACTTAGTTTATTTTTTTTGTGTGGGCATATTGTTAATGTTGATAAACATTTGTTTCAAATGCTGCTGTTAAATAAGTTTATTTAATAAATACATTCATCGATTTTAAACGAAAAATCTTTAGTTTTTAAATTTAGCTCCTCAGCACTTTTTGACTAGTCGGTTGGCTCTTTTTGCCTCTGAGTTGTTGGCATCACTGCCTAACCCTCACCGCAAAAAATTAAAAAATAATTTTGTTTTTCACATAAGACGCAACACAAACTTTGCCATATAATCTTTTCAACTAATCCAATCAACCCTTTCGTTTCTATGTCATGTCTTTTTTAAACACAACTGAAGCTATTGTAAATTAAATCATGTAGTTTTTGAAAATTAAATCAAAGCTTGACAAATTACAACGTGTAAGGGATAATAATGAATATAAACATAACAACAACTACAATAACATGCAGTTGTGCAATAACTGACTACAACAAAAATCACTGTTAAAATAGATAAAAATTAAATACAATTTAAATAACAACCATAAAAGTAGGTAAACACACTCTTACTTAAACATGTACATAAATACAGAGATGCGTACAAAGATAGTGCAGAGATGGGAAACACGTATTTTTTGTTTAATATTTAATAACTTAAAAGCATTAGAAAAACCACAATTGAAAAAAAAAATAAATAAATTAAAATTAAAAATTAAATACTTTTTCCGTAAAAAGAAAAGTTAAATCAAGATTTGGTAAAGCTTTTGAATTTATAACATCTAGTTTAAAATCATTAACAAGGCGAGTACCCGTTGTTTATAAAACTGCCGTTTTAAACTCCAAAACTATCGATGATTATCTTAAAATCCGCTGAATATAGTTCTTCCTCCAAATGCTTGACTAAATAGAGCAGAGATTTTCCCACAGTTTTCATCTTAAAAAAGTGCCAAAAAAAACTGCATAAACCTATCTAATTTAAAACAAAGCTTAAAGAGTTTACATGACAACTTGAAAATTTTTTATAGGCATATATGATAGCATCACTAAAAGAACTTGGAAAGCCAAGTTTGAGCTCCTTAGACAGATTTTTTTCTATGGTGATCAGCCAAATTTTTAAAACCCCGACTTTGCAATTTATTTGACAAATGATAAAAATATAAGGCAGAACTTTTTAGCTTTTCTTAAAATATCTAAGGGAACTTGGGCCCTAATAAATGTATTTAAATACTTGGCTACGGCCTGTGTCTGGACTTCTAATAAAAGTACGTTTTTAATTGAACAAAATCTTCGATTGTCATAAAATCAGCATAAAAATTTTTATAGCGGTCCTCTAGAGAAAAATAATAAAAATAATACAGAATATAATGGGGTTTATTTTAAACGCCCCAAATGCAGTAAACTGCCTTTTAAAGACGGTTATCAAAATTGAAAATGATAATTCAAGGTCTTACAGGTTTAACATTCTACTAACAATCATGGCCACCATCTTTGCAGAGTATGGAACAACATAAGACGTTGCCAAGACTAGCCGGCCCCGGAGGGCCGAAAATATTGCCACCGTTGGCGAGGTTGTCTGGCTGTCACCAGAACCATCGACCAGATGCCGTGCCTGGCAATTAGCCATCAACCGGTCATTCCAAAGGTAAATTTTGGTCAAGAACATGCGTATCTTCTTGTACAAAGTCCAGTTCATGCATTGACTGCTTCTTGTCGACCGGCAAATGCGTAAAACCTACGCCCAAGCCATCTTCAATCTCAAGGCTGAAGTAAACGAATTTTAGAAAAAAATCATAATGAGCGATGAGGTTCATTTTCACTTCAGCAGGTACTTGAAAAAGCAAAACTAACACTTATTGTGCTTTGAAGATCTACGAACAATGCACGAGGAGCTGGTATGCCCACTCAAAGTAACTACATGGTACACTGTTCACGCTGGAGGAGTCTTCGGGCCATTTTTTTTTTCGAAGACGCCACTGGTCAAACGACAACAGTGGACGGTGTGCGCTATGTGGTCATGTAAGCTGAGTCTTTCTGCCGCAGTTGAACGAACTAGGACTGAAGGACGTGTGCTTTATATCGGCAAGCACTGCGCGAACCACAGTCGTTATTCTTAAGGCGGCGTTCCCGGGTCGCCTTTTTTCTCGTTTTTGCGTTTTATATTGACAGCATTTGACACGAGTGCGAGAATCTGACGTCCGAAGTTCTTGCCGAAGGGATGAAAAATGCCATTAAACGAGCCTGTATAGCAAATAATTGTGACGTCGCCCGTGTGGCCGATATCATCTTCTTAAAATGACCAAAAAAGTTTTAAAGGTTCAGATAAACATAATCACAAAACAGAATCAACATTTTTCATTTAGAAAAAAATTAAGGCCAAACAACATCGGATGGCTTCTTTTGGCCCACCTTGTTTAATCGACTCTCGTTTTGATAGTCTGTCTTTTTTTGAAAGTTAACACAACTAAAAAAAATTTTGATTTAAATTTTTTATTTATAAATTTGTAGTTATTTTTAAAACTTCTTTCAGTTAGGTACATACAAAGCAATAATACTCCAAAAAAAATATATCTTTTGACATTTTTGAAAGTTTTTTCTATTAAATTTTATTTATTTCTTGTTAATTTTGCATTATTGCAAATTATGTGGCTTAAACTTCATATTTATCTGATATTTTAAAGTTCAGAGCCAATTCAAAAATAAGTTCTTAAGAATTCGAGTTCAGTACTCTTTGTATTAAAATTTACTTAGAAAGCGAGGCCAAGCATATTTATGCCGACCTGTGTAATTTCGATTTTTTTTTAAATTCGAAATTTAATTTTTTACTCTTATCTTCTCATCTCTGCTTCATTTGTATATGCATAAATAAAGCCCTTAACTTAAATTACCAGAACTAAATACAATTTAATACATACATGCATACACAAACCGATAGATTTTGTAGTGCAAAATGCATGTTAAAAAAGGGATTTAAATAAACGAACCGAAAAATAAAACATGACAGTTGTAATTCTGTAATTCCATATAGAAACCAAATCTGCTTTAGCTAAATGTAAAGGTAATTGTAGATTTACCTAGACAAAATACAATATAAATACAAAATATAAAACTAAATATATGGTGAGAAAAGTTTAAAGGAACCAGCTAAGGATAATAAAAATTTATTATTTTTAGAAATTCGAAACAAAGCTATAAACAATGGATCGAAATTGAATAAAAGCACAGGGTATGGTGTTTGTAATTTGGATACGAAAATACTTCAAGGTGCTATCATTTTCAATGAGCTTAAACTACTTGAAGTTTTTTTAATGGAGTTCTGTGAGTAGAAATGTATTGAAGGGTCTTATAAAGATATTAATTCTTAAGTTTTAGGTTTAGTTTGGTTCCATTATTTAACTTAAAATTCATTATTTGTTTATTTCTAACAAGCAAACCTAAATAAGAATTAAACCCAACACACTTAACTTAATACCTACATATGCATACATATATGTGTGTATGAATGTTCATATGCATTGCATGTATGAGTGTTTGCATATGCAAGCACGTTACCTTGTGTAATTGATTTTATCGGCCATGTTAATTTTGATTAAATATGCAAATTGACGATATACAGGTGGATACCTTCAGCCACACAAAAAGTGAATTCCCATTTGCCACACTAACCAACCCCAACAAAAATACAAATAGACTCACACACACACACACGTCTGCACAATACAACATTTATTTAAGACATGAGTATGTATAACAACATTTATTTAATCCACAAATGCACAGACACATACATATACAAACCAAAAGGCATAACAGCACACTAGCACACATACACATATTTGTGGCGAGCATTATCACACACCCTTATACCAAGAATGCTCTATTTTAGAGGGCGAAATTCACAAATTTCAGGGCGTTAAATGTTAACTGTTAAATTAAGAATTGATCGGTTGTGACAGAATTAAATGTTTGTGAGAAAAGAGACATAAGGACACGTAGGAAATGTTTTTGGTAGTTTGTGGTTAAAATTATTAAAACCCGAAAACAACTCAGTGTTCAGCTTTTAAGACGGGTATTATGTACAAAATCCGGGGTTTTAGAAATAAGTTTCCTGATTTCTTTAGAGCGCGCTCTATTAAATTATTTATAAAATAGTTAAACAATTATAAAGTTATGATACAATTATACACCTTAAAAAAACCAATGAGTAACCTTCATCCGTTCCTATAAGCGGTCAAGTAGCTCAAAAAATTACTTTGGAGCCACAGCACATAGGCAGAAGGATAGGAAAGGTTAAAAAGAGTATGACAGAAAGGCTTTAAGTCCTGCAGGACATACACCTAAGCCAGTAATAGGTTTATAATGCGGTCTTAGCAAAAAAAAAGAATTTCGGGTAAGATGTTAATAGAAATGCGGTGATGCGGACAAGTTTTCTTCCTAGTTTCCACCTAGAAGCATGTTCGTCCAACTAAGACTGCCGATCTGGAATTAGCACTTTTACTAGAGAAATACGATCCGATAACTCCACTGTGTCCGAATAACCTTTTAGTGTCCCAAAAATGTGTTGATGGTTAGACTTTAAGGCCTCATGAATCTATTCCCCCGTCGCGTTTAGCCAAAAGTTCCCCCTTGTAATGTACGCATAATGCTAAAAATCTTCTCCAAAGCCTTTATCGGATTAATACTAATTGCCCTTTTGCAGGGTTGTAATGTTGCTTTCTCACCATTGGTGTTCACTATACCAGCGAAGCGTAAGTAAGTATTGTACGCTCTCTTACAGCCAGGTTTTCACATTTGGATTGAGGACTAGTTTGCAACCTATAGTTATTTTACATACCACCCAACATCGGTAGACCTTCACTTTCCTTTTCTCCAGTTGTTGTTGGATTACTCACAGGTTCTTTTCCCCCTAGAATATCATATCACTGACTATTAGCTCCATGGTTATAAGCATAGATGGTAACTAAGTACATAATAAATATCATCAGGGGCTGTAAGAACCCTTAAACTCTCAAAAACATGAAAGAAACATCCAGTATCGACACAAAAAATACATTCCTTCCAACGGACTTTGCACTGTAGTTTCCTGCCTAGAATATCATGAGTTTGCGTCTCTCTAATATTTACACCATCTATTAACACATACGGTGCAGCAAGATCCACTGTGGGCTACAATGTGAGTTGACAACATGCGTTTTAGAGGAATTAGAATCGACCTTAGTCGCCCAGACCCTAACAGAGAGCACCATAAGCTGATTGTTAAGTGTGTTGTTCATATTCTTCCTCATGGCCCGTCCTGAATCAAAAAAATAATAAATGGTTATCATCTGCAATGGAATAGAAGAGACCCCTGAATTTAATATGAACTCATAGGAACAGATCCTTTTTACTTCAAAGAACACAAATAGTGTAACCTTTAAGAAAGCTTGATATGAATTGGGGCGCTAAAAGAAATATGTTTAGATATAAGAGCACGTTGCCAGACCTTAAAACACGCGGGAAGTATCTTAAGCTATCACTTTGATTTGGACAAAGAATTTTTTACGCACAAGAAATGTCTAAAACAACCTCTTTACTCTCGACAACTTAACAAATGGATCTGCATAATTTTTTAATTAGAAAGGCCAGCAGATCTCTCGCTGAAACTTTTCTACTCTAGTTGCCCTATAAGCCAATGGGATTCAGACAGCTAATATGGCGGTAGTTCCCCGTACTTTCATAACCTTGGAGAGTGCTCAACTAATAGCTATTGGCCGATAACCTTGAAGATTGTCAATCAGTGTTGTAACCCAGCTTGAAGCACATTACTGAAAACGATAACTAATGCTGTGCTGGTGCAGGTATTCCATCTGGTCCAAGAGACTCTCTTATGTTAAAATTTGTTTACTCCTTTTAAGTTGTACAAGCTTGAGAAAATGTATCTGGCAGACAATATTTTAAGTTCGAGCATCGGTTGGGTGCTTTCCGGCAAATGTGAACTGCTGCAAATATTTCAACAAAATTTGGTTTTTCTAACCCGGCCAGTAAATAACTCTTCATACCTTTTTATATAATTTTTTAAAGGATTTTTTTGTTAATAAAAATAAAGTCATAAGATGTTCCTACAATAAAGCGTTTAATATAAAAATTTATTTCAAATAATGCCTGAAAGACTTTTTCCTCCACTGTTTTGCGATACCTGTAGCTTAACTAAGGATAAACTATTTATGATATAATTCCTTCTCCTTCTCGATGTGTCAAAACCATTTTATTGACAGTTCATAATGTTTATGGTATATTATCTCGTTATCTATGCAATTCATGACAAATACAATTTATTGTTTACTCTCATTATTATCATCATCATTATTATCAACATGATTTTAGCATTAAAATTGTCATCCTACTTGGTGTTACAAATCTTAATTGTATTGCATTTATGTGATACAAACTTTGTTTGCCTTTATTTTGCATTTCATTTTTAAAAAGTCCTTGGAATATTATGAAAAATCAAATTTTTATTTGCAGATGTTAATTTTAAGTTTAAGATATTAATTTATGCAATTTAGGCAATTCAATATCTTTGCCCAGATAATCTCTGTTTTTGTCAATATTTATTTACATAAATCTCAAGGAAACAATTTTGAGAGAATTAATGTTAGTTATGGCACTTTGTACTATATAAATTGAAAATTGTTTTATATAAGACGAATAAATAAATGAATTTAGAAAAATAATAAGAAAAAAGTAAATAAAATTAAGTAAAATATACAAAATCAAATTTAAACCAGCAAATTAGGTAAACCTTTTGGAAAAACTTTTATTTTTGCAAGAGACATGAAATGGTATTATGCTTTGAACCCCGAGCAGACAGTTAAGTTTAAAGTAAACCTAGAACTTTTAAACATATAAACGGGGCCAGGTGTTTTGTGCCACACGCTGCAGTAAACTTGGTTCAACTGAGCTGATTTCTCCACGAATACTTTCCTTTGAAGCCAAAAGAAATTTGAGATTTTTATTATAAGCCCTCTTTTTAAGAAAGCCCATTAAAAATTCATGGGAGTTAGATCGGGTACCAAGATCATTGGATATCCCAAAGCGACTGATCAGCATATAGGCGAAATTTTCCCAAAGAAAATTCATCGAAGCTCTGGCTGTGTGTGCAGTCGCCCCATTGTGCTGAAATCATGTATGTGAAAAGTACATTGGATGAGCTCGCAGGTTTAGCAAAAAGGATTCCGTTATCACTCGTCGATAATTTTCACTGTTGACATTCGTTTTCGAAAAAAATGGTCCAATTACCTCATGCGTGGGTAAGTTACACTGGAGCAATTTAAGTTTTTGATGCTAAAATCAAGGGTTGCGGGTTCTTGGGTACCAGTAACGGCAGTTTTACTTGACGTGGCCGTTAAAGTGAAAACGAGCCTTGTCGCTCCAAAAAATGTGACCTACCGTGCGAAAACGCTTCAACATCGTGTAGCAATAATATAAGCGTAAATCAAAAACACTTTCTTTCAGCTCTTAAAAATGCTTTAACAGCGAACGCGCGATGCTCATTCGACCACTGCGACATCGATGCAGATGAATCCGCATAATCTATAACTCCAACGGCGCCACCCTCCCTCCGCATCGTTTATTACTTTTTTAAATAATCGTAATTAAAAAATAAATTTGCCACCAGACACCCTGTACTTGTCAACATAGTTAGTCTAAGATTTTGCAATTAACTCGTATATCATTGTAGATGGCGCTGATTCTAATATACAGAGGACAAGTTATCATTAATAGAATTGTTTTGACTACAAATTTATTTCTCGAGATTCGTGGAAGAACCATAGCACTAAATTGCTTTTAAAGTGTAGTTCCAGAGCAATAGTTTTAAATCCAGATAAACTACACGGTTTTTAACAAATGTCGAATGCGTTATGGGATGCCTACAAATTCATTTGCGTTAGCTTCACATTTGTATGTGAATGTAACGCGACAATCTAGGTGCATGCCAAGGTATTTTGCCTCAAAGTGTTGAGGCACCATAGGGCTATAAATAAAGGTTAGGAACATTTCCTTTTATTTAACGTTAAAGTTAACTATGGGTAAGATTTCCATTATAATTGGGGTGGCACCACCAATTTCCCAAAAAATCTGTGCAGAAAAGTGCTAGTACTCAGAATTTAATTTTAAAAGCGTTGCACCTCGCACTTCTAGGAATCGAAAATGTTGACCTTGGTAAAAGTTAATATGCGACCCAAGTTCAAGCTCAAGTAAAAATACCTGTATTGATATTTTAGATTTTGTGGGTGCGGCGCTGTATATACCTAAAAATTTAAAAAAATCGGCGAAGAAGAATCATTGGTATAAAAAGTTCATTTTTTGTGGGCGTGATATCGCCCAATTTTCTGTTATAAGTATTGCACTTAAAACCGTTTTATGTTTAAACAAAATATCATTCAAATCCGTCAGGCAGATTGAGATTTACGTTTGTGTAAGCGTGGCCCCGCCTTCTTTGAAACTTTGAAAACTTTGTCGTCAGAGGGGCAGTAAGTTATTTTTTTTCAATAGAAATGCATTTTAATTTAAGGTTTAGTGGGCGTACACTGATGTTTTTTGTAAAAGAAATAACATTTTGCACACTTCATGCTTTGAAGAATTTATATTTCAAGTTTCAAAAAAAAATTTGGCTCAGTCTTCTAGGCATGTTTGCAAGATAAACAAACAAAAAAACTTTCTTCTTATTTTTATTATATACATACTTAAAACTTATTATTAAATATATTTTGTCATCTTAAGTTTGGCGTTAGAATCAAGTCTGAGCTTGGACAAAAACTAATAACACCATTTTTTGAAAGCTTCATTAATTTTTAAAAATTTTCAGGCCCATAAAAAAATGGTCACCAATTTTGCCAAACTGATTATAGGATTCAACTACCCTTGGCTAAAGAAATCAAACCTAGAGAATCTAGTCTGTGTCAATTTTTGCCTGCATTTTTATTCATTTTTTTTTGGTTATGTGCTCAGCGTGCTTTTGATAGTTCAAATGTAGGAATCAGCGATGTTTTTTGACTGTAGAACTTTCAAAAGTAATAACTGTAAAACTAGCTGACTAGCAAGGGGTGGTAGAGTTTTTTTCAGTTTACTTTGGGATAAGAAAAATTCATAACCAAAAATTCACCTTCTATTTATCAAGCTTGTAGAAAAATTTTTTAAGTTGACAGTGCGCAAATTTGACCATCTGGCAATGTTTTTGACCAAAATAAATCTTTAGATAATGTTAACGCATATAGAGCCTGTACTATGCGCCAAGAATAAACCATCGTCGCTGTAGATGTGAATTTGGTAGAGGACTAGAATATATAGTTCTCACATTATTCTTATAAACTCGGTCCTGGTCCGTCCATCTTTTGGAAAATTTTGTGTAACACGCTTGGCTTACTTCCAACAACAAACCATCAATTGCTTCGTATTAACTGGAATTTGAACCAAATTTCAGTTATTATATCACCTTCAGCGCTGAAGCTGAGTTTGGGCTAATGAGGTCCTTAACAAGCAAATATGTCGTATTTGAAAAGTGTAAAATCTTAAAGAGACCCTTAGAATAATTAGGAACTTTATTCAATTTTTTTTAATTGAAATAACAAACAATGTCAACTTGTGTAGCGCGTGTTTTGATTAAACATGATTTGAAAATGAATGAAGTAACTCTGAGCTCAGTTTAATCATCTATTAAATATATATTTTAAAGGTTCAGAACTGTCGATAGCTTCTGTTCTAATTGACCAATCCCGTTCACTTTACATTTAAAACCAAGTTAAAAATTCTTAAAAACTAAATGAATTTTTATACGATTCCTTTTTGCTTGGATCAATACATTTAAGCGTATCACACTAAATGACAAACTAACGTATCCCTTTTGCGCAACTGGTAGTGGTGGATGGTGTTAAAATATTTGAATTAAAAATAAAACAAGGCGTAAAGCAAATGGTCCAAAATAAAAAAAAATAGATTTTAATATTTCTTACCGTTTAGGACCTAAGTAAGTACATTTGATAAAAATAGTAATGAATAAAAGCAAACTGTTGCCTATAGAGAAAGAAGAGCCAGAAAGGCATTACCAATGATATTATTTATATAGAAACTAAATCAAAAATAAAAATCTTATTAAAGGATAAGAAACAAAAGCAATTGAAGTTGTACTAAAAATACAAAAAATATGGTTTGCTGGCAGTCAGTTGCCGTTGCTTTGGTAAAACATTGCAAGGTTTCAGTCATTGGATGTGTTTTCTTTTACCTTATATTTGGTGGAAGTCCTTTAAAATGGAGAAAATACTTTCATATATAAATTTGTAAAAATGCCTTAAATACTTTCTTAACTCCTTCATAAATATCTTATATTTAAATTTTTATTTTGAAAATATTTTGTTTAATGAAAATTCTATCCGTAGAAGAACAGGAAAGGAGTCCTTGAATAAAGTTGAAATTTTTCTTTTTACTTTAATAGAAAAGAAAAAGATAAAATTTTATATTCAAATTAACTTTGTGCTTTTAAATTGAATTGATTGCGTTCAATTAAAATTCAGTTATTTTGAATAATAAAGGCTATTGGTGTTGGTTTGTGAAAGCTGAACTGACTGAACGCTGTTGGTCTAGTTGGTTGTTGTTTCAATACTTGGTGAAGTTACTAAGGTGCTGTCTATGTTAAAAAAGAATTACTAGCAAAAAATTATTTTAATTAATTTTCACCAGCTCAGCCCAATTTGTTCTTACAGTTTTACAATTTTATTCATTTCGTGCTTTTTATGCACAAAAGGTGTGTTTTAATGTAAATTGAATTGAACACTTTTAAAAACGCCACCATCGAAAAATTAATTTCAGGAATTTAATATGTTTAATAGACACATACAGAAGAAAAAAAAGTTTAATAAATGATGTTGTAATCTTTTTAATATTCATAAAAAATGTGCTTGGGATTTTAATTTAATTGTGTTAATCTCAGCAGCTTTAATTTTTTTTTAAATCTTTTTAATTATTATGTCAATTTAATAGAGTTTTAATGCCATAAGTTTTGTTGGAAAATTAATGCTTGTGGTTAATTTTAACATTTTTTTATTGAAATAATTTTTAACGTAATTTAATTAATCTTAATAAGTGAACGAAATTTTTTAATATGATGGGTGACCCAAAAAGGAAGAGAGAGCATAACACTACAGTTTTTAAATTGTCTAAACTAAACTGCAGTACATAGAAAGAAACATTACTTTCTAAAATAAATATTTTTATTTAAAATTTATCAAAAATCGTACTTAAAATTTTGAAATATAATTCGTGATTAAGTTTTCTTAATTTAAGTTTAGTCAAGATTTTTTTTTTTTTTTTTGTTTCATATATTTATTATTGAATCTTCGCCTGTGGCGAACTAACAATAAGTGTTCAAATCTTAAAACTAGGTAGTTAATATAAGTCCAGCCAGTGCCAGACTAAAATTTAAGTTCTCATATTAATTATCAAGCTTCATATAAGCGCAATAGTATCCCTCCTTTTCAGGCGGGTGTGCCCACTATGTTGCAGGATGTTTCGGGCGAGAGGATTTGGGTGAGCTTCCAGCTTATTTAAATACTTGTCCACATAGTTCAGGATTTCGCATTTAACTAGTGGAACTAGTAGATCCTTGTGGATGTTGCTGTTTTTAACATACCAAGGAGCACCAGTTATCATTCTTAGGATTTTGTTTTGCCTGCGTTGAATTTTTTCTATGTTGGATGCGGAAGCAGTGCCCCATAATTGTATACCGTAGCACCAAATTGGTTTCAAAATCGATTTGTAGAGTAGAAGTTTACAATCAAGACGAAGCACAGAGTTTCTGCCGATTAGCCAATGAATTTGTGTAGCTTTAAGTTTCATTTGCGTCAACTTCGCATCTATATGAGGCTTCCATGTGAGGCGGCGGTCTAGGTGAATACCAAGATATTTTGTCTCGGTTCGTTGAGGCACCATATGGTTGTTAATAAGAATTGGAGAGCACGTTTCTTTGCGTAAAGTAAAAGTTACGTGGGTACATTTTTGTTCATTTATTTTTATTCCCCATAACTTTGCCCATTTTTCAACTTGGGTTACGTGTTGCTGCAATTGGTTTGAAGCCTCTTTAGGGTCTTTATGAATACTAAGAAAAGCAGTATCATCAGCAAATGTCGACGTGTGTGTAAAACTATTGGTTGGCATATCTGCTGTGTAAAGCAAGTACAGAACTGGACCTAGTATACTCCCTTGAGGTACACCAGCCCCTATTGTTTGAGAAGAACTTATTTGGTTTCCCTCTTTGATTTTAAACTGTCGACCGGTTATGTACTTTTCTAGTAGGTTGAAAATATTAGCTGGAAGGTTTAGCTTTAGTTTGTTTAACAGGCCTTCGTGCCATACTTTATCGAAAGCTTGAGAGACATCTATAAAAAGCGCGGAGCAGTACTTTTTTTCCTCGAAAGTTTTTCTTATAACCTGCACCAGTCTGTGAGTTTGTTCTATTGTGCTATGTTGACTTCTAAAGCCAAATTGGTGATCTGGAATGCAGTTGTTTTCATTCAGGATCGGAGTAAGCTTGTTTTTAAGCAGCTTTTCAAACAGTTTTGACAAAGTTGGTAACAAACTTATAGGCCTATAAGACTCCACCTTAGAAGGATCTTTACCAGGCTTAGGAATCATCTTAACTAAGGCAACTTTCCATATTGGTGGAAAATGTTCAAGCCGTATTATGGCATTAAAAATAAAAAGAATTATTCTTTTTGCTGTAAAAGGTAGCTCAATGAGCATTTTGTTGCTTATTTTATCAACGCCAGGAGCTTTTTTATCATTAAGGTTAGAAATAGCTTCTACCACATCTGAATATCGGAAACGTATTTCTATAGGACGTCTAGAAACAACAGGCGGTAATTCCCTCACGTCAGTGCATGTATTAGGAGTGAACACGTTTCTTAAATGGCTTGCGAGCAGATCGCATTTTTCTTCATCATTTCTAGCCCAGGATTCTCTTAGATTGCTCAGTGGTGGTTTTGCGATTACGGGTCTTTTGAGACGACTGGCTGATCGCCATAGAGAATAATTTGTTTGAGGGGTTGCGTCTAGACCTTCCAAATACTTCTTAATTGATGCAATTCTGTGTACCTCCAGCAAGTTTTTTAAGCGATTTGTACACTCTTTTAGCTTCGTTTTAAGTTGGGGCGATCTATGCTGTTGCCATTCTCTTCGCGCTCTCCTTTTTTCAGATAAAAGCTCCTCAACATCGACAGAAAAAATTTTGTTGTATTTGACCTGACGGTATGTTGAAGAAGCATGTTCAACGGCTTTTTTAATGTTTTCATTTAGGATATTTAGGCAATCATCGATTTCTTGGGGAGTTTTTAGTGGTATGTGTTCCGAGCAGTGAGAGCTGATATATTTTTTATATTTTAACCAATTTACTCTTTTTGATAAGAAAAAATCACTAGTTGCTATTTGGTGAGGACTGCAAATAGTGATAATTGTGGGTGAGTGGTCAGAAGATAAATCGAAGGAGGCTTCAGCCTCAATAAGGTCCGGTGATATACCTTTTGCCACGCCAAAATCTATTACGTCTGGAATTTTATTATTGTCCGTTGGCCAATAGGTTGGTTGTCCAGTTGAAATAACGAAAAGTCCTATTTCCGACACTGAGTCATACAAGACACGACCTCTGGGACTAATTAGGCGGGAGCCCCAGTATGTGTGCTTAGCGTTATAGTCTCCAGCAGCTATGAAGCGGGGACCTAATGATTTGTAGAAACTGTTGTACTGATCCTTCGTTATGGAGAATCTGGGTGGACAGTAAACTGATGAAATAACAAGGTTATGGAAAAATTCATCAATGCAGACGTTCGTAGCTTGGATATAACATTCCGAGAGGCCACCCAACCATTGGTGTTTAATTCTTGATTTGATTAGAATAGCCGAGCCACCACATGATCTATCCCTAGGATCCTTTGAATCGTAAAAAGAATAACCACTAATTTTAAAAGTGCTTCTAGATGTCATATGAGTCTCAGAAATACACATAACATCGATTTTTTGGTTCATCAAGAAATATTCGAGCTCGTTTTTGTGTTGGCGGATGCCGTTTGCGTTCCAGAAACAAACCCTGAGGCAGTTCATGGTCTTTTAAGCATAGCCTGCAGAAAAGCAGACTGCATTTTTTGCATTTCTTGCATCATGTTGGCCATTTGCGCCATAATCTGCGTAAATTGTGTGACCATATTGTCAATTACGGCTTCCAGGCGGCTAAAATTAGGCCCGGTTGGTTCGCTAGTTGGCTAGTTGTGTTGTAGGCTGGGTAGACTTACGTGAATTAGGCTGGTTAGACTTTAATGCGGCGGCGTAAGAAACTTGATTTGTAGCTGGTTGTGCCAATGGAGGCATATTTGTAGTTGGTATATTTAAAGGCTGGGGAGGGGCAGGAACTATGTTCGGCTTAGTTGATCGCTTAACTAAATTAAAAACAGGACAACCTCTATAGTTGGCAGTGTGGTTTCCCCCGCAGTTGCTGCATTTCTTTATCCTAGGATCATCTTTTGGCTTGTCGCACTTGGTCGTATCGTGCAGATTCCCACACACAACACAAACAGTAGGCAACTTACAATAAGTTTTAGTGTGGCCATATTCCTGGCAGTTTAAGCACTGTACGGGCCCAGATCGCTTATGTGGCACTTCCACAGTGACTCGTCGGTGCATAATATATTTTAAATCGTAGATGGGGTGAGTTTCACTTTTTTTCAATTTGATATCACCAGGCTCAAGCTCCACTCGGAATAATGGTTGGGGGTGTTTTTCCCTATTTCTCATATTCGATACCGTCCTAACCATAAACCCTTTGTTTAGCAAACTGGTCTTGATCTCTTCTGGGTCAACGTTAGAATCAATGCCTTTAATAACTACCTGAAGGCCTTTTGCGGTCTTGAGTTGGTAGGTATAGAAGTTTTTTCTGAGTTTTTCGAGCTCCGAAACCGTGGCGCGGTAGGCGTTTTCATGGTTCACTTGAATTTTTGTCTCAAATATGTTACCGCGTTTAACGTTTGAAACATAAAAGTTATTTTCCCCAATCAAACCGACTAAAAACTTGACGAGATCATTTGAGTTTTTTTCCCTCAAATAAATGGGAGGTGGCTTAAAGGACTTTTTTTCACTAACATGGGCCTCATTATCCTCTTGCAAAATTGCAAAACGATTTTTCGATGAGGTTGGCCTTTCATCGTCTTTTAAAATTTTTGCAGGTTGAGATGCTTCTGCCGATTTAGGGCTCCTTCCCCTTTTAAGAACTGTTACGTACCTGTCCATCCCTACCTGGATCTTAGGAGCACACGCAGAAATTGGGCCCGTAGCGCCTTTAGCAGCTGTTGGTGCGACACCAGAACTTGTTAAAGAAGACCGCGATGAAGATGGCACCTCGGTATTTTTTTTATAATTTTTAAACAGAGATTGGGCTAAATTTGTCCCTTGTTTAGTACATTTATTCAAATTAGGCACACTTGCACTTAAATTATTTGTATTTGTTTTCGGTTTTGCACTTAAATAGTTTCTATTATATTCAGGGTCTCTAATGTTTTCATTGCTTACGCTTGCTGAGCTTAACACAATGTAAGCATTTCGGCTATTAGGCCCACTGTCACAACGATTACTGTTACTCATTAACCGTTTGGTTTTTTTGTTTTGTTTAGTTTGCTTTTATTTTCGATTCTCACTTATGTCTTGTAGGTATGTATATTAACAAATATTTTTTTTTTGTAACTTATTACAAATATCACCTATTACAAATATACACTCACGTAGACACGTCCGTACACTACGAGATTAAGAGAGCAAACAGCAAAAACTCATTGGGTCTCATGCATAAAAACGAGTAAAAGCGCTGAGTTGGGGCATGTGAGCAATTGCTCGTAAGTCGAGTTCCATCAAACAGCAACAGCTCTTGCTCAATTTCGTATGCATAAAAATGAGTTCAAACCAATTGCAATTACTTGAGCAAATTGAGATCAAACGTATAATTCTTATTGAAGTGCAAACATGTCGTCAAGTGAAAGTGAAGTAGAATTATCTGTTTATTATAGAAACTGACGACATTTCTAAATTTTTAGTAGAAAAGCTAAAACAAAACAAATATTTACTAGAAAAGGGTCAATTACCAGCATTAAAAATAAAAAAAAACTAACAATAGAAATATGTGTAACAGAAATTAAGGAAAAATTTGGCATTGAATTAACGAAGAAAAATATAATAAAAACAAGTAAGAGCGCTATATTCGGCTGTGCCGAATCTTATATACCCTTCACATTGGTCTTTAAATATACCCAGCCGAGTAATTTTGTACTGCAAATAATATAATAAATAACCTTGTGCGAGTTTTAAAGTTCATAGAAAAAATAACAAAATTTTAACGTTCGTATGAATAATAGAAATAGATGAAGAAGATTTGAGGTCGAGAGATTTAAAAGTTTTCGACATTATTCATATTTAAAGGTTAATAAAACTTGTTAAATGTTCTAGTCCCCCTGCTCTTCTCCAACTTTTTCTCCCAAAATGTATAAATTATTTGATTATTACTTTTTGTAGAATATTCGAAGACGATAGCTGTAATAGTTTTCCAGAAGTAGCGTATCGAATATTTTATAATAATTGTTGATTTGTATGGGAGGTACCCCTTTTTTTGCCCCCACTCAAAAATTTTTTTCTTTAAAGCGTAGACCTTCTTGTCTAATTACTTTTTGTGCAGCATTTGATGTCGTTAGCTGTTATAGTTTACGAGATATAGCGCATAAAATATTTCACCAAATTTGTGCAATTGTAGGAAAAATACCCCTTCCCCTAGTCCTATCAGAAAAAACTTTTTCCATTATTTAGGTCCCTTCTTTAGGAGTGTCCGTGCCAAGTTTTGTGGCAAGAGTGACTATACTTACTGAGATATATAGGGATATATGCACGGATTTTGTCCTAAAAAATGGGTTACTCTGGGTTTTCGCTTATATCTCGCTCAATAGTGAACCGATTTTGCTGATTTTAAATAGCGATTGTCTCCAGGATATTTCTAATAATTTGACACCATTAACTGGTCTGTATCTTTTTATTTGACTCCGGGAACTTGATTTCAACAGACGGACATCGCTAAATCGGCGTCCCTATCTATAAGGATCCAGAATATATATACTTTATGTGGTCGCAAATGAATAATAAAGAAATTACAAACGGAATGACAAAGTGATATATACCTTTATCACTATGTGAAGGGTATAAAAATAGCTAACATTAAATGTCGCATAAAAAATAAAATAGACATGAATATTTATAGAGTGGAAGCCTTTTCTACAAATATACTCATCGCTTTGATTTGTGGGTTTTTTAATTTTTATATGCGTACAATCAATCACTCCAATTGCAAATAGAAAGCAATTATTTGCTTCCCATTTCATTTGAACATCTTTTATTTCATCTGCATCTTTCGGGAATTTTATCCACTCGCTTGCTTTGGCAGATATAAGTTTCACAACTTCCGCAATAGTTCGCGACACAGTTGATTGATGGACTCCAATATCTGTGGCTATACCATTTTGGAATCCAGGATTTGCACAAAATCTTAAATACAGTCGAATTTTATCAATGTTGCTGAGGGCACCACCACGTGTTTCTTCTGACTCCTCAAAAAAGTAATTAGCCAACCAGCAGATGCTACTATCATCAAACCTATGTATTTGTCATTTAATTATTAATTATATAAAAAAAAATAATAATTAAAAATACAAACCTGTATAATTTTTTATCCTCACTTGCTAAATTTGTTTTACGCTGTTGGTAGTATTTTTTATTTCTTTGTGGCACAAAATATTCAGCCATGATTCCTTTTTAGTTTACCCGAGTCAACTAAAAGGCATGCTCAACAAAATTTGAGCAAGAGCTCACAAAATAAAGCAAAAGCTTGTTTTTATGCATATGAAAATGAGCACAAGCTCATCTAACTTACTTCAGACTCAGCAAGACGAGATCAAACGTGAGCAGTGAGTAAAAGCAAATACATCAAATTTTATTATGCATACGACAAGCACCTTTTACTCAAAAAATCGAGTCCGAGCTCAAGCTCACTTTTTATGCATGAGACCCATTGTTTTTATAAATATTTTTACTTTTAAAAACAATATATTTTGGTGGCCTAGATAGCAGCGCACTGGTGTTCCGGTTCGGCAAACTCCAGGTTCAAATCCCAGCTATTGCAAGTAGAGCAAAATGCTTTTCAAATAATAAATATTAAGTGTGTTCCAAGTAACTGTTGGAATGTTTGTGCATATGAGAGTAAAAACGCTCTCCAACTATTAAACTTACCCAATGTCTTCGGAAACAGAAAAACTTAATATTTTTTTTGATATTGCTTACCTTAAAAATTTTCACTTAATTAGGCGATTTTAGTCGTTGAAAGTTTTACCTAAAACATGTGTATAACTGGTAATACAAACTTCCTTTATAATTCTACAAAAGTAAACACTTTTGTATTAAAAATTATAGAAACACAACACAAATACTTAAGCTTTCAAGTTGCACTTTTTTAATTTATCTAAATCAAAATTTTTAAACATGTAAATATAAAACAGCTGATAACAATTTTCATGCACCTTCGTTAGACACAAAAAATTGTTTTCATTTTTGCATTAATCCCGTACTCACCGTACTTTCGGAATCATTATGGCATGATTTTAGTTAAATTTACTTGGTAAATTAGCACATATAGTTTTAGCTCCTTTTTTTTGTAGACGGAGCATAAGCACACCGAGGTTTCAATTAAATACAGTAGAGGAGTAAAACGCATTCTTGCAAATCTTAAAAAAATGTAAGCGTAATGCAATTAAACATTAACTACCGATCAAAGAGAAACGAAAATCGTTACCAACTTTCGAAATATCAAATTGTAAACTAGACCCCCTTTAAAATGCTTCTTTTTATTAAGACACTGTTTCTAATTAATTTAATTTTTTTTATATTAAATTATTTGTAAAACAATTTGCCTATCTTGTAAAAATTTTATTGTATCTCAAAGAGGGAGGGATCTAAGAGCGGGTTCTTTAAAAAATTTATTATTGGTAAAGTCCATTTTATTTTAAATCTTTGCTTTTTTTGTTGCATAATTTTTAAAACTTGAAATTAAATTTTTTATGGTTTCGGTATTTGAAAAGATATTCAATTCGAATATATCTACTTTGTTAAGAGACCGTAAAATTTATTTTATATAATTTTAACATTTTTTAGCAGAAAGATTATTTATTTTCTAAATTTTTATTTTTTTTTTTTTTTTTTTTTTTTGACAGAAACAAGTATTCCTGAATTTTTTTATTAAAGACTCTAAACTTGTTATATAAGAACTTTAGTAATAGGTGCTTTTTAGTACATGGCTAGAACTTAAAAATCACATTTAAATTTTGGTATAGGCAAAATTATTAAAAGTAACTTCAGAAATGTTTTATTTGTATAAATATCAATAACTAAATTTTATTTCGCTCAATGAAATAAAAATCGTAAATTATTTATTAATGCTGAAAAAAATAAAAATCATAAAATTTTGATTGGTTCTATTTAAAAAAAAAATATTAAAAAGTAATTCAAATTATTTTGCAAAAATAAAGAAAAATAAACAATATTAGAAGCCCTTGATGCTCAAAGAATTTAGTTTGACTCTCCGATGTGTCCCTTTGCCTTTTTTTCTTTGAAATTTGGAAAAAAATTATTATTTTATAAGCTTTCATGTGTTTTTTTTTCCCAAAAAGTAATAAAATAAACCATACACACAAAAAATTAACTAAGTAAACTTTACTTAAATCAAGCCATAGTGGTGTCAAAAGTACGGTGAGTACGGTTTTTCTTAAATCAAGTATGAAATTTCTTGCTCCAAGTAAAATTTTTCAAGTACGAATATCTTACTTTTAGTCACAATTAAGCCAAAAAAGGATTGATTTAAGTCCGGAACCGTACTTGATGTAAGCCAAAAACTGATTGATTTAAGCCGTAAACGGGATAAATTCGAAAATGAAATTCAATTTTTTTGACTTATGGAGCTTTATTTAAAAAAAAAGTTTAATATTTTTTTTTATTTAATAGATACTTAAAATTTACAATTAAAAATTTTCATTGTTTGGACTTACCGAAGCTGAGATTCGAGCCAGGGACTTTCTGCAATGCAGCACAAACGCGTTACCTCTAGGCCACCGAGACACTTTGTTTTTAAATGTAAAATAATATATTAAAACAACAAGCTTTTTTCTGCTTGATTTTTTGAAGCAATCCGAATAGGCTTGATTTAAGAAAATTTAAGTGCGGATCGTACTGAAAAATTTCAAGAGAGATTTTGGATAAATTCAAGAATAAAGTTCTTGATTTTAGAAAGCGAGTTTTCTTTCTGTGTTAGTTTGTCCTTTAGTTTGTAATTTCTTTTTTATCCATTTGGGACCACATAAAGTATATATATATTTTGGATCCTTATAGATAGGCAAGCCGATTAAGCGATGTTCGTCTGTCCGTGTTATGGTTGAAATCAACTTTCTGAAGCCCCCCCATATCGCGTAGACCCGTAAGTGGTATCAAACTGTCAGAAATAGTCGCGAAAAAATCGGTGTTGAAATACAGCAAAATCGCCCGATAAATGACCGATATATAAGCAATAAACCAAGACTACCTCCTCTTTTCTTTAGTCTACAACAACAACAAAGAACATATGTACTTATGTATGTAATAATAAAAACACAACCAAAAAAACAACAAAAAAAGAAAACAACAGAATCAGTCATGTTGATATTATTGAACCGCACCCTAAAAAAAAATTTTATTAGTATTAGTATTCATACATATAATAGGGTTGCATTACAACGCTTAATTTAAACATTTTTAAAATCGCTCGTACGGCTCCCAGGGTTCTCCTACAAAGGTAAAATGTAAGACCGACCCGAATTAATTTATCCATCCAAACATTTTTGTGGAACATACTTACACCCTCTATCTCCAGCCCCTTACATGGCTGCCATACAAAATTTAAAAAAATAAGGTAAAAACCGCTACCACTTCCCCGGAGTCGCCTCTAGAGGAAAAAAAATTTATCACAGACCCCCATTAGTTTTTCCTCCCAAACGTATTCCTAGAGTATACTTACCCCCTATCTCCAAGTCCTAGAGTGTTTCCATACAAAATTTACAAAAATGATATAAAAATGCCCACAACTTCTTCAGAGTTGGACATAGAGCAATAAAGTGTACGACCGACCCCAATTAGTTTATCCACCCAAACATTTTTGTGGAGCATACTTACCCTCTATTTACAGCCCCCAACATGGTTGCCATATAAAATTTTAAAAATAAGGTAAAAAAGCGTACGAATTCCCCGGAGTCGCCCCTAGAGGAATAAAATGTATCACTGACCCTCATTAGTTTCCCCTCCCAAACATATTCCTAAAATATACTTACCCCCTATTTCCTCACTATAAGGAGGTTGCCATACAAAATTTGAAAAAATTAGGATAAAAACCCCTACAACTTCCCCGTAGTCTCCCGTGGAGCGTTAAAAAGAGACACCGGCCCCTATTTAAAAATAAGAAATATTTCATAAGTAAAAAAATGGATAAAAATAAAAAAAAGTTTGGGATTTCAAAAGGCCAATGTGAAGGGTATATAAGATTCGGCACAGCCGAATATAGCGCTTTTATTCGTTTTTCTTTTGTAAGTGTCATTTAAAATTGGCCTTAAGCTTAACTTTTCAAAAACAAAAACATTTTCAAAGCGACAGTTTTATGGCTGATAAACGATGCTAAAAAAACAGTTTACATCTATTGTTATCCTTCAATATATCGCACAACCAAAAATTATTTATTTATATTTAATGAAAAACTAATGCAAATTATAGGATATTTCAATATTACAACAAAATAATTTTTAGGCTGACTTATTTATTCATTTAAAATTTAAAATGAGTTGAAAGTCGTCTTAAAACATAAGTCAAATTGATTCCTCTTTTTGTTGCCCATAAGTAATTTTCTTATTTTTATTTCAAATACATACTTAAGCCTTCTTTCTATTCATAAAATCTTTTGTACAAAAAATACAAATAATTAATTTCATAAAAATATTTTCCCTTTTCATTACAAGCAATTATTCATGAATTTCCTTTCTTGAAGCTGACATCCATGTTGCGGCCAACATCAGACAACGATCAAAATATAATCAACAGTCTGTTGCCGCTATTACTACTAACAACAACAAATACAAAAACAAGTGGAACCACTTAAGCAATTATTTTTAAAAATTAAATAAAAAATCATTTAAAAAAAGTAAGACGCTGCAGAAAACTTTCCTTAGGTTGTCTTTGACACCGTCAAAATACTTAATATTAAAAAAAAATAACGGGAGAGAAAAGGAAAAAAGTAAAATCTTAAAAAAATTACCTTTTTATGCGGAACATTATGTTGCCAAAAAAAAACTGCTTTAGACCACTTGTCTAAGGTGGCAAAAAGAACTCAAAAGAACGAACCCAAAAAACTGCACCTTAAAGTAAAAGATGCAGCCTAAATCAAAAGACACTTTAATCATTGGACAGCCAAGCAGGTATTTACAACAGTTGGGGGGAGAAATGGAAATGTATAAAGTCTGTTTTAAGAAAAAAATTATCTAGCTATTGAAGCAACTAACTCTAACTTCCGTTTCCTTCACGAAAAATGGCATCGATGGCGAAGAAGAGGGCTGTGTGTAGTTGTTGTACGTTTTCGTTATTGTTGTTGATGATGACGTTGTTCAGTCAGTTGCATCTTGTAATTTTTCTATGTGGCTTAAAGTTAATAAAGCGAGGGTTTAGAGTTAAGGATTGGGCTAATTGTAGTGGAGAAAAAGAAGTTCTAACCTAATTTATGTTGGCAGCCACTCTGGGTAATTTTTTTTGATAATTTGGTCAGTCATTTTCCAATTTCAGTTTTTTGTTTGAAAGTGACTTTTAATTGTTCGTAGTTCTCATTTGCGTCATTTAAAGGTGTAAATACAACATTCAGGCTTTTTTAAAAATAATGCTTAGAAAAATCATAAGCACTTTATATGATTTGAACATTTGTTTTCCCCGCACAATTTTACCTAGACCCAGGACATGCTCGGCAAAATCGCACTCAAAACAAGCACAGCAAGATGGCGCCTTAATAGCACACGCTCAGAAAATTTCAAGCTGAATGGCAAGCAAATTGACGCCGTTTAGAGTTTTTTCTACCTGAAAGCTACATATCTAACAATGGTGACACACAGTAAGACATCGAATTCGTGTTCTTTAAAACAAAACAGACTTTTGGTACCCTAAATAAAAGATGACTATTGTCTTACATTTCGCTTCACACAAAAATTCACCTCTTTAGCACCAATATGAAAACAATGCTGCTGTATGATAGTGAAAGCTGGAACGCCTCAGCAGTCAATGCTCAACGTCTCCAAGCCGTCACCAATCGGTGCCTTCAATGCATTCTTAGACTGTTCAGGCCAAACACTATATATAACATCGACCTGGGGTTGAGAACCAGTCAACTCCCAATTACTGAAGAGATTTTGCCGAAAATACAGATGGCTACGTGAAAAACTCTAGACTATAACCCACATGGAGCACAAAGGCCAGGGCGACCGCGAAATACCTGGTGTCTTTTCCGAGTCGAGTTTGAGCTTAGATATGGGAAGAGTTAGATTGAAATTAAAAATTAGCATTAGATCGAATCCAATGAAAGTAATTTGTGACAGTTGCAGTTCCAGTTCCAATTCACTGTACAGTTTTACAAACCTTTCAGTTTATTTCAATACTTGTTCACATAATTTAGGATTTCGCATTTGACTAGTGGAACTTGTCGTTGTGAATGTTGCTGTTATTAATATACCAAGGAGCACCATTCTAAGAATTTGGATTTGACGGCGTTAACCTGTTTTCTATGTTGGAGGCGGAAGCAGGACCCCATAATTGTATCCCGTAGCACCAAATTGGTTTAAAAATTGAGTTGTAGAGTAGAAGTTTACAAACAAGACGCAGCACAGAGTTTCTACCAATTAGCCAAAGGATTTAAGCCGTTTTAAGTTTCATTTGTATCAACTTCGCATCTATATGTGACTTTCATGTGAGTTGGCGAACCAGGTTAATGCCAAGACATTTCATCTCAATTTGTTGAGGCACCGTATGGCTGTTAATAAGAATTGTGAGGCACGTTTCCTTGCGTAAAGTAAAAGTAACGTGGGTGCATTTTTGTTCGTTTTTATTTGCCCATTTCTCCTCTTGGGATACGTGATGTTGAAGTTGTTTCGAGGCCTCTTTATGGTCTTTATGATAACTGATCATCAGCAAATTTCGAGGTATAAGTAAGATTGTTGGTGGGCATGTCTGCTTTGTAAATCAAATACAGAATTGGACCTTATATACTCCCTTGAGGTAACCACGCCCCTGTTGGTTGATGACAGCTTAAGCAGTTTCCTTCTTTTATCATAAATTGTCAGACACTTATGTACTTTTTCCAAAGGTTAAAGATATTCACTTGTGAATTCAGTTTAAGCCTGTTTAACAGGACCTCATGCCAAACTTTATCAAAGGCTTGAGTGACATCAATAAAGAGCATGGAGGACTACTTCTTTTCCTCAAAGGCTTTTCTTATAACCTGTACCAATCTGTGGGTTTTCTCGATGGTACTATGTTGACTACGAAAGCCAAATTGGTGATTTGGAATACAGTAATGGTCATTCAAGTTCAGGGTCAGCTTGTCTTTAAGCAATTTCTCGAAAAATTTGGATAAAGTTGGTAACAGACTTATTGACCTGCAAGACCCTGCCTTCGAAAGATGGTTTTCCGGATTAGAAATCATCTTTCCTATGGCAACTTTCCATACTGGCGGGAAATATTCGAACCGTTAAATGGCGTTGAAAATAAAAAGAATTATTCATTTTGCTGTGCAAGGCAGTTTCAAAAGCATTTTGTTGCTTGTTCTATCAAAGCCAGGAGCTTTTCTAACATGGATTTTAATTGTTTTTAAACTTCTCTCACCACCCTCGTAACTTTAACATTAGACGTGTTGTAATTATATCTAACAAGAGGATTTTCTATCTATTTTACTTGCCAGCAAGTCATGGTCAACATCTCTTGCTCTTGCTGTAATTTTATTTGTAGTAGACTTAAGCCATATATAAAGCCATACTAATGACTCCCTGGTGTTGCATGCGGTTGACTGCTTGGTCTGATTTGCTCAAACTCGCAGACATCAATGTATGAAATTTAAAGACACTTTATACTTTGCCAAAGAATCCGTTCATTGTAATATGTTTTCTTGTTATGGTTGGTTTTTTTAACTAAAAATATAATTCATTTTTTATGTTTTCTACAGATGATTACGGCTTCTTTTGATGTGATTTCTCAAGTTGCCATCTACAGATTCTTAAATAACATTAAAAAGCGTTAAATAAAAAAATTTTAAAAATAGAAAAAAAATAAAAGGAAATGAAAGGAAATGAAAGTAAATGCCACTTAATGTGCATATTTAACAAACGTAACAATTTTCTTCTATTCGAGCACATAAAGTCTGTTCAAGTGCAGCTAAGGACGAATATTATGCTTGTATGCCGCCCGTTGAGTAATAATTGCTGGGGATAAACAGCAATTGAGGAACAGACTATAAAGGATGACTATAAATAAATAAAGGCAACAAATTTAATCAATTTATGCTTAGTTTCAGTGTCAAGTATGGTGTAATTGGATTTTGTTATGAGCATTATTGCTACCTTTGAAAAATGGCCAAGAATTTTTGCCTGGCAAATTAAAGAGTTTTATTATTAAGTAATTTACAAGGAGTTTAGTCTAAAGTAGAAAATAATTTTCAGAAAGAAAAAATAAGTCTTTTATTTCTAAGAAATTTAAAAACCAAAATAAAAACTGTCTTTGGTAGTTATCATCCCATTTATCTTGTCCAAAAGCTTAAAACCTTTAACACGTCTTTGTTCTTCAGCATTAAACCTAATTTGTATTCACAACTGGAAAAGTAGAAGAAGCCAAATTTTTGTGTTAAAGATTTAATTAATTTTCACACAATGTGGTCAATGCAGCTAATCTGACAGCAGCTTAGAAATCACTTTACAACAGCTCAAGCAAATACAGAAATTGTTGAAACTATACATCAAATCAATGGCAAATAGAAAATACAAAACTAAACTACACATTAGTTCTTCATACATTTTCTAGTTCTCTATTCATATATTCCCCAAACATTTAATTGTCCATTCATCTCCCTGATTGTTCGTATATTCATCACAAACATCCACAAAATTATTGGCAGCCAACATTTTGGACAACATCAGCACGTTGAATTGATTAAAAGACGTGTTTTGATTTCATAATCATTTATTTAAAAGGCAAAATTATTCTCTTGATTTAGTTTTCCAGAATTTTTCAAACACATTGTCATCTTAACACATTTTTTACCCAAAAGAATTAGACAATTTTCACGGAATTTTGATTTTCATTATTCTCTGTTATTCCAAAATAGATGATTAGACAGCCAGCTACAGGGTGCAAACAATAAGCAACATTTATTGAAATAATATGATTATTTTTGGATTTAAAAAAGGGATCACCAGACAATGACTTGTTTTACAGCCATCCCTAAACAAAAGCGGAAAGCGTTTTTTAGCTGTCAAAAGTTCTCATGCCCATACATTTTGTATGGAGCATACCGAAATAACGCGGCGGCAACGCAACGGTAACGCTTTGCAATTGGAAAATCCGATTTTGACAGAGCGTTTTGTAGTGAAGTTAGTTGAAGAAGAAAACAATTGTAAACAAAACAAAAAAACAAGAAACAAATATATTTGAAATTAGAAAATTTGCCATTTGCCATCATCCTTAACACCAACAAATTTTCTAAATCTTCCAATTCATCCAAATAACTCATTTTTTAAAATTAATTAATTTTATTTTACTTTTAATTAAAAAGTCACAAACACTAATATCGTCCGCACAGCTGTTTTAATAATCAGGGTCGCTATATTTATTTGTTTGACAACCCTGTTTTTATCGTTTTGACATAACGTTGCCGCTTTTGTTTAGGTATGGCATTTCAGCGGTAAAGCTCAGCGGAAAAAAACGTTCCGCTTTCCGCTCTTATTTAGGGATGGCAGTTACGCTTCATAATAAAAATAAATAAATAAATAAATAAACAAACCATATTCAGTAAATTATGTTTCAGCCGCTTTCCTAGAAAAAAGGCAATTATTAAGTTTAAACAAATAATATAAGACAGACAGTCACGGACAAAATAACAGAGTGCAGCTTACTTTGGGTTGTTTCTTTGGCAGCCTTCTGTAAGACAAATTTGTTTTGAAATCTAAAAAGATTAAGTAAATTTTTTCCGGCTGCAAATGGTCCTGTTTACAAAACCGAAGCACTATTGCTCATTAAGAATCTCAAACATATAGTAACATTGTTACTGACTAACTGCCTGATTTTTCGTCGTAAAGCCCAGACGCTTAGAACTTAAAAATTGAAATTGAAACTGTTGGTACCTCCCCCAAATGTGAAGATCAACCAAGATGGAATTTCAGCAAATTCGAAGCTAAAGTAAGTAAAATTGAACTTAATAAGTAAAGATCAGTAAACTGCTATCTCCTAAGCTATACACGATAGAAACCAAATATTTCCGTAAGGGGTATGCAAAGCTTCATTCTGTTACTTCTAGACCAAAAAAAAAAAAAAAACAAAAACATAATTCAACTTACGTTTGACCATTTTAAAATATAGACCGACCGAAAAAATAAATTATATTTCGGATTTGTTATATTAATTTCGTAGCCTTTAAACTGAGAGATGGATGATGCTCGGCCTTTAGTTAAGTGTTGCCGAAGAGACTTTTAATAGAAAAAAGCATAGTGTATATGAAAAGTAAACTTCGTCCTAACTCAATAGAAAAAAGCATAGTGTATATAAAAAGTAAACTTCGTCCTAACTTACAAAATAAAAAAGACGGAAAAACAGTCATGCCGTATCTCTTTCCCTTTTACATGTAAGTTAAATAGGTGATGTTTACAGCCAAAAGGCACTTCTTCCGTTCAAAGAGTACTGATGATAAAATTGCGTAGCTGCTTTCGAAAATGCATTCTACTCGGTTAGTATCTGTAGAAAAACCTGCTTTTTTTAAAAAAAAAGTTTCTTTCAACCTTTACGGAAAATATTAATTTTTTCTTACAAAAAGAAATTATATGAACTAAAGAAAAACTAAAAAGCAAAAATTTCTATTAAAAACAATTAGTTCAACAATAAATAAAAATTAATTTAAAAAAAAATACTACTTTTAACTAATGGCAATTAAAAGAAACTAACATGAGCTGCTAATTTCCTTTACCAATACCAGTTAAATAGAATGCATTTTCGAACCCAGCTTTGGATTTTAGTTATTAGAACTCCTGTTTGACTTTAAACACCCCATATTTAACTTACATGATTTTACCTAGAAAGGCAAACGGAATTTCTTCCTCGTAAGCTATAACGATGTTTATTGAACTTGTTGTCTTAAAACAAAGCGACGAAAATTAAATAAAAATGTTATTTTGTTTTCAACCTATGATAGTCGTTTGATTTTTCTTAAAAATTAACTGGAAAAATTAAATTTTAACTATATACGGCTCCGGTACTCCTCATCAACGCAGATTGGTCCAAAGATTTTCGATAGAGTTTTCATCTTGAACACTCCATATAATTTTACGGGTAGCATTAGTGTTTAATAAAAAGTGATTTTTGACTGGCGGAAGGTGCTTTTGTTTTTAACTGTCTGCTTAGACCAAAGTAGCATCTGTAAGCCAACGTTTTTCTTACTTTTATCTTTTATGACGGTACCGAGGAGGATAAAATTGCTGAATATTTTAAGGTTATAGTTTCTTACAGCTAAAACCGAGCCTACAATCCGCCTTTTGTGTTGATACAGGATGTCTGTTGACAGATTTATATTTTCAAACTGAAATTAGAAACGTAATAATTAACACAAAGCTTTATTTAAAAGCATTGAACGATAGAATGGAAATGCGGATTTAATTTTTTAAACAGTATATATTCCAGATATCTCTCGTCGGGTTGAACACACTGTTCTAAACGTTGCAGTAAACTTGGATCAATTGCGCTCATTTCTCGACAAATATTTTCCTTTAAAGCACCAAGAAATCGGTGATTTTCATTTTAAACCCTTTCTTTAAGGTAGCCCCATAAAAAACCAATGCGAGTAAGATCAGGTGACCTTGGTGGCCATTGGATGTCCCCAAAGCGACTGATCACTTTTTAGGGGAAATTTCTCCGAAGCAAATTCATCGAAGCACTGGTTGTGTGTGCCGCTGTCTCATTTTGTTGGAACCACGTATGTAAAGATTACGATGGATGAGCTCGTAGGTTTGGCAAAACCACTCCGTAATCGTGCGTCGAAAATTTTCACCATTTTCACTCGTCGTCTGGCCTCGTAAATTTTCATAAAAAAAAATGGTTTAATTATTTCATGCGTGCATGAGGCACATAAAACAACTACCCTGGGACAATGCAATGGATTTTGAAGTGTTCAATCGAGGGTTGCAAGTTTCTAGAAACCCGTAACGGCAGTATTGCTTGTCGACGTGAGCGTTAAAGTAAAAATGAGCGTCGCCGCTCTAAAAATGGGATTTTCAGTGAGAAAACAGTCCAATATGGTTTTACAAAATTTTTTGCGTCAGAGTCACTTTCTTTCAGTTTTTAAAAATTTCTGAAATTGAAATAAAAAATTCTGAATATAACTAGGAATTTCTAAAATTGAACTAGAGAGTTTTTAAATTGAATTAAAAATTTCTAAAATACTATTCGAAAATTCAAAATTTCTAAAATGATAATTTTTATTTATTGTTGGACTAATTGTTTCTTAATACAAACTTTTGATTTTAGTTTGGCTTAAGTTCATATAATTTCTTTTTATTAGAAGAAATTATTATTTTCCGTTAATGTTGAAAGAAACTTTAATTTTAAAAAAGCAAATTTTTTCTGCCGCTACTAGCCGAGTAGAATACATTTTCGAAAGCAGCTACGCAATTTCATCATCAGTACTCTTTGAATGGTAGTAGTGACTTTTGGCTGTAAACATCGCCTATTTAACTTACATGTAACATGGAAAGGGATACGGCATGACTGTTTTTCTTTCGTTTTTACTTTGTAAGTTAGGACGAAGTTTACTTTTCATATACACTATGCTTTTTTCTATTAAAAGTCTCTTCGGCAACACTTGAGTAACAGTTGAGCATCATCCATCTCTCAGATGGAATGAAACGCTTTTTGTTCTGGTATATTATATATATCATTGATGGAAATTAAGACCTTTTTTTAAAATTGCATTAGTAATAGATTTTTTAAATCCTAGTGAGGCTGCTTTTACCGTATTGAAAGTCATGGACTATCACGTATACTTCCTCAACCAGTTCAATGTTTTCGGAAGTCCATAAAGATCGACAGGGTTCTGGTCGTGAGATTTTCAAAGCCGAGGAAGTTGCGCGAAATCTCTGCTTCCACGGAATCTCTGTTCCATCACGTGTTCGCCAAAAACCAAACTTTGAACAAAATTTTCGACAATCAAATACGTAGGAATCATTACTCTTTAAAAATGGCTCAACAACGAACGCGCGATGCTCACTCGAACACTGAGACATCGTGACTAAATATTCCACACAGTCGATAATTCCAGCCATGCCACACTCCCTCCCCACCGTTTATTCCTTTTTGAAATAATCGTATTTAAAAATCAAAATTTGCCACCAGTCACCCTGCATTTTGTATAATGCTTTATCGTCCCTTTTTTAACGAAATTTAATAAATATATATGATTATGGGTATGAGGACTAAAGAAAAACTTCAAACAAACAATTGTTGCAATTGTGTTGCATCCATAATTTTTGGTTTATCAAATACCAAATGTTATGATTACAATCATGTTACCATAAAAAAAATTTTCAACGTGTGAGTTTTGCTAGGAAACGGAAGTTGGCTGTCAATTTACTTTTAATAAAAATATCATTATTTGTATTTTTATTTTAAGTGTGATTTAAGAAGAGCATTTTACACTTTAAATAATTTTATAAATATGAAATATGGAATTTCATAAATGAAAGTAGGAAATTACAAGAAGATAAAAAAGGTGAAGAATAATCAAAAACAAAATTATAATTTCCGTTTTTTCCAATTTCCGCCAGCAGACTTGTGTTAAAGATATTTAGCTTGAACAAAACTTTATTGTTTGGTTTCATTCAAATTGTACAAATTTGATTTCAGCTTAAGCAATATTTTATTGTTTGGCTTTCGAGAGTAGATTTTCTTAAGCACAATTTAATACTTTTGTATTCGCTTTAATCTTCTGTCGGAAATAATTGTATTTTAAATAAAACTGTGTTAAATAAACATTAATGGAATACGTATAACATTTAAAGTCATTTATTTAAATCCTGTATTTTTAAGCATTTTTATTAAACTTACGTTCATTTATTAAAACAAAATAAAATCCATATCATTGTTGAAAAAAAATATTATAAAATTGGTTGGCTGTACAAAAACAAAAACGTAGAGAATAAAAATCCACCTGCAGCACATTGCAATGAAAAATCGCTTAATGACACCATTCACACATTTACACAAATACACATACATTGACTCACCACATTTGTGCCTTTAGGCTTTAAATTCTATGGAATTGTTTGGAATGAATTTTTTTAAATCCTTCTGCTCTTGTTTAATTTTTATCCAGTTTGTATTTTTTTATGCCTCAACGGTTTTTTTTAAATATTTTTCTTTATGCCTCTTTTTTTTTGTTCGATGCGGTTGTTTTGTCTGTGCCTGTGTTTATGTAAGTCTGTCTATCAGTCTGTCTGTTTTGTTTTACCTCTGTCGTTTAAACCTCCTGGGTGGCATTGTCTACTTTTGCTGCCACGATTTCTACTACCAAGTGGCAGAATCATTTGTCAGTTACATTTTTTTTTGCTTATTTTTGCTACAAATTGCAATTGGATTTGTTACTCTATTTTAATTCTTTTGTATGTTAATGTGTGCTTTAAAATAACCGGAAGTGCCGTAGGGTGTTAAGCTGGGATACAGGGTGAAAATTAAAAAAACAATAAATAAAATCCGTTGAAAACATGCAAAACTACTGCTGGATCTTAAAACAAAAGAAAAGATATTTGGACGATAAATTTGTCAATAATAACGTATCTCAGAATTTCAGAAACGAATATGGCCGGATGCCATCTTCGTTTCTGGTACGGCTACTAGAAGAATTTCTCAAAATTAGGTTTTTTTTTGTTTTAACTGGACAACCAACCTATTGGCTTATTGGCCACAATAAAATTTCTGTCACTAACGCAACTTTTTGAAATTGACCTTATTTGGATTTTCCTTCAGACCACACACTTTCAATAGTCACTATTTGGGTAAACTAGTTAAAACTTATATAAAAATATAAAGCCCTCACTACCTTAGTAAAACGCCGAAAAACATAAATATTAACTATTATATTATCCTTGACAAACATATTGAAAAAGCCGCTAAATACGTTTCTTCTACCTACTGCTAAACTGGTTATAACAGAATTCTTTCCGCTGATGTCGGACAGCCTTAATCTAAAAAAAAAAAGCCCGAACAAACAGCCAAAAGCATAGATCGCCCAAATTTTTAACTAGGATGGCTATGCTGCATCTTATATATCCTTTCAACATTAAGGGGTTTTTACCCTATTTTTTTCAAATCTTGTATGTCTAGGGGTGGAAATAGGGGGTAAGTATGTTCTAGGAAAATGCTTGCAAGGAAAAACGAGCTTTTGTCAGTCCCAAATTGGAAGCCTGAAGGCTATAGGGGGGGATTTATTACAATTTCCCAAACTTTGTATGGAAGCTCCCTTAGGCGATTGTAAGAGGGGGTATGTATGTTCTAAGAATATGTTTGAGAGGAGACACTAATGGGGTCGGTCGTACACTTGATTTCTCTAAAACAGCCCCCTTAGGTGATGTTGATAGGGAGTATATATTTAAGGAATATTTTTGGAAGAAAAAACTAATAGGGGTCTGTAATACATTTTTTTCCTCTTAAGGCGACTCCGAAGAAATGGTATGCGTTTTACCCTTTACACAGTGATAAGGGTATATATTAGTTTGTCATTCCATTTGTAATTTCTTTAGTATCCTTTTGCGAACCCATAAAGTATATATATTCTGAATCCTTATAGATAGGGAAGTTGATATAGACACGTCCGTCTGTCCGTCTATCCGTCTGTCCATCTGTTGAAATCAAGTTTCCAGAGTCAAAAAAAGATGCGGACCAGTTATGGGTGTCTAACTGTTAGAAATATCCCACAGACGATCGCTGTTTAAAATCAGCAAAATCCCAAAATAACCCATTTTTTTAGGAAAAAATCCGTGCATATATCCCTATATATCTCATTAAATATAGTCATTCTTGCCACAAAACTTGGCACGGATGCTCTTAAAGTAGGGACCCAAATAATGGAAAAATTTTTTCAGATAGAATTAGGGGAAGTGGTATTATTCCTACAATTGCAGAAATTTAGTGAACTATTTTATACGCTATATCTCGGAAACTATAACAGCTACCGACTTAAAATGTTCTACAAAAAGTAATTGTATAATAAGACCTACACTTTTAAGAAAAAATTTCTTGGGTGGGAGCTGAAGAAGGGGTAGCTCTCATACAAATTAACAATTTTTACGAAACTATAGCAGCTATCGACTTCGAATATTCTACACAAAGTAATTATCAAATAATTCATACATTTTGAAAAAAAAAAGTTGCAGGAACAGGGGGACTAAAACATCCCATAAAAATTAACAACTTTTATTAATCTTTTAATATGAATAATGTCGAAAACTTTTAAGACTCTCGACCTCAAACCTTCTTTATCTATTTCTATTTTTCATTCGGTACAAGTTCGGCACAAGGTATTTTAATTATATTATTTGCAGTACAAAATAACTCGGTTGGGTTTATTAAAAGAACAATGTAAAGGGTATATAAGATTCGGCATAACCGAATATAGCGCTTTTACTGTTTTTTTTTTTTTTTTAATTTTAAAAGGAAACACTGTTAGGAGCTAGATAAAAGGGGTAAGAATGTTTCGCAAAAATGCTAAGAAAGAAAAACTAATGGAACCCGGTCTTACATTGCCCCCATGTAGGGGCGATTCCGGGACAGTTGTAGAGGTTTTTATGTACAGCTTTTAGAGAAAAAAACAGAGTAGTCGTAGTTGCCGGCTTATACCTCTATCAAGTATGAAGCGATATTTCTGAATTTTGGCAGCTAAACTTCATGTTTTGAAACCCCAAACGACTCCAGGGATTCTAAATGTCCTTTAGACACTTGATTTTAATACATTAATGGGCAGACAGACAGAGCGCCATCGTTAAATAAAATTTACTATCTACAGGGTGTCTTGTGACACATTTATATTTTTAAACTTAAATCAAAAACTTAATTATTGACACAAAGAGGGTTGAATGATAGAATGGAATTGCGGATTTGATATTTTAAAGAGTATGTCATCTAGATGTCTTCCGTCGAGTTGAACACACCGTTCAAAACGAAGCTTTGTGTCCTGCGTCCCACGAGAGATTGGGAGTTATCATTTTAACCCTCTGTTTGAGGTAGCTCCATAAAAACTTCAGGGGGGTTAGATGGCTGACTTTGGTGGTCATGGGATTCCCCTCAAGCGACTGAACAGTTTTTTTACATAAAAACTCTTTGCATCAATGCCGAAACTCTTTAATGTATTGGTGTGTGGCTAAGACAAATACAAGTAACCTTTTTGGGGGATACTCGTAAGAATTGCTACAAATTTCGGTGGTTATGCAATACATCACAACCGTGATAATATGATAAGCCTAATGATGTTTTCCAGTTTACAAAGCGAAACATTGCCTAGTTTTTCGTTAAATTTATACCAAAAAAATTTACACTATAATACTGCAGTTTCCGGTAATATGCCCAATGATCTCTTGTTCCTCATAATCCTCACAGATCCTTAAATAATCTGGATTATGGCCATCCCTTAGATCCTTAAAATTCTCAATCAGGGATTTTTGTTCGTTTGGCAAGCATTATAAAACAATGCGAATTTTTCTTCCAAAAACTTTTGTTAAATTTTTGAACACAGAAAAGAAAAAAAATGTTCATCCATTATCATCTTAATGATATTTAAGACAGTTTGTGTGCACCTGGAAGACTCATAAATTTGTCAGATTTGGAGGTAAAGTCTGGATAATCTCTCCGCTATTATCAAGGACAATTTTGGGTTCACAATCATGCAGTTAACATTATAACTTTTGTAGATTTTACTACTTAGTTTTTATTTTTCTAATCAGCCTTTTTTACAGCCCTTTTTAGGTCTCCTTCCTTTGACCTGCCTATCTAATTATTTGATTGCGTCACCCTGTACTTTTCTACTTTTAATATAAGAAGAGGGGCCTACTTCTAACGAATTACAAAAAGTCATTCACATTTACTTTTATAAAATCCATTGCAGTAACGCGTTAGCATATAAATTCATAGCTTTTTGCAATATCTTTGCAACAATAACAAATAAAATCAAACAGACAGTTTTTCTCACACATACATACACGCAAACAAATACACGTATACATACATGCTTATATATCTATCCTTGATAAAACAAAACGTAAAAAAGTGTGGTAAAAGGATAAATAGTTTTTTTCGTCATGATTCCCCCACAATACTGCGCACATTGCAACAAAATAAAGAAATTTATTTTTATTTCTCTGTTAAATTTAAGCAAAAGAAACCGAAGCATATTTGCAGCATAAGGCCAAATCGAATGAATCTATAAAGCGAAAAGGCTTACAAAGATACATATAAGTGAACCATTACATAGCGAACACATAATGAAAATGCAATTAATTTCTCGTTTCGTCTTCCAATTTTTTCTTGTCTTTATTTTTTTTTCTGCGATAGATTGAAAAGCAGACAGACGTACAGACAAGTAAGGTTATAATGTTGATGGTGCTCAATAGCCTTTGTTGCTTGCAGCACTTAGTAAAGAGGGGGAAAAACAAAATATTTATATGATTGTGACTTTTACTCTGAACTCAAAGCGTTTGGATGCCTGTTAGTTGGAAAAGTGTAGAGTAAAGGTTAAAATTATTATGACTTTTGCCGTTTGTTACAATGAGGTTTAAAAAATATGTATTTTTAACATTATTTACAACAGGCTGGCTCATGGTTGAATTTTACTTCACTAACTACCATCAGCCCACTAACAAAAAATGGGGAAACAAAATATTTGCGCTTAAAAAGAGATTTGCTTTGTAAATGATTTTGTTGTGCCATCTACAAAGTCAAGAAATTAATTAAATAAATAATCATAATAAATAAATTTTATTAAAGGGTAAAAATACGCTTAGACTATTAAATGGTTTTCTTAGCGTTTTATTTATGACAATTTTTGCTGAATTTATTTTTCGTAATTTCCTATGAATGCGAATTTTTAAACTGTTTAATATATCGCCGTTAAAAATTAAAAAATGCGTATCATCAAAAAAATTTATATAAAGTGTTTGATTGATTATGATTCTTTATGTAAATTAACATGCCTCCACAAATGTTAAGATCTCTGCGATCAAAAATATCACATTTATATCCAAAGTCAAACTTAATGCAAAGTTTTTTCAAAAACGAATGATATTCGAGTTAATAATACCCCGAAATCCTTACTCTGGGATAATATTTGCATGGAGCTAAGTCAAAAAATGGGCCCATCATCATCAAAAACAAAAGACTTCGTGACAGTACCAAAAAACTTATCTGTGTGGACAGACAGCCGGATGGATGGAAGGACATGCTCAAACCGACTCAGGAAGTGATTCTGAGTTGATCGGTGTATCTGAGACCATTACTTTTAAGCATAAAAAACAACTGCGCAAACGCATAACATCCCTATCATGTATGTAGTGTTCGTATAAATAAATAATAGATCCTTGATTTCCCCAGACATCTTCTAAGAAGTTTTGACAAGAGGGTAGTACCAATATTACATTCTCTTCTTTCACCACTTTATTTACCGAAGAAGATATGGCTCAACTCGTCTGGAGTAACCTCCAAGACTTATTAATTCAGCTGGCGGCTGTGTATCGCGTGACTCAACCTTACTTGGATGTGGTTGCTACCGTTGTTTCTGAACTTCCCCCCTTCAAGTCTTAAAATAATACCCATGGGTAAGTGTCCTTTATTTTAATTGTCCATTAGATTAAATGATAAGTTTTTAATAAAAGATAGAGCCTTCGGGCTTACTTTTTATCAAGGACAAGTGTCTAAGTCTGTTTTCTCAGGGTATCAACTAAGCAATGTTCAGTTAAGCCGAAAGTCTAACAGACATGGGTATATCTTTCGTTCAGCTGGACCACAGTTGTCTCTGCTCTGGTTATATTGGTGGAGAGAATCGAGTCTTTATCCGCAATGCTGTCAGATGGTTACCTGTTTAGGGGTAGTGTGGGCGAAAATACAAAGATCCATCTAAACCGAAATGTTTAATAATATGATTTGTCCCATGGTTCGGCATTTACAGATAGTTCTTGGATACGCTGTGTCATATGATACCGGCATCTTATTTGTGTAGACCTTCAAGGGTTAAGGTGGTTAATGTCTAATAAGGCTTAAGAAATTATGGGAATGCCCCTGTGATGTACGCGGCGCAGATGATGGTAAAGTCTCTTTCGGGAAGACAAGTGGTGGCTGTGATTATCCCCAAGCGGGACAACTAAGAATTGAAACTGTATACTAGAACTTGTCTTATGTTGTACTAGAGTGATCTCCTTGACAGATCTTTTACGAACTTTAAGGTTTGGAAGAAAATTGTATTTTGGTATTGATAAGGCTCTTTCGTAGCTCTGACCCTTACCGCTGAGTCCATACTTTTATTGTAAAACTGCAGTGAGGTACGACCTTCTATTGCTTTTTTAAAAGCAAGCTCATTTGCCATCTCGTTCCCCTTATTTCCCTTGTGTCACGGAACCCACTAGATGTGCACTGGTATCATGATACATAATCTACCAATGGATTGTTTGCAGGGTTGAGTAATTGAGAAGCGAGTTGGGTTCACACAGACTTTCTTAATCTCCGCCTGTCCATCAATTAATATGTTTACCCAAGAACTCTCAGTTTGAGAGGGAAAGGTAAGATCGGCAGCCAATAAGGCTGCTAGAATCTTCACCTGAAATACACTGCAGTAATCAGGAAGTTTAAAGGATTCCCTGCCTAGTTCCCGGATACAACCTACAACAACTTATTTTCTTCGTTAAAATTTTTGTTTTTGCAATTAACCAAATATTTATGTAGTTGTATGTACAAGGGGGGAAAAAAGAATTCACCTTATTGGAAGATTATTTTATTTATGCAAATGGCGGTAAATGTCAAATCTGTTTTGACATTTGTGTACTGTACAGATGTAGAATACAAGTGAACAAGTGATACACTCCCCAAGAATGCGGAATAATCGTGTCTACTTTTTTGCAGAACAATTCGTCTGTGGTGTTGGCGCAGTGCGAACTCCGTCGCTGATTTCCCGGTCGGCCGGCACCGACTGCGAAAAAACAATGCACCGTTTGGCCAACAACCTTGAAGAGCATGGGACTACAAAAAACGCTGTCAAGAGTAGCATTAGCCCGTCGTCCCTAAGAGACCAACTCCAGTCCATGCATAAGCTGCTGATTGTCGACCGCCAAACGCATCGCAAATAGCATCGAATGACTTATTTTGACCCACCTTGTATAAGATGCTACTTTATCCGCTTTTCACTGATTAATTAATAGTATCAAACAAATTTAGCCAGATATATTTTTATGCTCAGCGAAATGAATTTATTAAAATTAAAACACTTTAAACCGATATTTAAATTTGTCAACTTAAATTTTTACAAATATTATTTGAAATAATTTCAAAGGATTGATTCTTAAAAATAAAGCAAATTTAGTTTGCAGGACGAAAAGAAAACATCTAGCATTCAGATACTGATTTCACTTCTAAGTTTAACTCTTAATATTTCTGTTACAACTTATCACTTTCACTTTTCATTATTTTATACATTTTCAATCACACACCTGCTTCTCTTCTTTAGCGAATTTTCACAAAAACCCATTTGTTTTTATAAAATTCTTTTAAAACTTTAATGAATTTCTTTAAACATTTTAATGTTTTTTTTTCTATTTCTATATGTTTCTATTTGTCCTTCTTCGAGTAGGAGTAAAAACTTTACAAAAAATTAAATGTGTTGTAAAATACTTTTAACACTCATTTGCGGTTTTCTCATGTCTAATTAAGCGACATTTTATTTGTTCGGTTTCTCTATTGTTATTGCCACATTACTCCAACTCATTCCATACCACATTGAGTTCTTACAACATCTCGAAAAGAAAGAACTTCATTCTTGTGGGTGTCTCTGTGGAAAATATTGTTGCAAATGTTTTCATTTAATTTTTGCCACAAAATGTTTTGTTCTATTGTAATGTGTGTGGCACTACCTCCTCCTAACAAATGCAAAATTTGCACAAGACAAGACACAAAAGCAAAAGTTTAAAATAATGTACCGTTTAAATAATTTATTTGTATGTTAGTTTTTGTTTAAGAAAGGAATTCTTGTACTGGTGTTACCACTGTTGCCAATTTAGCTATTTTCTCGTCAAATCTAGCGATTTTTCTGTACACATTGCTATAAAATATCTGATTTAGCCATTAGCGGAAAATCTAGCGATTTTTTAAAGGTCCGTTTCACTTTTATTTAAACGTTATTACTTGTCAATATTGTTATAGCTTTATCCAAAGAAAGGTTAAATGGGGGTTTTCACACAAGACTAATTTTTAATCCGCACAAATTTTGTTCTTTAGTTTTCACACAAGACTAATTATGCTGGCATAAAATTGTGCACGTATACAAAGGTTTGTGTGTGTTAGTAGTTTCTTTGTTTATTTTACGTTTGCCACGTGTGTATGTTTTAGTTTTGTTCTGCTTGTGCGGGGTTGAAGCTGGTTGAAAAAATTGTTCCAACCAAAAACACTCTCTTCACCGAAAAAGCCAACAAACTGCGATTTTATGCCAGCACAATTAGTCTTGTGTGAAAACCTCCATTCACAGACAAAGTGTTTTTGTGTCTTGCTTTTTTGATCTACTGAGTTTGACACCAGGAATACTAAAAGTTTTCATAGCAAATAAGCGGTATTACAAGTACATCTTTGAAATAAATTTTTCAAAGTAAAACTCGAATAACGGTGTTTTTAAACATACACTTACATATGTACGTATTCTTATAATCAATTATGTATCTAGGTATGCATGTATATGAATATCAGTTTTAAGTAGTGTGAGTGTATCTTACAAGTAAAAATTAATAACTGCTGGAACTACGAAGTACCAATATCAATATTACTTAAAGTGGGTCCCAATTTGACCTATTTGATGTAGAAGATTGACTTCAGATTTTTAATCAAACAAACTATAATATCTAACATTGTTCTTCCTTTTTATTATGAATTATATTACTGATAGTTAACAAATTTAACTAAATTTTTCCTGCAAGGACTAGAGTCTTTTAATTTAATTTTTTTCAAATGTTTAAACACCTGTATTCATAATAATTGTGATAGATTTTTTTATGGCTTATTTGACAATTATTCCATAGAAATATGTCAAATAAGCCCTTAAAAAACCTTCAATAATAATTTTGAATACGTGGGATAAATTATATACATGCATACATTATTTTTTTAAAGTGTTTTATTTCTTTCGTGGCCTGAATTTCTTAAAAATTATTACATATTTTCTTATAAATAAAATTGTTTCAGATGCAACACTACTTTGGTTTTTTTAATATTAAAAAAAGATTAAAACTGTTTCCATTGGTAAAACTATTGCAAAATAACAAGATACACCTTTTTTTTTTGCAATAGTGTGGCCAGAAAGTTTAAAAACGATCTTTTGGCTATATATAGCTAAAATTTTTAATAATTTTTAATTTTAGCTATTTTTTAGCGTTTTTTTACTATAATTTAGCTATATTTTTGCGAAAAAAGTTGGCAACAGTGGGTGTTACTAAATATTTGCTGTTGCCGTTAGTTTGCACAACAACAATTGGGGACACAAATGTTTATTTTCTTACAAAATTTTCAAGGATTTTTTTTTCCTATGGAATTTTATTAGAATAAGTATTTTGCATTTTATGTTAAATAACAATGCCACAATTGAAACTCATATGTTTTAATATTTTTGTGTTTTTGTTTACTACAAAGAACCTTCGTTTTTTGCAAAGGTAATAAAGATGTGTTTACACTATGCAACTCGAAATTTCAATATTTAACTCTTAAATCTTTAAACAGCTAATCTTTACATAAATGATTTTTTTTAGTCTAGATCTATACAAGATTTCATTTAGTTTATTTTAAGCCTTAAAAAACTTCAACAAACTTTTGTTTAAATAAAATTTTCTGCCAGTGTAAACACACTCTGCTACAAAACACTACGATTTATAGAAAAATTTTCCTAAGAAAATGTAATGTCTTTTGCCAGCAACAAAAGAACACTCTCACGGTCTACCACTTATGTGCATTAAAAATGCATTGAACCTAAAACACGAAGGATATTTTCAAATTAAAACCAGCAACTTATTTTACATATTTTCCTTCTTTAATTTCTTTGTTTTACTACAACGTCTTGGCCAACATGATAATTGAAAAAGTTTGTGTTGGAAACAAATTATTATTTAAGAATTTATTAAAAAAATATTGTAATAAAAATTAATTAATTATGTGGTCTGTTGCTACAATCTTTATTAAATTTTTTTTTTATTTTTTTATTAAAAAAGTAGAAACCGGCTTAAAACTTTTTGGTCATAATTAAAATATAATACAAATTTATCTGGCTGATTACCTCATCGTTTAAATTTTTCGTAAGTTTGATGTTTAGTTGTATGACTTACTTTGTAATTTTAAAAATCTTAATTAAATTTTAATAAAGTTTTGCAATCAAATAAGTGCAAATTCTTTTTATTTATTTTTTCAGTTTGTAGTAAAATGTGTGTTGGCACTTTAAATTAATTAAAATGTAGGAAAGAATCCAAATTTTTTTCGTATTTTCGTAATTTAAATTAATTCTGAGGCACGTGGCAGGAGGTTGGAATCCAAGCAAATATGGTAAGAATAACCTTCTCTACGTGCTTTAGTATGATGAGGTTTTTATACGATTTACCTTTCACCTTTCCAGCCCAATCTAGGCCCATTTAACAGTATTCTTATTTAGGAAGCTACATGTTATAGCTATCAATTTTAAAACAGCCATATATTGATATTACTATGTAAATATACAGATATAATTTTTGCTTCTTAATCCATTTTTGCGAAGTACTTTATTTATAAAGATCTATTTTTTGGTTTTCAAACTCCTCAGACTTTTTCATGTATATTTTGTCGTTTACCAGCATATAACTGCACAATAAAATTTATCCGCATATTTTTATACCCTTCACATAGTGATAAAGATGTATATTAGTCTGTCATTCCATTTGTAATTTCTTTATTATCCATTTGCGACTCCATAAAGCATATATATACTGGATCTTTATAGATAGGGAAGTTGATATAGCCATGTCCGTCTGTCCGTCTGTTGAAATCAAGTTTCCAGAGTCAAATAAAAAGGTACAGACCAGTTATTTGTTTTTTACTATTAGAAATATCCCGCAGACATTCGCTATTTAAAATCAGCAAAATCGGTTCACTATCTACCGGGATATAAGCAAAAACCCAAAATAACCCAAAATTACTCAAAATAATACATTTTTTAAGACAAAATCCGCGCATATATCCCTATATATCTCAGTAAATATAGTCGTTCTTGCCACAAAACTTGGCACGGATACTCTAAAAATAGGGAATAATTTTTTCAGATATGATCAGGGGAAATGGTATTTCCCCTACAATCGCAAAAATTTTGTGAAATATCTCTTGCGCTAAATCTTAAAAACTTTAACAGTATTCGTACAATAAGACCTACACTTTGTAGGAAAAATTTTTGGGTGGGGTAGCTTCTATACAAAAAAAATTTTTATGAAATTTTTGATACGCTATATCTCGGAAAATATAACAGTTATCGACATCAATTGTTCCACAAAAAGTAACTGGACAACAAGACCTACGCTTTGGTGAAAAAAAATTTTTTTTGGACAGGGACAGGGGCAGGGGAAGGGGTAGCTCCCATACAAAAAAAGAAATGAAAATTTCGATCCGCTAGATCTGGGAAACTATAACAGCTATCGACTTCGAATATCCTACTTAAAGTAATAATCAAATAATTCATACATTTTGCAAAAAAATAGTTGGAGAGGAGCAGAGTGACTAGAACATCCCATAAAAATTAACAACTTTTATTAACCTTTTAATGCGAATAACGTCGAAAACTTTTATAACTCTCGACCTCAAACCTTCTTTATCTATTTCTATTATTCATACGAACGTTAAAATTTTGTAAAGTTTTCTATGGACTTTAAAGCTGGCACAAGGTATTTTTATTATTATCAAAAGACCAATGTGAAGGGTATATGAGATTCGGCACAGCCGAATATAGCACTCTTACTTGTTTTTAGTTAACGCATTTTGGAAAAAATTTAACGATTTTTATAAAAATATTTAACTGCCCCAATTAACGACTTACCTGTTTTTGAAAATTTAATGCCAACAATGGTTTCTGTATAAACTTTCCAAAAAAGAAATCATTTTTATTAGCATATATGTATTTTAACGTCAGGAGGTGCTTTTGCTTTTTAACTGCCTGATTACACAAAAGTAGCATCCATTAACCAATATTATTCTGCCTTTTATTTAAAAATTGTTGTTGTTAGTTTCATTTATGATGGTACTGAGAAGAATAAAATTGCTGACTATTTTAAGGACGTAGCTTTTTACAACTAAAACCAAGTCTACTAGACACCTTGAGTGTTTGTTTTTATTATTTATTGCCAGGCTTACTTTCTCTCTTTCTCGAATTTTCAAAGGCCACAGTTACTACGCGCACTGTTCGCCTAATGATGTCGGTTTCGTCAGCGTAAAAGGGTAACATGTACTGTTTTGTGTATAGTTACAGTTTTTTATACAGTTGGTATTCACATTTGTATCTCGAATAACCCTTTCAAAGAGAATATAAAAAAGATCAAACGAAAAGCTGTCTCCTTGTCTAATACTTCATTGGGTACTCAAAGGCCCGGAAGTATCCTTTTGTATTTAACTAGGGATTTTGTAGCAGTAAAGGTCTTCCGAAATTCAGTCATGGCTTGAGAAAACTTTTAAGTGTCTGGGATTGTCTAAACCGAATCGATGTTTGATCGTGGGATCGATCGTCTATCAAGACATCATCAATCTGGCCTTTTGTTTAACGAAATGCCGAAATCTGGTACTGCCAACTAACACAGCACAGTTTACCGTCGCAAAGATTACTATTCCATTCTGTTATCAAAAGCTTAAAATATAGGTTTCCTTCTTATTTTCGCGTTAAAGTCTCCTTGGACAATTTTAACGTTATGTCCGGGGCAGCAATCATATTCCCTCTCTAGGCGATCGTAAAATACATCTTTGGTCTGTTTATCCTTGTCTCCGATCGGAAAATGAGCACGTATAAGCCTAATGTTGAAGAATTTGTCTTTTAAAGGAATTGTGGACTCTTATCTACCTGAGTAAGCCTGGATACAAGGTGTTTGAGTCTCCGGCTAACCATGAAACCACTCTCATATCTTTCTGAATAGCAGTTATAATAAAGGCCATAAACTTTTTGGTGTAGTTGTGACGCCTTTCCCATTCCATCACGCATCCTGTTAGGCGGTAATATCATCCTTGTTCTTTTAAAATAGAATAGAATTCGAACCTTTAAGGTGCATATTTTCAAATTCCATTGATCTTCGTCTTTGTTTATTCATATGAGTTTTTACAAGGGTAAGTTACTAACCCAACGTGTGGCTCTCTCTAGCTTATTACCTTTAATGGGCATTAAAAGCATATACCCCAGAAGGCGCTACGAGGAGGCGAGTTTTCACAATTGAGATAAAGAAGGAATAATGCTTAGTCTGGAATTTGCCAATTTAAAACCAATCATGCCGTTATTTGATATTCGACTTCTCCAACGCCCGCCGTATGGATTTTTACCCTTTTTGGCACCGTTTTAATTTTTTTTCCAATATTACAAAAAGCCCTTCTTAGTGTTTCAAGCCTAGTCAGTCAGTATATCTGCTTTTAATATAACATATTTAAAGCAATTTGAAACCAAAGCTTATTCAATTAAATTTTTAAAATAAAAGTTAAATTAAATCAAATAATTTAATATAAGTACGTACATTTCTTTGCATTCCGCATTAAACTGTCAATTACAAACAAAAAAAGTTTCGCAAAAAATGTTTTTAAAAATTTTTAAATTTTTTCCCTTTTGCCAACATGCAGCATTTAACCATCCCTCTTCCCCAAACATTAAATAATTCCAAACACATGGCAAATGGCAATAAAACAAAAGTGTAGAATTGAACGTATCTTGTCTACAAAACACTTTGAAGTGTGTTAATTTTTAATGAATCAAAAAAATGTTTTCACACACATGCCATACTCGTTAGCACATACTCACACCGAGAAATATAAATTCACACAGAGGATGGATATCTATGAAATCATGCTTTATCACCTAAAAAAACAGTTTAAATTACTAAAAACAAGTGTAGAAGAGTGTAGTAAAGTTTTGTAAAATTTCCTGCAAATGTAGAATTTATTGAAATGAATTTAAAGGAATGACAGATAAAATAAAAATTTTTGTTTTTTACTTACATACATACTTATGCACATTTTGTTTTCTAGAAATTTTTTAAGGGAAAGATAAAAAGGAAAAACAAAAAATCTGTGATGAAAAGAAATAAAACAAATGTGAAACTAAGCTTGAAAAGTAATTGAACTTAATTCGATTCTTATTTTTTTAGGGCAGCACCATCAATAAAAAAAGGCAAAACTTAACAGGTGATGAAATTCCCAAAAAAGAAAAGAGCAAATTAAAAAAAAAAAATAGTTGCATAAAAAGGCAAAAAAAAAATAAATGAAATGCTTTAGAATACTTTAAGATTGATATATGTCATTTATCTTTATAAATTTTTTTAATGTTTTTCTTTTCGAATTTGGTTTTTTGAATTAAATTTCCAGTTCTTTAACCAGCATAAATAAATACAATTAAAGTCATCATCATTTCATATATTCAGTACTACTTCAGCCTTCTTTTGACCGTCATTAAAACGTTTACATTTCAATGAATGAAATGATTGACAACAATTTTATTTAATCTGCGTTTTTATGTATAAATTTAACAAATCCATACAATATACTCCATAGCGGTTTACTTACTTTACATTTTATTAAGAAAAAAATGATTGGACTAAATGAAAGAAAAACGGGGAAGGTAACCTTCAAAATCAAGATTCTGCAAAAAAAATTTAATTATAATTATAATTTAGCTCATACGACAAAACAGACAGTCAGAAAATTCTTTAATAAAAAATCTTGGGTTTAATAAAACATAATTTCTGTGTGTGCGTCTGTTTTTTTTTTTAAATGTGGACTATCCTGAAATAAATAATTCCTTATTTCTCACATTCTCAATGAAATGCTATAAAAAACCTCCAATAGTTTCGTCATGTTCGCACCCCAGTCCTTGCATAGGGGGCATTGGAAGACGTCGCACAGCTTGGCGATGGCGGCCAATGTGGAAAAAAAAAATGTTTGAACCTTAAAACTTGCAGATTTGTTTTATAGACTTCATTCTATAACAGTCAGAAAAAATTGTTTAATATATTGATTTTTCAAGAAGTTACGGCTTATTTGGTTTTTTGTGAGTAACCAAGATGTCAGAAAATATGCAAAATATAGCGAAAATCTTATGTGGGTAACTTAATAAATGTGGTCGAAAATAGGGATGATTTTTTCTTTTAAAGGGTAGTATTATGTCTCAAAAATATGACTCATCAATTTTTTAAAAATATATTTGCCACATGTTCTTTTAACTGTAATTTTAAAAGTGGGTAAAACTAGAAAGCATTATTTTTGAAAAGTGTCAAGGCCAGGTAGATTTTCAAACCCCCCTATAAATTGATTCAGTTTGCAATTGAATTAAAAAGTGTATGAGATGCATTACTGACTACTTACCTTCTTACTTACATGGCTATTGCAGAACATTTGCTCTATTAGCCGAACTTAAAATCGATTTTCAGATCTTCCACGCTTCTTCTCCATTATCTGACATCAAGTTTCGAAATGTCTTCTGCGTTATCCGTTACCAGGTTTGCCAATCTAATGACTTTCTGGCTTGAGCATCTTCATTCGTTCTCACAACAACACCTAGCTAATGTAAACGTTGAATTTTCATACGTGTAACTTTGTGAATGTCTGCAAACAGCTCATACAAGTCACGGCCGATACGACACTAATATTCTCCGTCAACACATAGTACATAGAGTTTCTTAAAAATCTTCCTCTCGAAAACTGCTTGTACTGCCCCTATTTGCTTTCGCAAGTACACATACTTTGGAACCATATATAAGCACGGGTGGTATCAGTGTCTTGTAGAGAGTTATTTTTGTTTTTTCGGGAGGTTGCACGAGGTTGCGCGAGGTAGATAAAATCGTTGACTATTTCAAAGTTGTAGCTTTCAACTTCCACTGTCTGAACAAACCGACTGGACGTCTTGTGCATTGATATCATCACCTTGGTTTTATTTGCATTTTGTTCATGATCCACTTTGGCTGATTGTTTCCTGACTTAAAGATGGAAGTAACTGCTCATGATTTATTGACAACCTTGTAAAATTTAAAATTGAATGCTGGCATATTATAATCCTAAAATTTAAAAACTCAAACCGACAGACGTTAAGGGTTTTACGTGACACCTATCCGGAGGGCAATAATTCACGTTGCTCTTAACACTCAGTTAAAACAATGCGTCCACCAGCGCCCCCAGAATGGCTTACCAGACCACCCAGGTTGCAATTCTCTGCCATGACTCTGTGCAAGCCAGAACAGAGAAGTTGGGCTATCTTAACCCAAAATGCGTCTCTAGTTTTGATCTCGTCATTTTCAATCGAAACAGATCCCCACCAACACGAGACATCTTCACACGCTTGTAAAAAAGTACACTATGTACTAATAGCCCACCATAAATAATTATAACATTTACAATTCAAAAACAACTTGCATAGATCAGGTGACTAGGTCCGCAAAAAGGCCAATGTGAAGAGTGTATAAGATTTGGCGCTGCCGAATATTGCGCTCTTACTTGTTAAGTTAAGACCTTTAATTAAATTTTTCCTTTGTCGTAATTCTAATTGTTTTAGGCTTAAAAGTGATCTCAACGACGTCTACCAAAAAGAGTATGCAATGAATGTTGAGCATGATGCTCTTCAGCCGCATATACAGTATTACTTTCTAGCAACTAAAGCCTAATGCTACCTTCAAAGCCTCAGAGCCAAAAATAAGTTTTCCATTTATATGCAATTAGGCTTTGTCGTTTACAATAGAACCTTACTGAAAATATTTTATTTAGTTTTTTTTATATTCAATTCAAAACATTTTTGAAATTTTTTTTAAAACCTTGGCTTACCTTCCCTTTTTCCCAACCTCTTAATCCACTTGAAGTAAAGTATATAAAAAGAAAGAAGCTGTTTCGGTCCACTCAAAAACTGACATCTTTTAGATGCATAAATGTCAAAATGATTATAACAAAATGTGTTTATCGTTTTGTAATATGCTCGAATGAACTATTTATAAGATTTATAATGATTGAAATGCTAAGATTTTACCCAAAAAAGAAAGACACCCAAATTTGTTAGGGAAATTGAAGCAATATTTCTTAAGCTGTCCTTTTTCTGTTTCTTTTGTGCTCAAATGGTTGACACAACCATTTTGCCACTTGTTAACACCCGTCCCAAAGGGAATATTATATATATTTAACTTTTTTGTAAACCATTCACTCATACAGCCAGTCAGGCATTTTGTCATACGTTTATTTATTCACTCATACAGTCATTGATTGTGAAAGTCTTGAATACACACTCTCTTACAAAAGAAACATGCACCCACTCGTAAACAATTTCCACGTTACCAGTATTCATTACACTTTATGCCATTGAAGTTTTGGATAGATGATGATTATGATGATGATGATACCCAGGTGCTGTTGATTTCTGCTTGAATTCTTCTATTTCCTTATCTAAAGACGTTGACAAAGATTGAATTGAAATCGCTTTTATGCAGATAATTTAAAATTTTGGTTAGATTTCCTTTGATGTTTTTTGGCTTTCTTTCTTTGTATGAAAGAAATATACATATTTATTTCTTTATATTTTTCTAAATAATTTAAATGTATGTATATTTTTGTGGTTTTTGTATTGTATGACAAAATTGCTCTTTTTGGGATAAAACGAATATTGCTGGTTTTGCTAAAAAAAAAGATATTTTAAATATTTATTTGAAAATTCAAATTAAAATATAAATAGATGAAAGTTCTAAGTATGAATTTGAAAAAAAAAACACATTTTAAAAAACTTTTTTGCTATTTTTAATGAAATATTATATTAAAATATAATGCTGAGTACAAAGAGCGTCATTTTTTACCATCGTAAGCAATCATTATAGTAAGTGTGTACTGATGGCAAAGACTGTAATATTTGATATAACTCGGTGTCGCGTATTGCGTTTTCAAACTAACAAGAAGGAAAAATATTAAAAAGAATAATTAAGATTTCCATAATAATCCCAAGTTCCCCCACTGATGATTCGTCATGTCAAGAATGCATGTTCTAATATCCACATAATGGTGACCTATTGGCTGTCTCACAGGTTTCTCCTTTTATGTTACATCCAGAGTCTTACCACTATGAGCCAATTATATCGCAGCATCCCGGAACTCAAGAAAATCTGACGTTGAAGGTTTCCATAATCCCACCAATGGCCTTTTTACAGTCCTTCACTAGCCTAGACCTGACCTTATGCATCTTAAAGGCCCTAACGACCGCCTGACTGTCAGCGTAAAGATTGACTTTCCTATCCCTTTGAATGTTTTCCGCCTTAAAATCCATTGCCTTTATAATAGCCAGTATCTCTATCCGGAGCGCACTTCACTCATTATTTAGTCTGTAGACCGGTAAGTCCCTTTTAGGGATATTTATAGGGGGTGTTCTCTCAAAACAGACCTCCGTAACCATATAGTCCATCCTAGGTCACCGGACTTAACTCGGATCCTGAATACCGATTTCTCAGTGCTCAAAAAATTTTCCCAACCTTACTTCGGGCTGCCATGGAGAATATGTGAATAATAACCTCCCTCTAGTACCACTTGTGGTGTACTTCTCATGGTATCAGAATAGCCAAGTGAAGCAAATCTTTGGAATTTGGTAAAAAGCTTTCTATAGCAGTTCTTTTCTACTTCCCACCACACTGCGCAAGCCTACACCAGAATAGGTCTTACAACCGATGTGTAAATCCAGCCTTCAACCTTTGATTGCAAGCCTCAGCTCTTTTTCAATAAATTTTTGCATGTATAGTGTGCATTAAAGCCATTTTTTGCCCTTTCCTGAGTATTTCTCTGAAATGACAGCTTTTAATCCAGGATAACAAGATGCCAGTTTTAACTTCATCCCATTGAGTGCTGGATTCTTAAGAGCCCCGGCCATATACTTCACTGTTTAAGGGAACTACTTCCGTCTTGTCCGGACTCATTCCCAACCTGTTCCCTGATGCCAATGAAGAAAGTGCACGCAACGCTGATTGCAGTAGCTTCCCGATGGCTGTAAGAAACTTTTTCTTGACCAAACTGGCTAATGATGAAGCAGGGCCGAGCCGTAATGATGATACTTTTTTTCATGTTTAAACGAATACCTCTATTAAGCTTTATTTTTAAAATAAAATATTTGTTTTCTCAGCTCTTTTGTATTTTAAATCTTAGTTTGACCCATTCAATTACTTTTTTAATAAACAGTAAAATCCCAATTATTGTTTCTGCTTGTGCTTGCATTGCTTATAATATATTTGTTTTCAACTATGGTCTTGCAAAATATTAATGATAGTGAAGTTGGTTCTAGGGAAAACCTCTACAATATGATTAGAATTCTATGTAGAAGAACTTCTGGCTTAAACGTATGTCACATAAATGCACAGAGTCTAAACAAGAAAGTTGACGAATTTCGTTTTATCTTTGAGGAGTCTGGTATTGACGTTATATGTGTTTCAGAAACTTGGTTTCGTACTGATGTTACGGATAACAACTACAACTTGGAAGGATATCGTCTGCTTCGATGTGATAGGTTATCTAACGCTGGAGGAGTAGCTGTCTATGTCAAATGCAAAACATTGAGCGAAGAAGAAGCTAATTTCGGGTGTATTCATGAGGAAATAAGTGCTTTAACAAGTGTTAACGATGTCCAACCTGCCTTTAATGCCCAAAAGCTTAAATACTTGTTTATTGAAGTTTTTAATGATAGACAAAAACTTCTACTGGGAACGATTTACAGGCCAAATAAAAGAGTTCCGATCGAGCCTTTATTGAATATTCTTGGTTACACAGATGTCATTTTAAGAGGTGATTTTAACGCCAATATTCTAATAGACCAATTTTTAATGGAGGAAATGAAAGCCATCGGCTTAATTTTAGTAAATAGTTCAATACCGACACACTTTACGTCCACCGCAAGTACTCTACTTGATCTTTGCTTTATAGACAATCCTTCGCGAATGCTTTTATTTGACCAACTTTCCGCCTCTGTTTTCTCCAAGCATGACCTTATTTTCATGGCTTATAACTATGAAACAAAAACTCAAAACCAATCAATAACATATAGAGATTTTAAGAATAAAGATTTTCAATCACTGGAAAAGACGTTAGCAACAATACCATGGAGCCAAATATACCAGATACCTTCTGTGGATGAACAAGTTTTTTTCTTACATAACAACATCCAATTTTTATATAAAAAATATGTGGTAATTAAAACTAAACGCATAAAGAATGGGAAGCCGTGGTTTACTTCCGAAATTAAAACTTTAATAACTGAGAGGAATATTGCATACGCGAGATGAAAAAGGTTTAAAACCACTGAACTCCATAATGTTTTTAAAACTTGCAGAAGGAATGTTAATTCTAAAATTAAAGCTGCCAAAGTAAGGTTTTATGAAGAGAAGTTCGAATTCGCCGTCTGCTCAAAAAAGAAATGGAAAGAAATTCACTCGATGGGTATCATTAGCAATTGTAAGAGGACAGTAAACACAATCGATGTTAACCAATTGAACTTGGAATTTGCCAATATACAAATGCCAGATGCTAATCTTAACTTTTACAATTGTACAGATGTATTTTCTAATATAAGCAGTGCTGATCGGCAACATGCACTATGTTTTAACTTTATACACGTTACCAAAGAAGACGTCCTTAAATCTTTACTAAGCATTCAATCTGGTTCTGTAGGACACGATGGTGTCCACCCAAAGTTTATGAAACTTATTATAACATATATCCTTTCACAGATAACACACTTGATTAACACAATAATAACAACGTCAACATTTCCAACATTGTGGAAATGCTCCAAAATAACTCCTATCCCTAAATCTGATAATAGTTATCGACCTATTGCAGTGCTTCCATTTCTGTCAAAGGTTGTCGAAAGAGTAATCCACACACAGATGACGCATTACCTGTACAGCAATGCACTACTATCTGACAGACAATCTGGATTTAGACCAAAACACAGTTGTATATCTACACTCGTCGAAGTCTGTGAGGAACTAAGGTCAAATATGGATGAAAATTTAGTATCAATATTAGTTTTACTTGATCACTCCAAGGCATTTGACACTGTCGATCATACCATACTCTGTCAGAAACTTAAGTACATGTGCCATTTTTCGAACACTGCCGTTAAACTACTTTCTTCGTACCTATGTGATAGGAGTCAAGTTATATATTCTGGTTTAAGTGTATCAAACAGCTGTTCCATAACAAGAGGTGTACCACAAGGCTCCATATTGGGTCCGCTATTATATACTATCTACTCCAATGACTTGCCATCCAGACTACGCTACTGTGGTTTGCAGATGTATGCAGATGATGTACAACTTTTTACTACCTGTTCACCATCTTGTATCACAGAGTGTATAGATAAGTTAAACTGTGATCTTGAAAATATATTTAAGTGGGCATCAACTAATGGTCTATGTCTAAATGCGAAAAAATCGAAAGCAATGGTGATATGCAAAAAAAAGTATTTTGAATTAAGTTTACCACCTATACTTATTAATGGTTCCAAAATTGAACTTGTTGAGAGTGCCAAAAACCTAGGAGTTATTTTTAATAATAGCCTTTCTTGGTCAAATCACATTAACGTTGTGTGTGGTAAAACTCCACAATGTTAAGACACTTATGGCTTATTCAGTATTGCACCCTTCTCACATTCGGATGTTACTGGCCAAGACATATATAATACCAACTTTAATATATGGATGTGAATTATTTTCAAGTTGTGATGCAATAAGCAAGAATAAGTTAAAAATTGCCTTCAACAATGTTGCAAGATATATTTTTGGACGTTAGAGATATAGTAGAATATCTCAGTTTTCACATCAAATTTATAATGTTTCCTTCGAAAATCTGATGAAATGTCGTACACTGCTATTCTTGCATAAAATCATCTATACCAAACAACCAGCTTATCTATACAAAAGGTTAAAATTTTCGAGATCAAATAGAGGTTTTAGAATTAACTACATTCGTTATCGGAAGTTAATATTTGAGAAACATTTCTATGTAAATGCCATCCGTCTCTGGAACGAACTTCCACCTAGTATACAGATATTAAGCAATGCAAAGCACTTTAGAAGCGCAATATTTACACACCTAGGTTGACATAAATAATGGTCATATCAATACATTTTATTGTTTTATGTTGTATATTTTAATAATTTTGTTCATGTTACTTGTATTTTTTTTATTTTGGCTTAACGTTTAAAATATATTTCAAATCATTGTACTATATCATGTTTGCCTATACCTCCCCAGTACTATTAAATAAGATTAATTCTTGTTGTGCTGTATTTTACAATAAATACATAAATAAATAAATAAATAAACTGGCCACATCGCCTGCATATGCAACTGTCTTTGTACCTTCAGCATGAAACTTTCTCAATATACCGTTAACCGTTAGGAGCTAAAATAGGGGTAAAGAACTCTAGATTGCAGTCACCAACTTCCTACAATCCAAAAAAAATTTTTGTTTTTTTTAATTTTCTTTAAAATTGGTTTAGAGCTTTATTTCAACCCCTTTAATACCCACTGTTTTCGACCACAAACTGATTTTCTATCATGTTTTATTACTTTTCCTAAACTCGATATATGTGTGCTGTTAAATTTCTAAATATAAATAGTAATAAATCTATTAAACAGTTAATTATGTTCGACGAATTTCGAAATGAGCACTTGTTGTGCTCTTTTTTATATACAGCAGTATGAACAAATGTGTTTAATTTTTTTGACGAATCGAAAAACTCGTTATTCGTCCCAGTTACATTTTCAGCAATAATTGTGTATTACTGTTATAGACAATATTATTAACAAAACCTTAAATCAAAAACTACTTTTAATTTTTAAATATTTCTTCTAGAAGGTGCCAGGCAAAACATTGTATGACTAACGGTTTTTAGTAGAAATTTGTGTTCAATTTAATATTATTTAAGCACTCAACTGATATATTACATATAAGGATATAATAAGAGCATCAAACACACTCCGATATACTTTTATAAAACATAAGACCACTTCAATTTATGATCCATACATGGAAATGTATATTAATGTACATATTTTTATGAAAACATGCAACCAAGTACTTGTATTAATACTTGAGTCCTGATTGTTGTATTAAGCAAATCTAAAATCTAAGCTATAAACTCTCAATATCCCTTTACACATCAATACAGGAACAACATACATGCACTTAAATGTAAACTCCCGTTAAGATGTTAATAGAGATGGGCTTGTGACAGGAGGCGTGACTCCTTCGTGTCCACGTAATTAAATTATAAATGTCTAAAAAACCCAATAAAAAAGTTTAAATTATTTTTATTTTCAACCCTCACCACAATTTACTTTATTTTACTACAGTATTACCATTCGTATGAACTGACTGTCACGAAATTTATTTTCAAATGTTTTTCAACGTTGAAAATGTTTTTTATCCAAATTTAGCCTTGATAGCTAAATAAAAAATGTATTGATGCTGAATTACATAACTTTGGTACAATCATTTCTGTTTAAGAAAGACTTGTTCATGTCTGATAATCAAAAAAATATTGTTCGAAAGTTATACAATTAAATTCTTGGTAAAAAGCTTACATATATGAAAGCATTAAAAAATTATCAATCGACTATCGAGAATTTTTTTTTTGTAACAATTGCCTAAACATGTCAATATTGGTGAGTGATTGACTTACTCATCTATCATTGTACGGCTAAAATGCATAGAGCTGGAGGCTGTGGTTACGCCTTTATATGCATAAATCTAATAAGACGAGATTACGCAAAACTTAGACCCGAAGGGGTTAAAATAGGCAAAATACCGAAAAAATGTGAATATTAATATCTACTATGCTATACACGATTAATAGCATCGCATTTTAATGGAAAAGAAAATGGAATATATCTTGCACTTTGTTAGAACAAGGAAACAAGGAAACAAGGAAAAACTAAATTTTGCAACTCTTTTTAAATTTTGACCCTAAGGGGCAGAAAAGGAAAAAAAAATTATATATTTACTTTAAATGTACTTTTTGTTACTTGCGAACAATTTTAAATAAATAAAATAAAGTTTGGCAGACTTAAAAATTATCTGAATATGTATTTAGTTTTTTTTTTAATCTTGGACTCTAAGCGACAAGAGAGGGTAATTTGGATACTGCTCAGGGCCATCTGGTAACTTTTCAACCAAGAGCTATAGAAGCACAATTCAAATTGCATTCAACAGATCTCGAAAATATAGAAAATACTTTGAATACCTTTTTTTAAAACACTGGCTCCTAAGGGGAAAAACGGGGAAATTTTAAAACTGCTTTTATCCATTTTGTAGCTTCTGTACCGGTAAAGGTAAAAGCAAAATTTGAATCGCGTTTGACAGGTATCAAAATAATATGAAAAAGTGACACAGATTAAGGTCAGAAGTCTACAAAATATAATTTTTTACACATTTCTTTCTTTATCAAGCTTTAGAAATTCAGGGTGACTGGTAACAGATATTTATTTTCAAATTTAAATAAAAAATATAACAAGTAAGAGCGCTATATTCGGCTGTGCCGAATCTTATATACCCTTCACATTGGTGTTTTAATGTGCCCAGCCGAGTTATTTTGTACTGCAAATAATATAACAAAAATACCTTGTGTGAGTTTTAAGCCCATAGAAAACTTTACAAAATGTTAACGTTCGTATGGATAATAGAAATAGATGAGGAACGATTGAGGTCGACAGTAATAAAAGTTTTTGACATTATTTATAATTAAAGGTTAATAAAAGTTGTTAATTTTTATGGGATGTTCTAGTCCGCCTACTCCTCTGCAATTGTTTTCTAAAATGTATAACATTTTATTTCGATATCTGTTATAGTTTCCGAGATACAGCGCATAAAATATTTCACCAAATTCGTGCAATTGTAGGAAAACTACCACTTCCCCTGATCCTATCTGAAAAAAAATTTTTCATTATTAAGGTGTCTACTTTAAGAGTATCCGTTCCAAGTTTTGTGGCAATAGTGACTATACTTACTGAGATATATAGGGATATATGCACGGATTTTGTCCTAAAAAAAAGGGTTGTTTTGGGTTTTCGCTTATATCTCGGTCAATAGTGAACCGATTTTGCTGATTTTAAATAGCGATTGTTAGCGGGATATCTCTAATCGTTTGACACCATTAACTGGTCTGTATCTTTTTATTTGACTCCGGAAACTTGATTTCAACAGACGGACAGACAGACAGCCAGGCAGACAGACAGACGGACAGACGGACATGGCTATATCAACTTCCCTATCTGTAAGGATAATTGATACAAAATTGAATTAAGAGCATTGAACGATAGAAGAAAAATGCGGGCAAGCGAGCTTCCTGATGAATATTTTCCTTTAATGCCACAAGAGGATAGAGCTTGTCACATCAAATAGTTCTGTAATTAAATAATTCCATAATAATGCTGCGATCATTTTTACCGTTGACCTTCTGCGCCTGGCCCCAAGAATTTTACGAAAAAATATGGTCTAATTATCTCATGCGCGGATAGGGCACACCAAACAGTTACCCTGAGGCAACGCAATGGTTTTTGATGTTTCCATCGGTCGATTGCAGATTTTTGGGGACCAGTTACGGCAGTTTTGCTTTCTGACGCGACCGTTTAAGTGAAAATGAGCGTCGCCGCTCCAAAAAATGGGATTAACAGGGCAAAAACGCTACAGGATCGTTTAACAATAATTTTTGCGCAAATTAAAGCCACTTTTTTCAGTTCTTGAACGACTTAAATTTAAAAAGGATGGAGCTTTAGATACTTTTTTAAAATTTCATGAATAATCGCTCTTGAAATGTCTCCACAGCAAACGCGCGATGTTCACTCGACAACTACGACATCGTAAATGACAAATCCGCACAATCAGTATTTCCAACAACATTACCCCCCCTCCGCGCCGTTTGTTATTTATTGAAATAATCGTTTTTAAATACATTAATTTGCCCCAGACACCCTGTACCAACATACCAGAATTTTTTTGGAGTTAACATAATTTTCGGGTAAGCTAAAAAATTAATCCCAAATTTTGTTTCTTTTTGGTCAAAAACTCACGCACATATAACTATGATTTAATACCATGTTAAATTTGAAGCCCATGTAGTTAAATGAGATTTCCAGGAGCGAATTCACCGATTTCAATAATTGGTGACATAAAAAGCCTTAAATATATGGAAAACTTTGTGAAGCTGAATAATAGACGATAAAGCTTATTTCCGGAGAGCAGTTAAATGGGGGTTATGTGAAAAAGAAGATCGATCATCATCAGTTTTGAAAGCAATAGGAAAAATATTTCGTTTCAGAAGTTTATTGTTAGTCGTTCAGTAAAATTGAAATTAAGTTATATACTTTTATTTTTATAAACTACAAACATCTGCACAAACGTATGATACTTTTACCATGCATGTTGTAAGGGTATTAATATTTTAAATCAATTTTAGGCTGCTAATTTATAAATCACTTACTCATAATCGAATAATTGTAAATATATGTTTTATAAATAAGGATTGTAATTTTCTTTTTGTAAAGAAAGTTTTCGTCCACGTGATTAGAGAAAATTTAAATTTAATATCAGCTTATTTGTCACCCAATAATTAGTCACGCTCACATCTGCAACTTGGATGTGTTCAACAATGAATAACATGTATTTGAACATATTCTCACTCAAATTATTACACTTTAAAACTTGTAAGTTCCTTAAACTCTGGCCAAAATATTGAATATTTTGAATTTTTGTTATTTAACTCACTTGCGCTTGATGTGTTGGAAAGCTTAAAATTAATACAACGGCAGCAGGAGAAGTTACAAACACACGTGGATCAACTAAAAAATTGTTAAAATTTCAATTTTCAGAAAATTTTTTTTAGCAAATTTAGCTGCAAAAATAAGTCTTTGGCTAGAAGTTGTTTTCCAATAATTCTTCAACCACCTACGTTTACAAAAAATTTAGCAAAAATCCAATATAAATATAATAGAATAATTGTATAAATGTATTAGACCAGATGTGAGATTTGGGTTGCTTTAGCATTACAATACAACAATTGTTATGTATTGAATAAAGTTCATATTTTTCTGATTTCAGTTTGCAAAAATTTTAAACTTTTTTGTGAGTTTCTTATTGTAAAAATTTAATTTTATTTAAGGATATTTTTTATATACTTATATTTTGGGTGCAGTAAAAGTATGTTGCAGATAACACAACAGAGATTTTAAAGGAATTGTTCATTTTTAAATTTAATTGGGGAATTGTAAAAATCATTGATATGGAAAGGTTAAAAAATCATTGGGTTACTTAAAAACTGATGATAATAATTAAATAAGAAAAATGTCTTCCTATCATTTACAAACGACAGCTTTAGCTTAGCTGTGTCTGATTTACTCCCTAACTATACTCACTCTTAACATACCTAACATATCAACTTGTCACTCCGTTTGTAATTAATACAGTATTTATTGGCAGTTTTGGATATTTATAGGTACGAAATAAGCCAAAAGATGTTGTTTGGCTCTCATTTTTTTCTAACTGAAAAACTTCAATTCTGTAATTTGATTATGCTTGTTTTAACCTTAAGAATTTTACTGGTCAAGACGATATGCCAAATGGGCCCTGTCACATTTGATTGCTATACGGGCTCGTTTTATGCAATTTTTTATCACTTCGGTTAGAACTTCGGGGGACAGATTCTCGCACTCCTGTCGAATGTATTTCCTTGAGGACTCCCAGGGTCTCGGGCTTGTTCCCGTAAACACAGGACTTCAAAAACCCCACAAAAAAGTCTTGGACAGTTAAATCGGGCAAGCTTTCGGGTCAAACTTAGTCACCAAAATGAGAGATGAGGCGACCCGGGAACGCCGCCTTCAGAATATTGGTTGTGGGTCGAGCAGTATGTGCTTTGTTAGAACCATATGTTTTTCAGCCTTAGTTTGTTTAATTGCGGCAGAAAGAACTCAGCTAACATGGCCATATGGCGCGCACCGTCCAAAGTTGTCGTTCGACCAGCGGCGTTCTTGAAAGGAAATGGCCTGATTACCCCTCCAGCGTAAACAGCGCACCATGCAATCACTTTGAGCGGGTGTAATGGCTTCTCCTTTATCAATCGTTGATTTTCGGTGCCCCATATGTGATAGTTTTGCTTGTTCACGTCCATCCTGAGGTGAAAATGAGCCTCATCGCCCATTATGATTTTGGTCGAAAAATCGTCCACTAGGGCCTCGAGATTGAGGGTGGCTTGGGTGTAAGCTACACGCTTTGAGCGGTCTACAGGCAGCAGCTGATGCACGAACTGGACTTTTAACGGGAACTTAGGTAGTTTTTCGACCGAAATTCGCCTTAGAAACGACCGGCTGATGGTTAATTGCAAGGTACGGCATCTGGTCGATGTTTTTGGCAACAGCTCAACATCTCGCAAGTGGTGACCATATTCTCAGCAGAGTGGAAGCTCCGGGGCCGGCCGCTCTTGGCAGCGTCTCGTGTGGTCCTATACCCTTCAAGGTTGTTGGCCAAGCGGCGCAGCTTGATCTGGATCTGCACCTTATTTTAGTAAATACAGATGCCTTGAAGACGGTGGGCTAAATTGGAAACAAAATTGGTTTTGATGGGAGCAAGGAAAGTGGTAGCCTTCTGTGGTTGCCTCAGCTTTATAAAATTTGTATGTGCTACATCTGGAATACTGTTACAATTATCGGTTTCAAACTTACCTAATCAGGGCTTGAAAGTACTTTACTGTAGTAAAGGGTGAATTTCGGAACATTTTGTTCGTACCTCGTATAAGTACCTTTACGCCCGATGTAAAGTCCAGATTAAAAAACGATTAGTCAGACTTCTTAGTTATGCAACTATTCGATCTTGTAAAACACCAAAAAATTTTTCCGGAAATTTATCTGAAAAAGGCTGCAGTACAGTATTTTTAAGTCGGCGAGAGTCCAAAATCTAGTTCTTCTGGGTAAATAGTCTTCACTGGGCTTACTCCGAATCCAGCGGTCGCTATCTGCGTAGGCTAGCACTTTACTTTCATACTTTTCAAGGTCCCTTTAGGTCCATTGATAATCAACAGAAACTGTATGCCTGTGCCTATGCTCAGGTCCATATTGAGCATCTTGCCCTTTATTATAATACCAATCTAGTCTACTAGGATGATACAAGGCTGACAGAAGCTCCTAATGAATTGACTCCAGCTTAATTAAATTGAATGATCATACCGTCACAGAGACGCATTATCAAGTTTACTTCCTTTGTGCCCAGAGTAAGATTAATAATTTTTAAGTATATGTTCTAAGATAATCAGAAATTCATCAAGGCATTTTGTTAAATTTATAAAAAATTTCCAAAAAATATGTAAATGGTCCCTCAAATATAAGATGGTTATGGCAAATGTAAAACGATTGCTTTAGACAATTTGGATGACTAAAAAAATTTATTTGTTTCATTTTTTAATTTATATAAAAGAAAACAAAACTTTTAAAGAAATTCTTGTGAATTAAATATATTTTAAGCTAAAGATAATAGAAATGTGATTATTTAATTTTATATTTTAAAAACTATTTTTGCTCTTGCAGCTGCCTTTACTTTTATGTTACTTTTGCAAGGCAGCAATTATAAAGCTTTTCATTGGAAATCGTTACATGTTTGATGCGAAAACAAAATTTATAATAGAATGAATAAAAAATATAATGGTAATATATTTACTAGCTTTAATATATAGCAAAAGCCTATAGAAACATATGTTGTTACCATATTTTCCTTAAAACACTCTTGGCCTTTTCCATTCCTTACTATGCAAATATTACTAAACACATGTATATTAATACAAATATTTCCTTTCGTTGTTAATTTCATACTTCAATGGTTATCTCCGGCTGTTGAAAGATGTTCCTTAAAATGTAAAAGTTTTTCTTTCACCGTCTTCGTTTTTTGGTTGTTTTGTTTCCTTTTTTCACTGAACTTATGACTACTAATATGTAAGATACATAATCATAACTAACATACATTTTATCTTTACTTTTTTCTTTTTTTTATAATTTCTTTAACTTTTTTTGTTTCTATAATGAACTTTACATTTAATATTCAGCGTTGTGTAGTATTTTTAACATTGTTTTCTTGTGTGTGAATGTGTCTAGTTTTTAAGGGTTTTTCCTATGTTCTATATATAAATGAAGTAAAAGAAAGACATTATGTTGGCATTTTGCCCAAGTATGCAGAAAAACTCTTATGAGTTGTTTTTTTTTTTTTACAAAAGCTGTGGCAACCCAGTGAGATATAACTTGAAAGTTTGAAAATTAGTTTTTATTTAATCAAAACTATTAAGAACTTCCACCATCACCACCAATGTGCTTCCGAATTTTTTTATTTCTTAAGATTATGACTCATTTTTATACCAATATTTTTAGGTTTACTAAAAAATTTTTCTGACAAATTTATATTAAATAATGGTCAAATAAGCCCTCAGTAAATCACAAATAAAAAAACTCATCATGAAATGTCTCACTGGGTTATTCCACAAATTTACCCTGTTTTAGCAGATTATATTGACTTTTCTTTCTTATTTTTATACATTCACTTTACTTATGGAAAGCCAATCATATTATACATGTCTCTATGAATGCATAAAGTCGTACATAAGAAAATCATATTGTATAGCAGGAGTGAAATGCTCTAATATTAGTCAGTAATGGTGACCACGTTTATTTTGTTTTCCACTGTTGCCTGTTAGACTTTTGAGTTAATGTAATTTATATTATGAATTGTATGCATACTTCAGCAAAAGGTTGAAAAGGACTTATGCAATTTCATCGTTCATTTTTTTTTTTGTTTGATTTATTTTTTGGCTAGTACCTTTAGCCTTTCAAGCATAATCTTATTTAATTTACAACGAAATGATTTTGTAAGTTTTGAAGGAGTAATTTTAATGCATAAAACAAATTTGTTTGAAATTGAAAGATTTTAAATAAAATAAACTTTCATAAACAACAGTTTTTTAGACATTCGCATTAACCTTTAATTAAAAATAACTCTTCTTTCAATAAAAACCTATAATTTCTTTAGGAATATTCAAGTACTCCGCTCGCTCCTTAAGGGGGCAAAGAATGTATTATTGCTTTCAAAATATGTTCATTACTCGTCGCAAGACACACTGCTGACTAATGAAAAGAATCTAGCATATGATATCACTCTTGATTTTCCGCCATACCTTCTACCATGCAAAGAACCCAATAAAAAAAACGTAATAATCGTAACGTTAAAACACTCAAATAATAACAATTTATCAACAAGACACTTTTATTTAATGTTCGTTTTTTTATTGCAACCCACCATTTATAATAAGGCAATATCAACTAAAATATATTTTAACATGTTTAACGATGTTTTTGCCTGGTATGCTTTAAATACCTCTTTATTACAGCGCCTAAATATAGTCAACAGCTATACGTAGACTAACAACCAAGAGCAAATATAAAAATGACATTCCGCGTCTAGCATTTGCTTTGTGCTTGCAGCCCATTTCTATACAAATGGAGTTCTCATAATATTGTTTTTACACTTTTTCATACATATGCCCACACACACACAGCTTTAACGTAATAATTTATAACCTTCTTGGGTATTTTAGTCATTTGTAAATTACTTTAATGAAACAAAACTCGCAACTTGTTATCGTAAGATCTGTTTGCCATTGGGAGCATCGTTGACATTAATGTTCTTACTAACAGATACTTAAGTCTTAGTTTGCTTATAACTAATATTACAATTTAAAAAAATAAGAAAACAAAGTTGTTTTTTTGGGAGCTCGTGAGGCGATATTCGAAAAACTAGCAAAAGTCCTCTAAAATGTGCTGAAATTAAAACGCCAAGAGTAGTTTATTTCTAAAATCTTGCGTTACCCATTAGCAGACTGACCAATCTTCTTTTACAAAACCTTAATCACTATTAAGAGATTTATATTTTAATGACAAATATTCCAAATATTCCTAAGTTAACTTCAATAAAACCCTAACCTCACCCTAGCCTTCCGAAGCCTACTATACAAACCCAGTCACTTACACTTCAATATGACAAGTTTTCAACAGCGTATATAGTGGGACTTTTTTTAATTAATCGGTACCAATAATAGGTTTTAACAACTTAATTAAATTGGGTTTCAGAAATTTGATCTAACAGATAGGAAACTTTCATACCTTGCTGACTCCAAGAAGAAGAAAGGATCCAAAACGTATGTGAAATGTGAAAAGGTACAAAAATCACAAAAATGTACAAAATTAAAAATATTAACATTTTTCTACCACCACCACTTTAATGTTTCTGTTAAGGCATATAATTCAATAGAAAAATATTTTTAGGCACAACAAAATCAAGTCCTCAAATCACTACTAAATTGTTCAATCTGGCCTTCCTACAAGCTGGGCGGCTATTGCAATCTTAAACCTTCTTCAAAAAAGAAAACCAAGGAAGCTTATTTCTTAAACATTTGGGATTCAGAAGTATGGCTACAGAAAAAGGCAACAAATTAAATTCGTAGAATTAAATTTACTGCACATTAAAGATCCCAATAAGGTTGTTGAAAATCATCACAATCGCTTTTGCATCTCACTTCTGGCATCCCTTGCCTTAATTTTCCGCCCCTTTTAGGAAAGCGTAAAATAATTCCAAGATTAGCAAGACGAAGATAAAATAGATAGTTAAAGGCCGAAAGTCAAACACGTGTAATGTATCCGTGTGAGTCTTCCTTCCCCCTTCTACATATGGCTCAAGCAGTAACATACAACATGCTCTGGCGTTTTTCTTTCATCCTTATACTTACTCTTATAATCCGGAGGGCTGCAATTTGGCTTGCTAGCCCTGATCCTTACTAGATAGCGTCCTACTCTGACCCAAACAATTATCCAAGGCTTAGGGGTACCTACGTGCCTTTTTTGATGATGCTCCAGCTGACCATTAGGCGTTTGAATTATTCAGTTTCTTTTGTTTTTCCCTGCAATATTCGCCATGTTAAGCATCCATATGCTAGTCTTTCTATAGTAGAAGACTGAATGTTTTCTTATTCATATGTAAATTCAAGATCCGAGCCAGTAGAAATGAGCTGATTGGCAATATGATTGCCTCCTATCATACCTGTTTTAACTCTATCACACTCTTCGCTGTCTATTCTTCCTCCACGGTAGCTTACTTTACATTTAGCCTTACCTGCTAGTTTAAGTTTCATTCCATTTTGCCTTGACCCTTTATATGGTCGTGAAGAATGATCAGGATTGACGAGCATTCCTTTTACTGAAACACACCAACAAACAGCAAACAATACCGATTAAACCAAAAGCAGAAACTTTTCACGCAATGATTTTATCGTTTGCATATCCAGCGATCTTCTTGTATTCAGCATCAAACTTCCTCAATGATCCGTTGAACATTAAGAGCCACAGTATACGTAAAATATTTTCCTTTTGTGGTGTCATTTGCCGCACTAATGGTAAATACAAAGTTCTATTAGTCTCTCATACTTTTGCAGAAAAAGCGACAGCATATAAGGTTTTATATTCTTCGGTTTTATGTGGGCTGTCCTACCAGACTTGGGTAAAAAGTTTACATTAGCCTCTTACCACCTCCTAGGTGGATACCTCTTTTACCGCAGATGATGTGTTCTTAATACATTCAACAATATTGAAAATAATTGATCCGAAATGTTTTGTAGCATTTGAGGTACAATCTTATTTAGGTTTCCGTATATGTAGTCCGCGAAGGTATAATTTTCTGATTCCTTTTTCTCGCTCGCAAGCAACTCCTCAATAATCCATAGTCACAGATAGCTAAGAATTGGATACCAACTGGTGTCTTACAAGGATCTATATCTAGTTCAATGACGATCGCAAGACTTGTGCGGACCTGGTTATAATAAGCTTCTTAGATAGGAGTGCGTGAAAGTAGACATTTTAACCTGAATGTAAGCTTAAGTATTTAGCACGAAGATTAATCAAACCGCTACCCTAGCTTTTGGTTATACACATAAATATTTTAAAAAAAAAATTGTCGAAATGATATAAGTTTGTGATATTGGATTTAATTAGTTTTGCTTTTCTTCACTTCCTCTTCAATTTCTCAGACCAAGTTTCGAGTTGTCTTTCTTCACCTTTCACTCTATCAGAGTTTCGCTCTTCTCCTTTTGCATGATCTGTCACCAGGTTTGCATTTAAATGGGGTGGTACTGTGTAATACAGGTTTAATGGAGTCTGATGATCCTAAAACCCTAAGTTTGTATTAAGAAAAAATATACGGTTGTTTTTAAACCGAAAGGCTAAATGTATCTTTTGAGTGCCTAAAAAAGACCTAAAGGGCTGTCGTAGCTATGATTACTGATCATACTGATAACTGCAGGAGAGTTAAATTACCATTCACCTTCTTTCGAAGGAGTTGCATTATTGCAGGAGGGTCAGGGATTACCCACACCTCCTCCTATAAAACATTTTATAAGTTTCCAAGTTTCCCATTTTGAAAATAGCAGAATCGAGAAATGGGCAGATATGGATAAAACTAAGTTGTGTATTTTTGTGGTGAGCTGGAATAGGGCAGAAAAAAATATATTTTTTGATTAATTAAATTCGTTCATATTTGACGATCTCTCAAGTGAAATCTTGTTGAAAATTAAAATTATTTGCTTTAAACATAAATCTCTTAAACCCGGAGAAGAAGAGTTCAACCATTTAAAGATATTGAAAGTTTGGTTTTCTACCAAAAAAATTATTATTTACTGACTAGCCCGGTGCGTTTCGCTTTAAAGAAAATTAAGGCATAAATAAACTTTCCTCTTTTTTTAAGTACAGATATGCATTTAAAATAAATTTTATTTTGTATTTTAATTTGCCACGACATCTTCATAACTTTAAAGTTAAAAATTTAACGTTAAGTTTAGGAATTCAAATAAATGTTTAACTTAAACACCATCAAGCTTAGAACATTCTTTTCTCATGGAGTATACAAATATGTTTGCAAACCTAAATGCTTGTATCTATCTATCACTCCTTTCTTGCCACAATTTGTTGTTCATGTTGTTATTTTTATTGTTTAAATGGAAAATGTGAAATTTTACGCTTGTTAAAGTTCATTGTTTATTATCATTGTACTTCATCTTCTTTTGTAGTTATTTAAGGGGTTTTTGCTATTTACTGTGTACTCGTATTAAAATGTCGTACAATATTTTGGAATGTTGTCGTAAATAACTAAATGTAGTGTTTATATAGAAAAGCAAATTTAAGAGTTGTTACTGTCACTAATGCTAGTATTTGCAAGAAGCATCTTGTTGTTTTGTGTGACTGTTAGTGTTATCACGTTGATAGAGTTGTTTTATTGTAATGATTTGTTTGTTTGCTAAACAAGATTTGAAGGAAATAAGAAACACTGGAAGCTGAAAAAAAAATTTATGTTTAAATTTTGATTAATAAATTATTTTTAATTAAATTTTTGTTTAAAATATTTTGCTTAATCTTTTTTAAGTTTTTCTTTTTTGGAATATATTTGATAAATCATCCCTGTTCAAAATTTTTTATTGATAAAAAAAATCCCCTTTGTTCAACTGAAGTTTAAAAATAAAACATGTTGCTCTTTAACTCTCATTAGCGATGATTTTAGAATTTTATTTCGTTCCTCCTTATTTTTACACAAGCTCAGTAATAGCATTGCCATCATTATTATACCCTTCAAATAAGTGATAAGGGTATATATAAGTTTGTCATTCTGTTTTTAATTTCTTTATTATCCATTTAGGACCCCATAGATAGGGAAGCCGATTTAGCGATGTCCGTTTTTCCGTATGTCCGTCTGTCCGTGTTATGATTGAAATCAACTTTCTGAAGCCCCCCGATATCGCGTAAGTGGTATCAAACTGTCATAAATAGTCGCGAAAAAATCGGTAATGAAATTAAGCAAATTCGCCTAATAAATGACCGAGATATAAGCAAAAAACCAAGACTACCTCCTTTTTTTTATTAGGTTACAACAACAACAAAGAACATACTTAAATGTAATACTAAAAAAAACAACAAAAAAAGAATAAAACAGAATCAGTCATGTTAATATTATTGAAACACACCCAAAACGAAAATTTTTTATAGTATTAGCGTTCATACATATAACAGGGTTGCCATACAAAGCTTAATTTAAACATTTTTAAAACTCTCCTACGGCTTTCAGGGTTCTCCTACAAAGGTAAGATGTAAGACCGACCCGAATTACTTTATCCATCCAAACATTTTTGTGAAAAATACTTACTCTCTATCTCCAGCCACTAACATGGTTGCCATACAAAATTTAAAAAATTAACGTAAAAACCGCTACAACTGCCCCGGAGTCGCCCCTAGAGGAAACAAATGCATCACAGACCCCCATTTGTTTTTCCTCCCAAAAATATTTCTAGAGCATACTTACCCCCTATTTCCACGCCCTAAGGGGGTTGCCATACAAAATTTACATAAATGATGTAAAAATGCCCACAACTTCTTCAAAGTTGGCCTAAGAGCAATAGAGTGTACGACCGAACCCCATTAGTTTGCCCTCCCAAACATATTCCTAGAATATAATTACCCCCTATATCCACGCCCTAAGGGGGTTGCCACACAAAATTTACAGAAATGATATGAAAATGCCCACAACTTTTTCAGAGTTGGCCTTAGAGCAATAAAGTTTACGACCGACCCCCATTAATTTCTTCTCCAAAACATATTCCTAGTATATACTTACCCACTATCTCCACCTTCTAAGGGGGTTTCCATACAAAATTTAAAAAAATTAAGATAAAAACTCCTACATCTTCCACGTTGTCATCCGTGGAGCGGTAAAAAATCACACCGACCCCTATTTAAAAATATGAAATATTTCATAAGTAAAAAATTGATAAAAATAAAAAAAGTTTGGAATTTCGAGGGCCAATGTGAAGAGTATATAAGATTCGGCACAGCCGAGTATAGCGCTCTTACTTGTTATTATTCATGTAGTCATCATCTTAAACAAAAGTTACGGTAATTTTCAGTAAAATTAACCTGACCATAACCCTTAGGTCATTTAGAAATAAATTGCTTCATGTGTATGCACAAAGTAACAAACAACATAAATTTTCAGCACCACAACCACTGAAATTTTCCCCTCATTACCGTCATTCTAATAATGAAATCAACCAACGACACTGCAACACCTAAAATTATTAAAATAGGCATATAACACACACAATCGTATACAAGATAAGCACTCTTACATGAAAAGGTAACCTAAAAACCTAATACACTGTCATATTCAAAATTGTTAGGGATTGGAATTTGAATAAACATGCATCAAGCGTTGAAAATGTAAATCTCTCACATGTGTGTCTCGCAAAACTTTTACTTTGTTACAGAAGAAGATATGAGATTCCCACTCCCTTTTTGCCCCTTTAGCTTTAGAACTTTTATTGTAAGTGTAAATGAACGTGAAATGGCCACATGTACGCACGTGTGGCATGTATGAATGACCAAACATCATTATCCACAAAAAGTGTGAGACATCTAATGATGCCTTAAATTGAATCTAATCATCATTAACAATTATAGCTTACAGTATGCTTTTTTTAAAGGAAATGGGGTGTGATTGGTGGGGGCAAAAAAGCAAAATCAAGCAGCAAAGGTAACACAGACAAAGTCATGTTCTTTTCTTGGCATACATTTGGGGTGGCTTAAGTGCAGTAGATACCAATGATTTACTTACACGAGTGGTTTGCTACAGATAATATTTTGCTTTCATACTCTTTTTCTGCTCATTTATATTGTCTTTTTCTTTTTCTGGTTATAAAGTCAAATCATATGCAAATAATTAAGCAAATTTACTTCCGGCTACAACAGAGCACAAATTGAAGCAGAAAAAGAAAAACGAATGCATTTGCTTACAAGTCCATTGTAAAGAAATTCTCATAAATGCACAGAGAGACAATTACAAGACCAAAAGCATTATGTCAGGCTTAACGAAAATAATGTAGAGTAACTGTGTGTTTGTGTATGAGTTTTTAAAAGGCGTTGAAATATTTCCCTTAAGTCCCATCACGTCGCTGATGTAGCCAATACGTTTTCATATAGGACAAAAACAAGTCATTTTGTAATCTCAGCGCACAAAATGTTCGTCTGCCTGCCTTAATGAAGTCGCATAAAAAGCACTCGAGTAGAGAATTGTAAGCGTATGCAATTTCAAAATTGTATGGGCAATTATTAGATATGAGGAAAAAAACTAGCGGCCTTAAAAGGGGCCTTAGAAATTGACGAAAAAATATAACCTTAATAACTTATTAAACATTTAGTACTAAGAAAACCTGTGATGCTTTTAATAAAAAAAAAACCAAAGATCCACACCACATACTCAGTAGTGGTTTTATGCACTTGTTCAGATGTTTGCATCAACCAAAAATCCGAAGTCCTGCCCAAAGGACTGTAGCCTCTTGTTATTCATATCCAAGACTTTTCAAGCTCTTGACTTTCACATCAAGGATAACACGACTTCTGGTTGGCTTTTTGACAATCAGCACGCCTTTCGATTGGGAAAATCCCCTTTACTACTGTCAATATAAAAAGAAAGCTTTCCTTGACACTGTATGTTCTTTCAAAAATGTCACCATTGATGCTGTCATTTAAAGCATAGCACGAATTGGAACTGTTTAACCGATTTTAGGCTTGATAGCTACTAAAATAGAGCACAGAGGTGAAGAGCTTTACGTGATAACTGCCATCCTGGCAATAACTCAAGGTGCCCTCAACACTGGTGGATACAAAGCGTCCACCAGCGCCCTCAGAATGGCCTACCCGGCCAACCAGGTACCAATTCTCTGTCATGACTCTGTGTAGCCACAAAAGACCCCTTGGTGAGGAGTTGGGCTATCTAAACCCGAATTGCGTTTCTAGTTTTGATCTCGCTTCTTCATAATCAAAACAGATCCGCGCCGACAAGACACCTCTCCACACGTTTGTAAAACAGCACCCAACCTAAAGCAAGAAAGATTATGATTATCATGTCGCCAGCTCTAATAGAAGGATCTTTTTCTCATTTAGACGAATCAATTACTCCACCATCATCAATGCTTCATAATCTTCTCACCGCCAGTCAGGACCGAGTCACGCACATGCTTCAACATGCCAATGCCGGCCACTAAAATAGAGCACAGGATTACATATGTATGTGAAATAGGGATACGCGAAAACAGAGAAGGTGGTTCTGAGGATTATTTTTACATCTTCTGTGTAACCATGTACGCTGTCATTCTCACCGTGAAGTATTTGAATACCTTTAGCTTTGTTATAGCAGCTACATTGATTCAGATAGGCCATTGAGCGAGAAAAATTGTTAACTCTGAAAGATAAAGTTTAGTTCGTAGACTACACCGAGACTGAATATAACCAATCTAGTACCGAAGAGTGCTAGTGGACAGTTAGCTGTCGTGTAGGCCTAATATAAAGGAAAAGGTCAAGATGAATTACAATGTGTTTCATGTACACAGGAAAATGCTAAGCAAAAGGCAATGCAGTATCTAGGTCTATTTTACTTCATGCGATACTCATGTGGTGCAATGCATTGGAAATGCAAGTCAACCGTAGATGCTTGAGGAGCAATTTAGTATTCAACACAGTAGTCCTATGGGGGCGCTGGATGTACTCTAAGATTAGAAAATAATTAGTCTGGTCGCAAAAAGTATTGCAAAAAGGGTTGTGATTGATTGTGATCATTGGAACAATAAAAACAAGTGGCATGGTAGAATTATTGAGGGAGTAGAATTAATGAATTTTGAAGCCAAGTGTGACTGTAAGGAAAGAACTTGCAATTTCTCTACGGATGTGTCCATGAAAGAGCTTCAGTCTTTTGTCGTGAACTGGGTATCAGATAATTCAATAAACTTTCTAATGATTTCAGTTTGGTGGTATTTTCTCTGAACCCGACTTGCTCCTTAATTAATCAAGCATGCAAGTAAACCTCTGGCACAATTTTCGCGTAGCAGAAGTGCACATATACCTAGATCGTGTACATCGAAATATTCACTAAAAGGAATTGGCATACAAGCTAGCAACGTCAAGAGTAAATTAGCCTGTGGCAAGAGCAATAGATGTTCATGCTTCTTTTTAGTTCTACAATAAAGATACTGCAGTGAGTATCAGAGTCACAGAGGTCTGGGTTAATATCATTCCGTGTGACTCTCCAGGATAATGTGGATATCCTATAACGAAGTTTTTTCTGTTTTGCAAAGGAACGATTATATACTCTAAGTAGGAAAGATAATAGATCATTGCTGAATAGTCAAACAAGTAGGACGACTGGTCAGAAACGATTGAAGGTTCTAAGTTTCACTAAGGGAGACTTTTAAGCATATTTTGTGTCACTGTCTATCCTTCCAAAATAAGTATTTTGTAACTGCTTGTTTTGAAATTCTATCTTTCTAAAACTTTTCTTTTGTTCAAGACTTTATTTAATTGCCCTCATACAAACGTCCAAACTTGAATAGACGTTTTTAGCTTTGATTGTTTTCAATATCAGCTTATCTATACAAAACTTAAAGTGTCTCAAAGGCTTTATGTCACTAATTGCTATTTGAAAAGCCCATTGCTTGGGATAAGCTTTTAAGGCTTTTAATGATTTACTATTAGTTCATCTCCACAAAATTTTTGTCAAGATCTTTCGTTAACTGCTGCTTATCTAAATTATTTTGTAATTGGTCAGTTGTTTTACATAAAACCCGTACAAGTACTCGATGAAATCAAAATTAATTGTCTGTAAAATTTGACCATATTTTACTATCGCCTTGTTACGGCTTCCTCATGACACATCCAATAATAATATAGAGTGACGCAATCCCATCTGCTTGCCTTAGCAGTGTTCAGTTATAATCTCGACTGTGATCCTTAGCCACAGTCCCCCCAACCTAATGACTACCATTGGGCCTGCTGAGGTTAGCCTCGACCATGCTGCCATACTTACCCCACTTTTCAGGAAACTCATTACCAAGTATGTCGCAGTATCCCGGAATTCTACAAAGTCTGGTGTTGAAAAAGTTCTTATTCCATCGAATGGTTTCACTTTCTCTTGGAACATGTTCAACTATAAGATATCTTGACCTTAAAATGGCAAGTCCCTCCATCTGAAACATATTTTATTCATAAGACAGTTTATAGAAGGATCCCATGTTTTTATCGATGTTATTGTCCTTTTCTCCTGGCTCTATTAGTCTGACCAAGCTTTCTACCGCTAACTCCATCATCCAGTACTCAATATGTACCGTGACTTGACGTCTAATGCCACAGTCAGACCAAAAAAACAACTTTTTGCAACACAGAAAAACAGATTACGGTAGAAGGTTGAAATTACAAACAAAAACAAACTTTTTTTTTTTTTTTCATATTTATTTTATTATTGAATCTTCACTTCTGTGAACTAACAATAAATATTCAAATCTTATAAATAAATGTTTAAAATTTGTCCAGCCAGTGCCAGACTAAAATTAATGTTCTTAAATAAAAATAATGACTTCGGATGGTTTCATCTAAGGGCAACGGTGTCCTTCTTCTTCAAGCGCGTGTGCCCGCCATGTTGTAAGATGTTTCGAGCGAGCGAATTTGGATGTGTTTCCAGCTTATTTAAATACTTGTCCACATAGTTTAGGATTTCGCACTTAACTAGTGGAACATGTAGATCCTTGTGAATGTTGCTGTTTTTAATGTACCAAGGTGCATCAGTTATCATTCTTAGGATTTTATTTTGACGGCGTTGAATTTTCTCTATGTTAGAGGCAGAGGCAGTACCCCATAGTTGTATCCCGTAGAACCAGATTGGCTTCAAAATTGAGTTGTAGAGCTGAAGTTTACAGTCGAGGCGAAGTACAGAGTTTCTACCAATCAGCCAATGAATTTGGACTGTTTTCAATTTTATTTGTATTAACTTAGCATCTATGTGTGACTTCCATGTGAGACGACGATCTAGGTGAATGCCAAGGTATTTCACCTCAAGGTGTTGAGGCACCATCTGATTATTAACAAAGATAGGAGAGCACGTTTCCTTGCGTAAAGTAAAGGTTACGTGAGTACATTTTTGTTCATTAATTTTTACTCCCCATAACTTTGCCCATTTTTCTACTTGGATAATATCCTTAGAATTTTCATGGGTACTTAGGAAGGCAGTATCATCAGCAAATGTCGACGTATGTGTTTTGCTATCGGTTGGCATGTCTCCTGTGTAAAGAAGGTACAGAATTGGTCCTAGAATGCTTTCTTGGGGAACGCCAGCCCCAATTGGTTGAGGACTACTGAAGTGGTCTCCTTCTTTGATCATAAACTGTCTGTTGGTTATATATTTTTCCAAAAGGTTACAGAGATTCAAAGGCAACTTCAGCTTTAGTTTTGTCAAAAGACCTTCATGCCAGACTTTATCAAATGCTTGAGAAACATCTATAAACAGCCCAGAACAATATTTTTTTTCCTCAAACGCTTTTCTTATAACTTGAACCAACCTGTGGGTCTGTTCAATGGTACTGTGATGTCGTCTAAAACCAAATTGGTGATTGGGAATGCAGTTGTTATCATATAAGATCGGAGTCAACTTGTTTTTCAACAATTTCTCAAACAATTTCGACATGGTTGGCAATAAACTGATAGGTCTATAAGATTCAACCTTGGAAGGCTCTTTTCCAGGTTTAGGGATCATCTTTACTAACGCAACTTTCCACATTGGCGGGAAGTGTTCAAGCCGTACACAGAAAAAACTGAGTTGTAGAATCAGTAACAAATTTCAGAGAATCAGTAAATATTTTGTCTGGCTGAGGACCTACAACGAAAGTTGTAAATTTAGACAAACAATTTTGCAAGAATTTTAGTTTCTGTTAAAAAATTTTGCTGAGCTGGTTAAATATTTTATTTGTCTAGGCGAAAATTTTGTTTGATTTAAAAATCAAATAAAAATATTATTAGAGACTATTAAATAAATTGACTAAAAAAATAAATTATTTTGAACAAGAATTTGTTTGAAAAATTTTTTTTGTAGTTTTTTGTGTGTAATATGGCGTTAAAAATAAAAAGAATTATTCTTTTTGCTGTACTAGGTAGCTCTAAAAGCATTTTGTTACTGATTTTATCAAATCTAGGAGCTTTTTTAGCATTTAAATTATTAATAGCCTCTACGACTTCTAAGAATTGGAATCGCATTTGTGTAGGCTGCCTAGCAACAACAAGCGGTAATTCGCTTATACTAGTATACGTATTTGGAGTGAACACGTTCTTTAAATGATTTGCAAAAAGGTCACATTTTTCTTCGTCGTTTCTTGCCCAGGATCCTCGCAGATTACGCAGTGGTGGTTTTGCGATAACGGGTCTTTTAAGACCTTTGGCTGATCGCCATAATGAATAATTTGTCTGGGGAGTGGTATCTAGACTTTCTAAGTGTGCTCCAAGAGATGCTGTTCTATATGACTCTAACAAGTTCCTGAGATGGTTTGAGCATTCCCTCAATTTTGCTTTATGTTGGGGCGATCTATGATTTTGCCATTCTCTACGGGCTCTTCTTTTTTCAGAGAAAAGTTGTTCCACATCCGCTGAAAAAATTTAGTTGTATCTAGTCTTGTAGAAAGTAGAGGAAGCATGTTCAGCTGCTTGTTTAATATGTTCATTAAAGCTACTTAGACAGCCATCAATATCTTCGGGAGTCTTCAACGGTATGTTTAGCGAGCAGTGGGTGCTGATATATTTTCTATATTTGAGCCAATTAACCCTTTTGGACGAAAGCAAGTCGCTAGAAACATTTTGTTGAGGACTACAAATGGTGACTATTGTGGGCGAGTGGTCTGAAGATAGATCCAATGAGGCTTGAGCCTCAAAAAGCTCCATGGGTAAACCTTTTGTTACGCCGAAGTCAATGACATTCGGAATTTTATTTTGGTCTGTTGGGCAGTAAGTTGGCTGTCCAGATGAAATTACATTCAGCCCCATTTCTGACACGGAATTATACAAAACTCAACCTCTAGGGCTTATTAGGCGGGAGCCCCAATACGTATGCTTAGCGTTGTAGTCGCCGGCAGCTATGAAGCGGGGACCTAGGGATTTAAAGAACTTTTTATACTGATCTTTTGTTACCGAAAATCTAGGCGGACAATAAACGGACGAAATCGCAAGGTTCTGAAAAATTTCCTCGATACGAATATTTGTTGCTTGAATATAAGGTTCAGAGAGGCCACCCATAAAATGGTGTTTAATTCTAGATTTAATCAATATAGCTGAACCACCACATGATCTATCCATGGGATCCTTCGAGTCATAGTTAGTATAGCCACTTATTTTAAAGGTACCTCTAGATGTCATATGAGTCTCAGAAATCAACATTATGTCAATATTTTGGTGTACTAAAAAATATGTAAGCTCGTTTTGGTGTTGGCGGATGCCGTTTGCGTTCCAGAAACAAATCCTGAGACAGTTTTTTAAGCAAAGCCTGCAGTAATGCAGACTGCATTTTTTGCATATCTTGCATCATGCTAGTTATTTGCGCCATGAATTGCGTAAATTGCTTGACCATATTCTCAATTACGCCTTCTAGGCGACTAACACTGGGTCCAGTTGGTTCGTTCGTCGGCACCTCTTTTTGTTTTGTTTGCTGGGTAGGCTTATGTGTGTCTTGCTGGTTAGACTTAAGTGCGTTGGCATACGAAACATGATTTGCAGTTTGTGGTGGGCAAGGGGTTATATTTGTAATAGGTTAATTATCTGGCTGTGAAGGAGGAAAAACTATTTTTTTGCTAGACGCACGTTTTACCATGTCGAAAACAGGGCAACCTCTATAGTTGGCAGTATGGTTTCCACCGCAATTGCTGCATTTCTTTACTCTAGGATCATCCTTAGGCTTATTGCACTTGATCGTATCATGCAGATCCCCACACATGACACAAACAGAGGGTAACAAACTGACAACTTCATTTGTCAAAATTAACAGTTCGGGTAAATAAAGTGACAGTTTAAACCATAACTGTCGAAATTGGCAACTTCATTCGTCTACTTAATTCTGTTTCCCTGATACAAATAATTAATAAATTAAGAAAAAAATTTCAAGTCGTCTTTTGTATCAGGGGAACAGAACTCAGTAAAAGGTTGAAACTCGGAAAAACAAACTGACAACTCATCTGTCAAAATTGACATTTAAGCGACTAAGAAATTTTCCAAATATATCGGTTTTTTGGAACAGGGGAAGGGGAACAGATTTCTGTAAAAGGTTGAAAATACGAAAGTAATAAACGGGCAACTTCATTTGTCAAAATTGACAGTTCGTATAAGTAATGTGACAGTTTAAACCATAACCGTCGAAATTGGCAACTTCATCTGTCTACTTAATTCTGTTTGCCTGATACAAATAATTAATAAATTAAGAAAAAAATTCCAAGTCGTCTTTTGTATCAGGGGAACAGAACTCAGTAAAAGGTTGAAACTCGAAAAAACAAACTGACAACTCATCTGTCAACATTGACATTTAAGCGACTTCGAAATTTTCCAACTGGGTCGGTTTTTTGGAACAGGGTAACAGATTTCTGTAAAAGGTTGAAAATGCGAAAATAATAAACTGACAACTTCAATTGTCAAAATTGACAGTTCGTATAAGTAATGTGACAGTTTAAGCCATAACTGTAAAAATTGGCCACTTCATCTGTCTACTTAATTCTGTTTCCCTGATACAAATAATTAATAAATTAAGAAAAAAATTTCAAGTCGTCTTTTGTATCAGGGGAACAGAACTCAGTAAAAGGTTGAAACTCGAGAAAACAAACTGACAACTCATCTGTCAAAATTGACATTTAAGCGACTTCGAAATTTTCCAACTGGGTCGGTTTTTTGGAACAGGGGAACAGATTTCTGTAAAAGGTTGAAAATGCGAAAATAATAAACTGACAACTTCAATTGTCAAAATTGACAGTTCGTTTAAGTTATGTTACAGTTTAAACCATAACTGTCAAAATTGGCAACTTCATCTGTCTACTTAATTCTGTTTGCCTGATACAAATAATTAATAGACTAAGAAAAAAATTCCAAGTCGTCTTTCGTATCAGGGGAACAGAACTCAGTAAAAGGTTGAAACTCGAAAAAACAAACTGACAACTCATCTGTCTAAATTGACATTTAAGCGACTTTTCCAACTGTGTCGGATTTTTGTAACAGATTTCTGCAGAAGGTTGAAACTACAAAAATAATAAACTGGCTTAATAAAATTTTTGAACACCATTTTACTTTAGACTCTCCTATAAAACTTCATAAGTTTAACTTCTAGAAGGCCTTCTGCTCAAACTTCTAGTCCTGCTCTGTTCCTTATATATCTGCATATGTATGTATATAACTTTCTTGCATACATATACTTCTGCTTATAATGCATTTATCGAGTTCAGAGGTGGCCAATAAATTTGAATAATAATTTTCGCTTGCATGAGCGCAACCATACCCAATCATAAACATACACACACGTACATATGTATATCTTTTGCATATCCTGCCTGTTTTACGTTTTATTAATATTTTTTATTCTACATTTACGCAGGCACTTATGCTTTTTCCCAAGAGAGTTTGTTTTATAATTATTACATGAATGGCTCATTCTTCTTTGGTGGCATTTTTCTCGGACAATTTGTCCATAATTTAGGTTTAACTTAAGGGCTTATGGTGGTTTTTAAAAAAATATTAATAGTTTATAAGGAAAAATTCATGTGGAAAATAAAAAAAAATAAATGGTTTTTTACTTCCAAAGAAAGCTGTAACTAAATAAAATCGATTACAAAAAGAAAAAATATGTTAATTTATATATGTAGGTTCAGAAATTCGTTTGAAACTTTAAGAAGGGAAAACCATGCATTTCTTTCTTTGATCTAGAGAAAGATTTTAAATATTTTTAATAAAAAATAGTTTGATTTTATTATTGTTATTATAATCCATTCTTTTTTTATAAATTCCTAAGATTATCCTTTTATTTTTTTATGTAATTAAAACCTGCTCAGCAATTACAACCCAACAATAATATGCTTCACGACCTTATAAAAACCACAGCCTCAACAAAGAATTTTACATATGGTTGCACCCATTAATTCCTGCTAAAATATTTTGTTTTTTTGTAGAGCCAAAGGTGAATAGCTCAAAACAATCTTTAAAATTTGTATCCTCAATCAATTAATTAAATAAAGTGTATAAAAATGTTTCTATACAAAAACTTGTTTAATAAAATAAATATTTTTTGCAATGTTAGCAGAAAAAAAAACATAAGGCTTAATTATTGTTTTAATTTTAACGTATTTAATGCAATTATAAAATCAAAAGTTACCACTTTCATTCCACTAACTTTCCCATAAAGCCTTTCAACAATTTTGGTTTTTATTGTTTTGCTAACACATGCAAAAAAGCAAGAGTAGCAACATTTTCAAATAATGCAATCAGTCAACCGGTCAAATTTTTGGGTGCTTTCGTTTACGAAATGCAAAACCAAATAAAATCTAATGGTTATTTAGCCGGTCATTAATTGCAACAGTAACACTTACACATACTCTTACAAACTTTTTTACATTTCCAAAGCAAGCCGGGCGATTATCCATAAAGGAATTGCAAAATAAACCAATCATTCTGCCGAAATCATTTACGAAACTTTTATCCTTTTACACACTTTCTAACCAAACTTTTTGATTGTATGTAAACGGACTATAAGTCCAATCTAATGCAATTTTAGAACCAACAGTGAAGTAAAAGAATGAAATCATTAACTCATAAATTTATACAAAATTTCCAAATGTATATTTTACTTAATCTAAATAATGTATGGCATGACAGGTAGTTAAAAAAGTATAGGTTGAAGTAAAGGATACAGTTCACTTGGCTCTTTCGGTCTTTTGGAGCTTTCTTTAGAGAGATGATAGCAAACTTTTACCAGACTTACACGATGAAATTTTTTATAAAATTACTTCCATGAAATTTTTGTTTTTAGACAAAAAATGGTGAAGAAGGGTCTAGTTTTCTACACCCCTTGCCTATAAAATAGAAATTTTATGGGCGAAATTTCATGAAAAATTCCATCGTGTAAGTCTGGTATAGGTCTGGCATATCTTTCAATTTTCTTATAAAAAAAAATATTCAAATACGTATAAGGCTTAGCTAGAACAGGCAGCCATTGCAGGAAAAGATAGAGCTCACTTGCGTTCGCTTAATTCGGTCCCTTGGTGTTACCTGTAGAGTCAGATAGAATAGGTTAAGATAAATGGAAAGAAATTTAGAGAAGGATAAAAAAGAAAGAAAGAACAGAAGAATAAAGCAGACTTACCAGGGTCTCTGGTGGGAATCGAACCCAGAACCCCTAAACTGATATACTCTTGTACTAACCACTGATCTGCAGGGGCACCCGTACCGTTTAAGGCTTACAAATTGAAATATTGGATAGCTCCTGGCTAGCTAAGTGTGCCAAAGTAAGTGATAAGATAGGAAAGCACACACTTACTAAAGTCTTGACTACAATCGAGTGTGCAACACTTAGAACAGTAAATTTATGTACTTAATTATTAGCTATTTGTGATACGCAGTATTTTTCTTTCTTCGTCAAAGGTAAAGTTGGAAAGGGGAGGGACTAGTTGTTCTCACCACTTCCTTCTCAACCCTTAAAGGCCCATTGTTAGTCTCCTTCGACAAGAAGAAAAAAAGAAAATCGAGCGTGCAACACTCAGAAGCGGGATAAAGAAGGGTATCATATACTTCCCCAGTAGACAAGCGATTGCGTTTATAAAATTTGAGAAAGTCACCGCTTCCACCCAGACCCTTAAGGCCCACAGCGGGTCCCTTTAGGTAAGAAGGAAAAGGACAGTAACATTTTATCATTTAAGAAAAGTAGCAAAGGGAAAAGGAAGAAGGGGAAGAAAAAGAAAAAGTCAGATATTTGTCACCACTCCTGTGAAAAGTCGTTTGTTACCTAGGCAGCCCATACCCTTGATGAATCCAAAGATATAGCGCAGCCTACAAGCAGATACCTTATCAAGTCTATTTAAAAACCGCTCTCCTAACCACCTTTTATGATGGAATTAAAGCCGTGGATAGCAGCTTCACAGGTTTCAGTCCCTTTTTGTATCCGCACAAATTTAGGAAATCTGCAGTATTTAATTTTATGTTTACAAATCACTCTTTGCAGTGTCCATCAAAATTCTAATTATGCCACCTGTTAGATCTCTCCTGATTCCACAACACAGCAGACTACTTCCCACTTTTGCAAACCGGGCCACAGAAGTCTGCAGATTTTGAAACAATACATGCACCACCTTTTCCATGATCCATGTATCTATCTTCTCTTGAGGTCATTGGCAATCTTTATCATAGTAACATTACAATAACCCCTGCAAGTCCTGCCCTTTCATGTTAAAAAAACTATCGTGTTAGTGCGTTTACAGTCATACACAAACCTAGATTTAACAAAGTGTCCTCCATTCTTTTTTAATAAGAAGAAAATATATTTGGGCAAGTGGCTCAAATATATTGCTGATTCAGAGTGTTTTAAACTTTAATAATTTTTTAGTTAAGAAAATAAAAATAAATTTTTACCTAAATAACTTGAAATTCTATAACGGTTCATGAATCCGGTTTTATAAGAAAAGTGTAAAATTTGAAACTTAAAATTGGCGGGGAACACAATTTTTTAATCAACATATTCCCCCGAAGTTAAGCTTGTATAAGAGCTTATTTTTAAAAATATATAATATCGACCAGCCCCTTGTAGCCAAATAATATACACAAGGCTTCGTTAATCATTTACCAAGCGGTTTAAAATGGGTTTTTAATGGGTTAATTTTCACACATGCCATTGTTATAAGTATGTATATGCATTTGTGTTGTGTCAGTGTGATCGCTCATATTAAATGTTCAAAAGGTGCTACCACAGCATAATAATAAACATTGGACGTTTGCTGCAACTCAGCTATTAAAAGTGATTTTGAATACAAAATAATACAGATGCAGTTAACATACGGTACAAGGACATTAGACGCACAAACACATAACAACACATATGAATATGCAATCAGGCCAGCATTTACATGTGTAAAAATTTTTCCAAAATATTGCTGCAAATTCTAGGGCATAGACAAACGAGGAGAGACTAAAAAGTTATTTTAAAACCTAAAATATTTGTTTAATTCCTTAATCCTTTTGCAACGTATTTTTTACTAAAACTTAAAACTAAAAGATGTAAGCTGCAGCTTACAGTTTAACAAACCATTATCTTATAAATAAAACACCTAAAAATACATTTTTCGCAAGTTCTTAAAAAATGTTCTGACTGCACTCGTTTCAGTTCGATGGCCACAAAATGCCAACACAACACTTTTTTCCATTAATAAATTAATACAAGCTTCCATGTACTTATATTTGATGTATTCACGTAACAATGTAATAATGTGTGTATATCTGCTTTGCATATAAATTATTTGTCTGTTTGAATTTGCCTCATTCTATGATTTTACAAAATGTTTGCAGTGAATAAGGGGTGTTCAATTAGTCTTAAACATTTTTCTAGCCACGCTACATATGGACGTAATAGAGGTATCCTGCGGTTGTGGAGATATTTTTTATGTCCATAATCCAATAGTCTTTGACCCACCAATATATGCACCGATTAACTAAGAATCACTTCTGGATCCATTAGGTCATATCCGTCCGTATGTCCATCTTGCTATGTGTCCATGTATTCTCGTAATAAAAGCATGGGTACAATGACCAAGGCTATTAAAGCTGGTCATAATTCGTCTATTATTTCACATAATTTCCAGTAAAATTTCCTGCCAAGATACGCATTTGAGGATGTAGCTTCTAATAATATTATAAACCTCTCTCCACAAAATTTTTTATTATGCTTAGGACTTACTGCTTTTAAATATAAAACTATATCCTTAAAATCCTTTATGGTACCTATTTCCTCGCAGAGGATTATTTTCTGTTATAGCTTTTTTAAATACTACTTAGGAAGTTTTTTTCAACATGTAAATTATACGCAGTTGAAAATTTATATAAATTGTTAATAGAGCTCCGGTAGATCAAGGGTGTCCGGTTGATTAGCCGTGCTCTGGTAGATCAGTGTTAAGTTCACGAGTCTACCAGTCTGGGGTTGTGGGTTCGATTTCGGCCAGAGGCCCTAGTACGTTTGCTTCATCCTATTTTTCTTTCCCTAAATTTCTTCTTTTCTTCTACTTTTCCCTTTATACTCTTTAGATGACATTAAGAGACCTACCTACCAACCTACATATAATAGAACAACATTTTTTAATACAAACGCTTTTACTTGCATATATGTATGTCTTTGTATGCCTGCATGTGTTTTCGTTTGTGTGTGCAGCAGCTATGTTTCATGTAATAGGAAGTTAAATTTTGAAACCTTGTGGCATTTTTTGCATTTTACAACCGGAAACGGATGCTGTTGCAACAACAGCGATGCCTATAAATGGTCAATATATTAAAACGACCTCGTTTGATCGTTAAACAGCACACTCGTACTCTCATACTTAACTATTACTGCATCAATTAATTCGGTGTTTTTTTAGAGTTTAAAACCAAAGTGTTTTTCCTCTTTTGGCTGCAATTCGTTTTTATGCCACTTGACACACTGAAGCGTAAAATTAATGGTAGCATATGTTTTTGGGCAAAAAAAACCTAAATCAACCAGGATAAAAAAGTTGTATAAAGGAGTGGAAAAACTTATGTGTTTTTTAGCTCTTTTTAGTATATGTATTGACTTCTGTGGTGTGAAGTAAGTAATGTTTTTTTTTTTAATTTGAAAAACGTCTTTTAACAGAAACACTTTAGCAAAGCGCGGATCCAAGGGGAAGAAACTTTGGATAGTCCTTTGAATTGATGACACTAAAAAAAATTATTAACAAACCGTTTTCTCTAGGAAAAGTTTTTAGAAATTAAAGAACCGTTTTAATTGAATGCTAAAAAAAGGACTTTTTTGTTAATATTGAACGCTATTTTCAAAACGAAACAAAGGAGGACATAAAAACTTAGAAAAACTTAAAACCCTGGTAACAACTCCCCTTTAAAAATTTTAAAAACCTGCTTGGTGTTCAAGGCTATTTCGAAAATTATTCAAACTGTATTTTATATGAAATTAAACTTGCAGGATAACTTCCAGCTTTAGGTTGTCAGACCATTTAAAACGAAAGCTTGAAATGATACTTTTATTTAAAAAAACACAACGCAAAACAGTACATATAATTAAATGTTGCCACAAACCTATAAGCACCCTGCGGGGAAGTGGACTGATCGAAGACTATTGACGTGAACCGTTTCTTTTTCTAGTTCTTGCACTTTATATGAAGAGAATCTGTTTTTTTAACATTGCGTTGTCATTGGAGGGGTCAATTGGCTTAAAACTAACGAGTTACAGGCCAATCCTATAAGAGCAAATTTTGCATTAATTGTTAAAGATCCTGTTCAATCTACTTTGTTCGTATATACGCGTGTGTGTGTGTGTGTTTATATAAACAGATGTATGTTTATGTGTAAGGACCAGTATTTATATTTTTCCCCCCCTAACCTCTTTAACACCTTTTAACCAGTTATTTGTTGTGTGCCTTTTTAACCGATCACGACCAATAACTTTTGTCCAATTCACGTTTTGTACCTGTAACAGGACGAGTACACCAACCAATTGACCCTCTTTTCCCGTAGGCAATTATAGTAAGCAATAGCAAAGCAATTGTTGAAAAAAATCAAATTTTTGAAAAGGCTTCAAAGAATATTGAAAGCAAGGTTGAAGTGTCAATTAATTCGAACACGCTACGTACCATTGTGGTCAAAGCCTTAACTAAATCATCAGGGTTTTAATTTAACAAGGTTTAAATTTAAAAAACTACGAGGGAAAAAGAACAGAAAGATGCCTTTTGTGCCGGCTGAACATTGAGCTTTTAAGACCCTTTTATTCCCCTAAACAAAAAATTTAATTTTTAAAGCAACAACGTACTAACAACTAAATTTTTTTTCTTTATTTTTTTGTAAAAGGGATTGCCATATTTTTTAATAACCACTATGCTTAACTATATGCTGCTTTGGGCACTTTGACTGTTATGCGAAACAAGATGGCTTAATTGCCACGATTTTATTTTGCAACCCAAATCAAATAGCGAAGACTTTGGGAGAGATATCTGAATAGAAAAATAGGATTACGTCTTTCAAAGCTATTTTGTAGAAAAAAACCTCTCAGCACCTTTAAATTCAATTGCGGGCTTTACATTTAAAGCGATTTTGTTACCTGCCATAACTCGTTCTTAAAGCCTTTTTCGTGGAAACCTTTACAAGGCCGAAAAATTTGCCTTGAAGGCAACGGAAGTAAATATTTTTTGAATTAAATATTTTAAACAAAAGCAGCTTATTGCAATACAATGGAAACATCCTATACAAAATACCGAAGATTTGAAAACACGTTTTTCGCAAAACGTGCTCAATTTGTATCATATCCATAATCTCCTTCCACAAAATATATCACCATCAAATAAAAGTGCTCTGACATTTCAATTGGCTGATCAAATTGTTAAATTTGAAAAAAAAAATATATAGAATAAAGTTAAAAGAAAAAACTAGGCGCGAAAATTGACAACAAATGGGGAAAAATTTAGCAAATAGCATCGAATATGTAGCCGAGGTTTAAATGAATTGTGATTTGGAAATTTACGGAAAACGTAAAAAAATAGTTGTTTCATTACCTATCAGTAATGCCACAAACGAGAGGTTTCTTCTACCCTCTGAAGATTAAAAAGTGGATAAGGTAACCAATAAGCGAATAAAGATTAAATTGACGAGCAATAACTGTTACGTATCCTGGTGTTCAAATTGGCCCATATGTAGCATTAGAAAAATTTGCATCAATTGTTATTTGTGTCCCATAATTTCTAAAGCTGCAAAGCTCTAAACACAACTAGGACGAACGACAAATTTCGCACTACACGACGGATTCGTCTGTTGAAATTCGTTGCGTAAATTTGGCAACTGAAGCATATTTAGAACGAATAAACCAGCTGTAATAGAGTGACCATTTTTCTTTAAAAAAGCACTAATTAAAAAAAATGTTAATTAAAAAAACTATTTTAAAATATAACATTGAAAATACATTAAGTGTATCATATGCAACAAATAAAAAGTGAAAATAAATTTTAAGGTATAAAGTAACATTATTTATTAACACAATTAAAAAAATTTTAACAAAAATGGTCCCTCTGTGCCAAATTATTGGTCGGTCGGGAAATAAAAATAAACCAATCGCTGATTTCGTTACGCATGACAAATTTTAGTCGTCGCACTGTTTGTGGGCATTTTCATATACACAAATGTGTTTTATTTTCTAAGACAAAATTCGCAACGAAAAATTCGTCGTTCGTCTCAGTTGTGTTTAAAGCATAATTTTTAGCTTATTAAGTATACAAATATATTGGAATTTCATGTAAACAAACAAACACAGGCATCATAATCAATCTTTATCGGCTTAGGTTTTGTTATATCTTTTTTTAAATAGAAAAAACTTTAAATAAATTAAAATTCGTCTGAGAGTAGTTTCCTAGAATTACTTAATATACTTATATTAAGTTGCTGGACATTACTGGAAGAGTAAACGAATGAACCCATTATATTATTAATTTAATTAGACTGTTTAAAGCATAATTGTATAAAAATTATATGATTGATACAAAAATCCAAAAATTTTCCCCTTTCCCCACACGGAAAAGCTTGATCCGAGCCTTAAAAGGTGTGTAAATTTTTTATAGAGAAAAAATTTTTTTTCTAACTCGATTTTGGGAAAATTAATTCGAATATTAAAAATTTCACTCAAAACATAAACATTTTTTTGACTTTAAGTCAAGGTTTATACTTTCTTTTTTCAAAAAAATAAATAAATAAAAAAACCATGGAGCTGTGTTGTAATAATTTATTTTATTAAATAAATTGTTGTTTTTACAAAATAAAAATTTCTAATAAATATACTCTCGTCTTCTTAACTTTTCTATTCCTTTAATTTATTGCAAACTAACGTCGGTTTTTTTAACACATTTTATTTACTTAAAAATATTTTAGTTGAGGAAAAAATAACTCGTCTATTTATATTAAGTCATAAATATTTGTCACAAAAACACATATAACAATGATTTTGACACTTTGATATTGCTACAACAAGCAGTTTTAGTGTATTTTGTTGCTTCTAAAAATTTTAAATAAAAAAAAAAACCCTCTCATATCTAAACTAAAATAATCCAAAAAAACACAACAAAAAATATTGTCATTTTTATCAGTTTGACTGAAAACGAAAAAAAAGAAACTCCAACGTTTAAGGACTTTGAAAAATATATTGCAAAAATTCTAAAAGGCTATAAATTCATCATGTGTGCAATGTTGCATTGCAAACAAGCTGTTGCAGTTCAGTTTTATGGTTACTTTCAACCCATTTTACAATACATGTATGCAAAAGGTTCACCTACGTTCGTATATATATTTACATATGTTCAATTACGTATGTATATACACAAGTAAAAGTAAAGTGGAAGTTTAACCATATTCTGGTCCCCTTTCTAGCTAATGGCTATAACTAACTATGTTTTGAAAAAATTGTGGTGTAACTCGAACCAAAAAGATTTTACTAGAAAAATGCCTTCCTTTCCCTTTATCGGCAAAGTTAAAGACTATAAAACGATGGTTTAAATACGCTCTTCTAAAGAGTTTATGCTACTTCAATTATTATAACTTTTATTCCTGGTACTTGTTAAAGTAATGCCACAAAAAAAAAATAACTTAGATACCCTACACATAAGCCTTTCGCAACCCCAAATTTTTTTTTTATTAATTCTTTTTTATTTCTGAAATATTTTAAATTTTTTTAGTAGAGCTCGGTGTCATATTTTAGCTCTCTTAGGGTGACTTGGAATGTTGTAGGGGTTTTTACCCTAATTTTTACAAATTTTGTATGGCAACCTCTTTAGTCTGTAGTTATAGGGGTTATAGTATATTCTTGAAGTATATTTGGGAGGGGAACCTAATGGGGTTGGTTGTACACTTTCTCTCTCTAAGGCCGATTCTGGGGAAGTTATGGGCGTTTTTACATCTTTTTTGTAAATTTTGTATGGCAACCCCCTAAGGGGATAAGTATGTTTTAGGAATATGTTCGAGAGCGCAAAAGAAAAAGGGGTATGTGATACATTTTATGCTCCTAAGGCGACTCCAGGGAAGTTGTAAGTGTTTTTACCCTAATTTTTTAAAATTTTGTATGGCAACCACCTTAGGGAGTGCTGATAGGGGGTAAGTATATCCCAGAAAAATGTTTGCAAGAAAACACGAGTTGGGGCAGTCCTACATTTGACCCACCCATGGGCACTCTGGATCCTGTAGCAGGGCATATATTACAGTTTCGCAAATTTTGTATGGGCGCCCCCTTAGGGAGTGAGGATAGGGGTAGGTAAATTCAAGGAGTATGTTTGGGAGAGGAAACTAATGGGGTTCGGTCCTACACTCTATTTCTGAAAGGCCTAATCTGGGGAAATTATGAGCGTTTTTACATAATTTTTGTAAAATTTGTATGGCAACTACCTTAGGTAATGGTGATAGCGGGTAGTATGTTCTAGGAATATATTTGGAAGGGAAATCTATGGAGGTCTGTGATATATTTTGTTCTGCTAGGGGTGCCTCCGAAAAAGTAGCATTTTAGGGGCTGGAGATAGGGGGTAAGTATGTTCCACAAAAATTACTAGAAAAAAATCATTTGGGGTCGGCCCCAGCTAGCTTTGTAGGAGAACACTGAAAGCTGTGGGAGCGATTTAAAAAAAAGATTAAAAAAAATTTAAATTTTGTATATCAACCCTTTTAAGGGGCGCAGAAAGGGTGTACATGTGTTTAAAAAAAACATTCGTAAATAAGAATTAATGGAAGTCGGTTTTTTATTGCACTTTGCACGATGCAACTCTGGGGCAGTTGAAGAGGTTTTTATGCAAAATTTTTTGAGAAATGAACAGAGGTAGTCTTGGTTTTTTGGATTATATCTTAGTCACTTATTGGGCGATTTAGCTCGCATATATTTCTGAAAGCTTGATAACACCTACCGGTCTATGCGACATCTTGGGGCTTCAAAAAGTTGATTTTAGCCATAGCACAGACAGACGGACAGACGGACATCGCTAAATCGACTTCCCGATCTACTAGGAACAAAAAAAATATACTTTATACTTTCGCAGATGGATTAAAAAAACAAATGTAATAACAAACTTATAAATATCTTTATCACTTATGTGATAGGTATAAAAAACTATTATTCTTACTTGTAAAAACTTTTTCTTGATATACCGTACCTTTACCCTCTATTGTTTGTGTATAACGAAATGTTTAATGTCAGTACGCCCCTGCTTAAGAATGCAAGCTTCGGACCAAGAAAATTTTGAGAGATTATTTGTTAATCTTTTTTTATCTGCGATATAAAACACAATAACTTACAAATTACGAATTTTTAATCTTAAATAGATTTTTTATTTGTCCACCAACCAGATTTGTAACAAAACTATTTTCGTTTTTGAATTTCCTTTTTTTTTTCTTGGATTTTAATAAAGATTTCTCAGCCCTAATTAAGATTGAAAAAAACTTTTCTCTTTCTTGCAAAAACATGACATCATTAATATTTATAGGAGATTTTAAATCACATTTAAAGCATTTGTTGATTTCAAGAAATGGCAAAAAAATTGTTGAAAACAAAAACTAAAAAGTTCTAACCATTTGCACTAGACCAAAACAAAAGGCTCTAATTAATTTACTACCCACAGTGGCCGAAATTGCAAAAATAATACAAAAACTATTTGTTTTGCTTTTTTGCAATAAAAGCATTAAAAAGACCAAAGAGAAAATACTGACAATTCTTTTAAACAAAACGAAGAAATATAACGGAAATAAAGGAAAATTGTACAACTCATCAAAATATCAAAAAATATAGAAGCGAACATTTTCTGTTAAAGAATAAAAATATACACATGTATGTACGCACATACATACATACACAAGCCCACACATGTACACAAAACAGCAAGATAAGGAAAATTCGTGTAAATCAAAAAGCCTATCAACCCCATTTAAGCTCGTATAGATTGTAATGTTGTATTACATTTGACTTCGTTGTTGCAATCTTGTATTTTAGTATATTATTGTTCAATATGTTACATTTGTTTTAAAGTTACAACGCAGATACGACCGATACAATCAGAAGTGAATATTCCCAACTAAATATTTTTAAACGGCAGTCTAATGCACGATTTCGGTTTTAGAATAAAATCCATTTTATATTTAACAGTTTTTCTTTGTAATTAAAACAAATCTCATTACAAATACACACACTCATACGAAGAACCTGTAATTTTTCAGCACTTTTCCAAGCTTATGTTAAAGTCAAAGATGTGAGATAGTGGTGCTAAACATATCTATGTACTAGAGATCTGCACGAATATACTTGAACTTTTTGTATACTTAAGTATTTTAAAGGATGAACTCTTATATGTAGTGTCTCTTAATAAAAAGTAATTTTTCTATGAACGCAATTATCGTCAACTATGTATTCGCTGGTACTTGACAAAATTCTTTTTTGAGATTTTTTGATTCTGTTTTATCTCTGCCAAAAAAAATTTAAGCTCATTATGGAAGTATGAATTAACTATCGTTTAACTACTTGCAAAAGCACTTGATCAGAAACAAACACAAATTACATCTGGTGCAAGGCGTATGTTATCAGGTGGCCTTAGCTCTAAAAAAACGACTAAATCGTCATAAAACTTCAGACAAATAAGATAACAAAAACTTACAAATTCTTTACTAACAGCCTTTGTTGTTGTTGTTTGTGAACAAGAAAAAAATACATTAACAAAAGCAAATTTTGACATTTAAATACCGAAAAACTTTTACTCAGCTGATAAACTAAGGTCACTTGATATACATACGCCGTGCTTGATTTATTTCTGTGGGATTTTTTATTTTTGATATGTATGTATGTATGGGTATGTAAGCCACTAATCAAAGCGCATGTATCAGGTGGGATCAGTTATTCAAAAACCAATAAAGACGCCATTAGAATTTCAAAGAAAGATAACAAAAACTCACAAATTCTTTTTCCTTCGTTTTTAGCTCTTCTTATAATACTACAGTTACTGTTTGTATAAAAAAAATACAGTGACATTTAAATAATGGAATTATTATGATTAACTAAGACCCACTGATACACGTGTGTCCTGCAACTAATGGTCCTAGAATTTTTGCTAATATCTTAGTGAATAAGAGGGTAAAGAAGTAGGAAAGGCTTCGTCACTACGGCAACCACTTCATCAAATACGATTTCAAATTTACAAAGTTGTTGTAAAAATACCTTCGATAATTTAGGAAAACATACTGTTTTGACAGTCTCAAAGCGTATACTGGAGTGACAAATAGTCAGTTGTCAAATCGACTATAACCTGCTAATAAAAAAAAATGACACATTGTGCCACAAATAATTTGTGCAAGAAGTTGTAGTAGTTTTTATTTGTAGTATTTTCTTATTTACGTTCGCTTTTTTAGATATTTCTTTGTAATTGACAAACTACTATCAAGTTATTTTCCGTACTCTTACACTGCTAGCGAGTACATGTGAATACTGTCTTTTAGGTCAAGTTTCAAAAGAAATTTGAAATGTTATCCGCTGCAGACCTCAACTATGTACATACAATGTGATATATAGCGCCTGATTGATTTTGTTTAATTCACAATTTTCCAATTATACAATGGTGCTGCAATTACATAAAGAATACTGAATGAAAAAAATAATAAAAATAGACAAAGAATAATGAAATCGAAAATCAGCAATAACATTTATTTTTTAGTTTTATATTTTTCTTCATTATCCTTATCACACTGACGCTCTTGTTCTTTGGGAAATTAAAAGATGAAAAGACCACATTTATCTGTAGCATAATGAGATTTAGCAAAAGCTTTTTATATATATATTTTTAATTTTGGGGCTTCCTTTGACTTCTTTGTTTCCTTTATGGTTGAAGTTAATTCGAAAAAAGAATTGAGCCTAATTGCGGAAGTTATACGCCAGGGAATTAGTTAAATATTAACTTTGGTATCCTGTGAAATTGGCTCTTTTCGTTTTCGATTGACAGACTAACGTATTCGTTTTTCAATGCAGGTATTTGTTTAACCTTAATAATAATTGTGAGGGAGGTATGTTAATTTTTTATCGATAGTAAAATTATTTGAAATATTTTCTTTTTATTACTTCTTTTTCTCATATTTCCAGAAATTAATTTAAAATCAATTTTATATTTTAAATGTAAGGTAAATTAAAAGCTGGTACTACGAATTGTTTTTCTCCACAGCCAATAAATGTTATAAAATTAGATCTAAAGCTCATTATGGAAGAGAAACTTAAAAATATTTAAAATAGCATTTAATTAAAAAGTTCGTAGTATTAATTAATTTGCCAACAGTACATTAATTGAAAACTAGCTCAAATTTAATTTATTATTTAACTTAAAATTGTTTAATTTAGAGTCCAATATTTAAGCTCTAGAAATTTAATTTTGAGTAACACCAAAATTGTATTTAATATTTTAGTTAGGCCTTAAATGTCAAAAGAAAATTGTAATTAAAGTTTGTATATTTATTTATACCTTTCGAGCTTAAAATTCTGGGTTTTGTTGTAGATTTTTTATCATCATCATTCGTAGGGATACAGCCAAGTGGGGATTAAAGCTTCTTTTACGATTCCCCTTCAAAATTAACGCTCTATAGTCGTGGACATTGAAAACTCCTAAAACAGCAATAGCTGCGCCTTTCCACCTTTTCCTAGGCTTACTACGAACTCTGCTTTCTTGGCCGTATTGCAAAAGCAATATTTTATTAATTGCTGTAGCCGAAATTCGATTAACATGCCCACAATTCGGATACATTGAGCATTAACGCACCGAGCTATTGTCTGAGGATACCGTAGTTGTTCCTTTTCATCATTTTTCTATGGGTCCCTATATTGATTTTTTCTGGACCAAACATTTCATTAACAAGATTCGGCCGAATCTTAGATACGTTTCACATTGACCTTTCGAAACCACAAACTTTTTTTATTTTTTTATTATTTTTTTTTTAATTTATAATTTAAATCATACTTTTACCCTTTTAGGGTGACTACGGGAAAGTTGTTGTGGCCTTTACCCTATTTTTTTTTTCAAATTGTATGGCAACCCTCTTAGGAGTGGAAATATAAAGTAACTGCGTTATAGGAAAATGTTTGGTAGTAGAAACTAATGGGGGTCAGTCGTACACTTAATTTCTCTTAGGCCAACGACTATGGGGAAGCTATGGGCGTTTAACGTCATTTCTGTAAATTTGGTATGGCAACCACCTTTGGTGATTGAAATAAGGGGTAAGTATTTTCTAGGAATATGTTGGGAAGGGAAAACTAATGGGGGTCTTTGGTACATTTTATTCCTCTAAGAACGACTCCGGGGAAGTTGTGATGGTTTTTACGCAATTTTTTTTTAAATTTTGTATGGAAACCCTACAAAGGGCTAGAAAACTGTTTAAGAAAAAAACTAATTAGGGTCGGTCTTTTATTCTACCTTTGTGAGAGCACCCTGAAAGTTATTGGAGCAATTTTAAAAAGATGTTAAACATAATATGTAATTCCCATTAATTAATTCTTTATTAAGGTTAGGTAAGATTACAAAATGTGATAAAAAGTGGCAAGCCCCCATATGCGTCAACATTCATAGACCTGCTAGGTCAATTGTGAATGCCATCATAGAAAAAGTAAGAAAAAGGAAAAATAAGAAATCAACAACAAAAAGAAAAATTACTGAAAACCAAGGAAATAATTCCCGCTTGAAAACTACCCGTCTATTGCTGTTCTGCTGAAAACCTAATTTACACGATGAACCCAATAATATCTTTTAGTTTACTCTGTCAAACATCACCTAGTTTTTCGGAAAATCTTCTACCCAACTACTTGATCCTTTAATTTTGCAATCTCGGGAAGTGACAGAAAATATCTCCCATTCCTCTTCCCCCTCACACATTCCACAATAATCCGGAGTACCGTGATCCAACTTTCCCGTTAAAGCTCTAACGCGAAAGTGTCCAGTTGTCACCCCAATTATTGCCGTTAGGCCTATTTTCCTTAAGTATACAGTACCAAGTCCTGCTGAGCTCACCGAGTCGCTCCTATACCCTCGTTATTCTAATTTTTCCATATTCCCCAATATTTTCCCTCATACATACTTTTAGATCCCAACAAACAATCCCTTAGATGGATTACTACCTGTGGCGTTTTCTCAAAACTGCCCTCCAATCTACCACAATATTCTAGTATGACCAGTATTCAAAAATCTTTTCAATCCTGCCTCGCCTAGTCTGCTGCCACTCGCAATCTCTCAACATATCACGTGTGGATACTGACAGCTGGTGCTGCTTTAGATGTACTTCTCATGGCAAAAGGGATGCCAATAAAAAACCCTACACCATAAAAATCAAGCATAGTTTAGAAATGGGTTTTCAACTATTGTGTAAAATTGCCTTTGGTGGCAAGACCCATATTTTTCCTATTAAGTTTTTTAATGTATTGTGTACATTGAGGCCCTTCTTTTCCATGGAAGCTTAATATCAAATATAACCCCAAGACACATGCTTTTTCCAACTCCACCCCGTCGAGTGTTGGGCTTCTAGAAGATCCGACACTATACTTCCTGGTAAAGATAAATAGTTTCGACTAGTCAGAACTCACACCTAACCTGCTTCCTGACACCTATAAATAAAGTGCACAAAATGCAGATTGCAATAGTTTGCCGACCATTAAAAAACTCTCTCCGGAGCAGAATGACCACAAAGTTTGCATATGCAATAATTTCAACTTAAAACTATCTACATAAACTGTAAACTGTTAGGGGCAAGAACTAGCTCTATGCAAAAATTCCACCGTGTAGTGTCTCCCTGGTTGTTACCCTCCTACAATCCACCTACTCTAGTCAAGAACTTACAACCCTGCTCTTGAAAATCGAGATTACCCATCTGACTAAGCACTCTTTGTCCCCTGGGTCCCAAAGAGCCTCATTTTTGCCTCTTTTCAAATATTATTAAAGGCTCGAAGAACGCCGGTAAAATTCAGGCCCCGATTTACATAAACAAGGATATCAGATTTTTGAGACCCACTAAGGGCCAAATAAATTTCCCATATTGCAATTTATCAGGCTTAAGCAGTATATAAGTGAACTTAAAGGTCTGCGGTAACTTGGTTTCAAGATGCCCATCCTACCAGACTTGGGTCCATCTTTTATCAGTGCCCTGCAGTAAAGTGCAGTGGTTCTTTACCCTTATCACATACATCAAATAGTTCCGCTGTCCATGTATAATGCGCCGGGATCTATAGCTCTGATTTGGGACCTGTAAGTATTTTGCAGCAAATGCCGCTTTGTAAAATACGTGGGTTTTAATAGGCTGCATATCCAGAACAACTCCTGTTCCCACTTCAGTGGTGGTCCTGACCTTGCTTATTTTAAGCAACATATACGTCGTTTTTTCTGTAGGATTTAAATGTAGCACTTCTTGTGCACTGTTATCAATTACACCACTAAGCCACAGGTTTGTAACGGTCTAATAACGCCTGTGTATGCGCGGTTTTGTCATCTTTCAATTAAAGTCTCGTTTTGAGTCTATATCCTCATTTCATTGTGCTCTACATTAGCTAGTCTTTCCTCCAAAATATTGTTTTGTTCTAATTTGTTTTAAAAACGTGTTACAACTCTTATAAATTATTACAGCCTCGCATACCATATGTTACAGTACTTGTTTAAAACTATTTGGAAAGAAGTGGCTGGGAAGGTATGGCTAACTCGCCTTTTTTGTACAGCGCGTACTCAATCCGACTATAATTTGTTTTGATCGAAGAAAAATTTTCTGTCTCTCTGGGCTATGCTTTACTTCAGAACAGTGTATCGGAAATCGGCTTGATTTGTTCTTGGCGTCCAAATCTTGCATTTTTAGTTATGCTTTCAATATTTTGTAGGTAATTGCAACATGACTATTTTATTTTAAACCTGGATCCACATCTTTTAAAGATCAAAACTTAGAGTAGAGATAATAGGTGGACATCATTTGAACAAATTTAGATGGGTCAAGGCTTTGTGAATCAAAGCGCAGATTCAAACAATTAACTAAGAAAAAGAATTTCTTATGTTTGTTTTCTGATGGAGCTTGGTTCTTCTTTAAGGTGTGCTTTTCTTAAAATCTTTGTAGAACTTAAAACCAACAGTAAGCTAAAGTTTATACCAGTTTGCGTTAAAGGATGGAAGACGCTTTTGAGTAAAACCAGGTATAACTATAGTACTTCACCGGATATGCAGCTTTACCTCTCCCACTTGTTATAACGACCAAAAATTTTTTGCATTATGCCCCCTTTTTATCCACAAAAACTCAAAATGTTGTCATTCCTTCTATCCTGTCAATTTTCTTGCAGGGTCTATTTAAAACTTACTAATAATAAAATCGCAATTAACGAGATGTTTTAGGGACTTTTTGCTTTATTTGTTTTATTGTTTTGAGTTCCATTGTATTATAACTTTACCAAGAAATTAAGAAAGAAGAAAAATGAAAAAACTCACAAAAAAAAAATTAAAACAAAAATACAAATTTGGATAAAAATGGCAATTAGTGTCTATGAATAAAAGTTGTGTAAATCACGATTAATGAACATTAACATGACCAAATGACTTTGAACAATACAAATTGTTCCCATGTTTTGTTTTAAAATAAGTTTCATTTACTCGTTTCAGTTTTCTTTTTTTCCATATTTTTTTCAGTTCTTAACAAGTTTCTTGAAATTTCGTTCACGTTTTAATCCTTGAAAAGCCATTCTGCGTTTAATTATTACATTCTCTTCTTTTATTTAACTGACCATTGAGACTTAAAAGTATTTTGGTAATTTGGTTTGTTTTTGGATATAATAAATCAGTAGCAAAAGAAGGTTTTCCAGTTATTTAATTGGACATTAAAAAGAAGAAAGCAAGTAAGACTTTAAATTACGAATTTATTTTAAGACAAAAAACTTTCCTCATAAATAGAAAACTTTAATACTTTCCACAGGTTGGTTTTAATATGAAATTATGTTCTTTTTCTTTTATATGTTACTCATGTGTTAAACGGGCTCAAATTATAATAAAGAAAGGAAAACTACAAACGAATTCTTGTAATTGTAGTCTCAACTCACGTGATAACATATTAAATCTAAATAGTTTTTTTTTGCTGATAATTGTAACGACGTTTCATTTCAATCTAAAAGAATTCCAAACAATCGTGACAAATAAAGGTAAAGACATGAACATGGCTCTTATGGCGGTCGTTTTTTAATCCTCCATACATGTTTATAAACACATACGCATTTGAACACACACAATTATACTGTAGCCGGTTTACCCCCAAAACAACCAATGTTAGGATTTCAAACAATTTGAACATCTATTTCCGGCTGAGGGCGCACATTACAACTAAATACGCGTTCCGTGCAAAACATCTAAATGCAGTGACAGACAGATTTTAATACTACTTGAACACCGTTTGTGGTGTAATAGATTTAAATTTGTCTTGGAATTCATACCATTTTTTCGTTGATATGGCATCTACATTCGTAATTGAATTGCGGCAAGAAACATGAGAAATTTTTGTAGTTATTACAGTTCAAGATTTTCTAAATTTGTTTGTTAAATATAGAGCTGCCTAATACAGGGTGTCTGGTGGCAGATTTATATTTTTAAACTTAAATAAAAAACGTAATAATTAACACAAAGTTTTATTAATAGCATTGAACGATAAAATGGAAATGCGAACTTTATTTTTTAAAGAGTATGTCATCCAAGTGTCTTCCATCGAGTTGAACACTCTGTTCAAAACGAGCCTTGTGTTCTGCGCCACACGCTGCGGTAAAGTTGGTCCAACTGAGCTGATCTCTCGAGAAATATATTCCTTAAAAGACACAAGAAATTGGGAATTGCTCTATGGGAGTTAGATCGGGCAACCTCGGTGGCCATTGCATGTTGGTGGAAATTTTTCCGAAGCAAATTCCTCGAAGTTCTGGTTGTGTGTGCAGTAGTCCCATCCTATTGAAATCACGTGTGTGAAGAGTACGATGGGTGGGCTTGCAGGTTTGACGAAAACAATTCCGTAATCATGCGTAGACACTCGTCGCCTGCATTTGCAAATTTTCGAAAAAAATATTGTCTAATTATTTCATGCATGGATGAAGCACACCAAACAGTTACCACGGGGCAATGAGTTTTGTCGTTTCAAAACGAAAACGTTTGAAAACACTCCAGCATCGTTTTAAAAAAAAATCTCGTAAATCATAGTTGCTCTCTTGTAGTTTTTGAACGATTTGAATTTTTGAAGGATGGAACTTCAGAGACTTTTTTAAAATATCATGAATAATCGCTCTAAGAAGTCCCAACGAAGATGTCCTTTCCGTATTGAAAGCTGCGGATTTTCAAGTAAATTGCTTTCAACAAGTTTAATGTTTTCGAGAGTCTTAGAAAATTGACTGGGCCTGACTGTGGGACATTTGTAGCCGAAGCGCATGCGCGAAATCTCTGCACCCACTAACGAATTATATTTACACTCAGTCCATCATGTACTCGCCGAATACTAAGCCTTTAACAAAATTATCGACGAGCAATAACGTAAGAATCATTACTTTTTAAAAATGTCTTCACAGTCAACACGCGATGCTCACTTGACCACTGCAACATCATGACTGCCAGATCGGCACAATCTTTTATTCTAACAGCGCCCCCTACCTACGCACCGTTAATTACTTTTTTAAATATTCGTATTTCAAAAAAATATAATTTTGCCACCAGACACCTTGTATATAGAAAATCTGAAGGCATTTAAAATCTTAAATAAATGTATACTCGAATATAAGTTGTTGACCATTGAGGATTAATTTTTGAACCATTGACTCCGGCTGCTTCAATAGCTTGTAAAGAGCTACAATAATTGACAGGCCTTTACAAAATTGTATTTAATCACTTGTACACCATATGTGAAACATTTCTACTTTTCCTAGTTTTCCGACTATCAAAATATTTTTTTCGATTCCTTTTTACCTTTTCTTAATCGATTAAATCTATGCTTCTTCATTTTGCTTATATATTCACCAACACAATATCTCGTTAACTTTACTCTTAGTTAATGTAATTTTCAGCTCACCTGGGTGCAAAATATTCTTTTGTGTACATGCGGCAACTGTGCGTTCTTACTTTATTACACTTGAAACATTAAAACGATTTTAACAATTTTATTAAATTGAATTTATTACACATTTACACGTTGTTGCTTCGCAGTTGTTACTGTCATTAGACGAAATAATGTTAAACGATGAACAACAGCATCTAAAAGATTCATTTGAAGTAGAAATTTATTTCTAATACTTGTTGCATTTAGTTCTGCAAAAAAAAAGAAATAAAAAAGGAAACTTATTAGAAACAAGTTTACAAGACAGTGATTATGTGTAGGGGAAAAGGGTATATTGAGGTATATTGAGCTAGACAGTACTTTGGTAATTGCATTAGATTAAAGGGTATTGAAAGGTTCGGTTAAACCAACGAGCCTGAAAACTCCACATTAATACTTTGAACCATTAATAGTACCAAACAAGAAGAAGCGATAACCTATGAATCTCAGTTTCGCTGTTTCGATGCAATAAATTCAAGGTTACTGAACACTCTCTTAGCAAATGTCAAAAATCTCAAGTTATCAATCTTAAATGTTTATCTCCTGTTCAACAAAATTGTTCTTAAAATCTGGACAGTGAATTTAAATATGACAAGATGTCTTTTAATCCCCCGTTACACCACAGAAGAATCAGTAACCGCTGGTCAGCCATCCTTCTCTCTTTGCATGAACCGCTTGTCAAAAAGAAAATTTTATCTTCCCCACTGGATGTCAACAGTTGCTACTTTACAAAAAAAAAAGAAGTATGTTTGCGTCCCATGTTATTCAATCACCACATTCTCCTGGAAACTCTACACGATGTGCTATTACCAAGACCTCTATTGCCCTGACTCCACAGCAGATTTTGTACTCCTTTGTAAAGCTGGATCAGCTCAATCGTCTACTATTTTTCAATAGCTATATAGATCCCTTGCATCGGACATTCTCCCATTCCATTATCCTCAACACTCGTCTTTCGTCACACAGCTTACCAACTGACTCCTTGCACGCTTGAAAATTTAAGGGGAAGATAAAGTTTCTAAGATTTTTTTGTTCGCCGCCTAACAATCGAATTTTATATTGACCTGAGAGTTTTCAGTTTAAGAATACAAGGCAATTTTAAGCTACAGCTACTGTTTAAAGGAGAAATTAGTCGTTAGAAAATTTGTAGGACGCTCAATAAAATACCGTATTTTCAAGAACATAGGCTTTCGGACCTATTCTTAAATAACTTTAAGATTTAGCAGTTTTAGAAAGGGACACTGAATTAGCCGTATTCCTTAAAAGTATCACTCGATTTCCCAAAATAGTTCAGTTTTGCAACCATGAGGCAATGACGCCCTCAATAGTACTACCAAGCGTATTATCCCATTGACCCATTCGAGTCGAAAACCTCTTTGGAACATTTCTTGCAATCATATTGTTAATATTAAATCCAAGCTTTTATTAAATGAAGCCGTAGGGTTGCTTCGTAATTCCAGTTATATATAGTCTTGCAAGTCCGTGCATGCTCTTTAGATGCCTGCGGTTAACTTTTATTCTCAGTGTTGTTTACCACACCAATATCACTAAAGTAAGATACGCCTTACTTTTACAGATCATATGGCATCTTATGTCACGCCGGACATACACCTAAGCCAGTGGTCGGCTTGTTGTGCGCTTTTAGCACAGGAAAGATAAAAAGTTCACAGAAATTCGGTTGTGTGAACAAATTCCTTTAACAAATTCCCTAAACATCAAACAGAAAGCCTTGGGCTCTGGCTTATGCAAAACCCATGCTTAGCAATATTGGAAATACTGCATCGATTCATTGTGCTTCCTACATGTCCCGCAATCGCTGTTCTTTACAACCCGCATCTGATGGAGGTATGCTTGTAAGTTTGAGTGACCCGTCAACAGAATTGTCATCCTCTTCAGCTCAGGCTTCCTCAGTTTTGGAATGCACTAGCCCTTTCCTCATTTGAATCGCTAAAAAAAAATTTCGTATTCCTTCTAATTATATCGTTGTTTTACAGAATTCTGTAGGTGTCCACTATGTCAAATCGCCCTTTACCGCAGCAAAAGGCTTCGGGTTCTCCTGGCCAACTAGCTCTTTTTTAACCTTTAGCACCAGATTATTTACCAATTCTTTACCGTCCACCTTCTGTTCCTTAGGCTCCCATACTATAAGAACCGGGTTTTATTTCCAGTAATTATTTATTATATCCTTGCATCGCAACACGGTACCAGATTTGATCTTTTTGGGCATAACTACCTCTATAGACTCTTGGTTATATGTACAAATGATTATATCCATTGACCAGGAGAGGTATTCTGTTATTTTCTGTATCTTTTATTATAAGACAGTGTAGTGGTCCAGGGTATGTGTGTAGATCACGGTCCTTGGGCTTTAACGAGGATGTGCAGTCCTGTTCTTCCTTCTGGCCTAGATCTATCCGTATAAAAACATTTTTCATTGGGCATATGGTATCAGCGCCGTACAAATATCCATTACCCCTACTAGACATATACAATAGGACAGCCCTACTGGTCCCGTATACCACTTCAGTGTCTCCACAATAAAAAATTCAAAATATATTAATTGTAAGACAAATATTCCCTATTAGTTCACTCCCTTGTCGTCAGTAGGCGTTAAGTGCTTCACCGCGTGGTCTTCAATAGGCCTTATAGACGAAATTGCCTCCGTCTAAAGCTCTTGTTTGGGTAGTCCTAATTTCCCCGCTTATAACCAGGCAACATGTATGTTAGACCTTTTGAAGGACTCCCATGTTGCATTTCTGTTCAGTGATGTCCACCGCACCACGGAAGCGTAGGTTATTTTTTGTACTTTATTTTTAAAAATCCCTACGAAGTGGTTTTGACATTCGTTGTTGCTTACACAAATCGTAATTTCATTGCAAAATTTTCTCTAATGTTTTTGTAACACACGTGACATTCCAATTTAGCTTTTCTTTTATTAATCTCGCACCACCACTAGAGCTTAAAACGAAAAGTTTCTTGAAGTGTTGCTTTTAATTTGCTACTGCCACCGCGTCTGTGTGTTGATGCAGAAGGAATCAAGATATACAAGGATAATTTCAGACAAACATTCTAATTCGCAAAATTGTTACTTTCATGTTTGTTGGAGCATTTGATATTTAATTGGTGATTCACAGGAAGAAAACTGCAACATCGTTATTGTCATGCGAGTAATTACACAGCTCTAGAACTTTTAAGAGCGCAAAAAGGTCGTAAAGTGAGAGGCTTAATTATTAAGGCGAAAGGAATAAAGGGATTAAATTGCTGAAGTTAATATTTGTCAGAACAACTTTTTTGATATTAGAAAATTTAAAGGTTTGCTTATACGTATGAATATATTAAACATTAATAAAATTCTTATTTAAATCTAATGAATATAAGTTTTAAAAGAAAGAAAAAAAATTTAATTGCATCCAAAAAATTTAAACTTAAAAAAATCCCTGCAACAACTTCCCCTTAGAATCAATGAAAAAAATTAAAACAAATTTAAACATTGATGTCATCATCACAGCAGCAATGCACGTGTAATCATTGTGTAAATTAAATTTTCAATACTTTTTATCACCTCGATTTGTTGTAAGCTTCTTAAGAAACCCATAACAATTTCTTTTTGCATTTAACTTCCTTGTAATCAACACACACTTTTTGTTATATTAAAAAATTCTATATATAAAACGGATATTACTCTGAACGATTTTTATTTATAGTTAACTGGAGTGTAATCATTTCAAAGTTTAAAAAAAATTGAAAATAAATATATACTCAAGACAAATACAGTTAAAGTTATTGCCAAAAGTTGTTAAAGCAAGATCCAAGCAGGTCCTGTAAATGGAAGATGAAGACGTTCTATCTTCAAACGCAATATTTGTATCCTTTGCTGCATTCTTAGGGATAATGATGCTGTTGCCATTCTCATAACTGTCTGTCTGCAAGCGTACTTGCCGTTTTCTGTGTGTATGTGTGTTCGTGTTTTATGTTCAATTGATTGCAGGAAGTGTCAATATTATCGATAATATTGTTTTTATACTCCTTAAACTCGATATTATATTACTTTCCTTCCACTTCTATCCTTAAGATGTTGACATTGATAATAATGTGATATAAAGACGCAACAGCAGATCTTAGACAAGTCGCTGAAGGTGTTTATGGATGAAATGCTTTTTTTCATTATTTCAAAAGTGTTTCCTTAGAGAATCGAAGGGGTTTTTAATCACTGCTGTTTTTGTTACTTAAACGGAAGTATTTTGTGTTTTACCAGCCAGATTCGTGTCTGGAATTTTTTTTAAAGAATTTTTATTTTATTTTAAATTTATTTTAATTCTTTTTTGTAAAGTTTACTGAAAAACAGGGTGTTTTGGATGTTTTAGTTTTAAAAAGTTCAAAAGTTTATTCTAATTTAAGCACTTATGATGATTGATAATTATATTTATAAATTTCTAATTCCATTTGTTATTTCCGCATTTAACATGTTTAATTAACTTAAGTGATATGGGAAATGGTAAACGATATAATATTAACTGATTTATTTTAGAATCCAAAATCTGTTGACAATAACAAAGTACTTGATTTTTGGCCGAAAATTATCATTTAGGATAAGATCCAAATTTAAGCTGAAAATTCAAGCCGTAGCGGTGTAGGGTGAATACAGATTTTTCCTAACAAAGTACGAAATTTCTTATACCAAATACCATTCATCTAGTATGAACATATTACTTTTGGCAACATTTAAGCCAAACAAGAATTAATTTAAGTTTAAAACCGTATTTAATATACGCAAAAGTGATTTATCCAAAAATTAAGTAATTTTTTCGAATTTCGGATCTTTATTAAGGAAGAAGATTTCTATTTTTGTCTTTATTTTTTACATGTTTAACATTTATTTTTTGAAACTTGTTCTCCTTAACTTTTTGTGGCTGGGTTTTGAACCTGGGGCTATCCGAGCTGCAGAACCAGCGCGCTACCACTGAGACATTTTAAATGTTAAAATGCATTTGGAAACGACAACTCTTTCTGCTTGATTTTCTAACATAATCCGACTAGGCTTGATTTAAGAAACCCTAGGTTCGGATCGTGTGTAAAAATTTCAAGTACGATTAAGGATAAATTTAAGAATAAAATTCTTAATTTTAGAATATGTTTTTTTTTTCTGTGTATAAATATAAATATTTCCGGGGAACTAATTTTTCCGGAAATTATAATTTTTATCCTCAAACATTTGGGGAGAATAATATTGCGGGAAATAGGATTTCAAATTTTTCGCTGTCAGCTGATATTCTTTGCTTAAAAGCCATGGTCAACGATCTGTAAATTTTGCAGATAAGGAAATAAAAAAGCAGGGTGCTTCTTCCTGAACATCTTTGGGACTCACATATATACTATAAATACATACTTAAGTATCTGACTCAAATCCAATATTCGGTGGTGAATATATTAGTAGTTAACAGCAAAGTAAGTAATAGATGTCCCCGTGTGATTTCCAAGAGGCATAACAACATTAAGTTGTTTCCTAATATCATTTTGTGAATTCGCCTTTTGCCCGAACTTCGCAAGCAGTGAAAAAGATGTTTTAACTATAGAAACGGCATTCGACTAGGCTGCGCAATATGGTTTGATCTGGTTTACTTTATTCCCAATGCTAAACCTTACACACCTCAACAAAAATATAAGCTGAAAACCACTCAAGTATCTGAGCAACACCTTCTAACACGCTTTACTTTCCTTTAAGATATTGTGATTGACACTCTCCCATTGTAAGTGCCCATTTGATATATCTGATCCAGAATTTAGAAACCTTTGAATCAAATTGAAAATCGGATTTCATACTCTTTATTTCTGATTTCCTTACAGAAATTTATGGAAATACATATCACTACGAGTAACCTAGAATTCTTTTCTGACTCCTTGAGCAAAATGCTCAAAGATTAGCCGAGCAGTAAACCCATTGTCGCTGGTAATTTCATAGTTAGCAATTTCACTTGGCTTTGTCATTTCGGCCAAACGACTTTAGAAGGCTACTATATTGAAATATTCCTTACGCACTTTTACGCTACTCGTAAAAAAACCAACTCATATATAAATTGTGTATTGAAGGGCACGAAAATCATGCCCTTGACCTTTTTTCTTTTACGCATTGTGAAAAGTAGGAATGTTCTTGTATCTCTTAGCAGCCCAGGCAATTGCATCATTTTTGGACTTTTCGCTCTCGAGGATCTACAACTCCTTAAAGGCAACCAAGAAGCGCTAAATTTTAGTTTACGTAAAGGCTTGTTGGACTTATCTCAACAGATTTTCCGGCAGTTTAATTGGAAATGACGAAAATGCTCAAAATGATCATTTAGCTAGGACTAAATAATTTTCTCAGGTAAAAAATATCTCTTAGTCATGGACCAAAAGTTTGGTTTAGTCAGATAGGCAAAACTGAAATCAGGTTGAGAAAGGATCTATTCAGTATACAAAGAAATAATGTTAGACATATTCCTCTGAGCTTGTTTTAACGGTTCTTAACATTAGTAAGTCTGGTGGAACAGATAGAATGCCAGCCTTAGTTCTGAAAAAATCCCTTGGGTGCTGGTGCGTTCATTTATTAACTTTTCAGCGATGTATACCTTGCCGAGATATTCCAATAATGCTAAAATTTGCTAATGCTACGACAATTTCCTAAAAAGGAAGCGAACACACACTGATACGGCTAAAAGCAATTTGTTCAGTGGTATCCAAGGTTATAAGGAGTATAATTACTATCTGGACTCAAGCGTTTAATTAAGCGACTTTCAGTCAGATGCAACACCTTCTGTGTTTTCTGTGATTGTTGAAAAATGGTGTTTTATATAGCCAGTTGGGTGTTGACACTTGAATGCACAGTTTATCATGTTAGATAGAAACATACTCTTGACTCTGGCCATTAAAACCCAGTTGGATGACCGGTAGGCGAAACTTGTGCTTCGTGCGACAAAAAAAGCTTCCAAATGTCTTAGTTTTTTGAACATCTCCATATCATCTAATCTTATAAATATGTTTACCACTTTAATCCAACTGAGAATGGAGTGTAACCCTTTGTATAGGTTGATGCTACAAAGCCTTGCTTAGAGCTACTTGAGTACGAGCTACTACTCATGGGAGACAGCGAGATATGTGACTGTGTCTATTCTCCCAAGCATCTTCATAATTTAAGTGCTTCACTTTTCTATTGATACTACAGGGTGTCCGCCGACAAGCCATACTAATTTGTTTGCTTTTAACTTTGGACTGAATGAAGGAAAATGGATCTTACACTGATAAATGTTTTATTTAATGTCGGAAATTTTGTATTAAATACAATATCAGATAAATGCCTGCCTTTGTTATGCGAGCCCTTTCGAGCACATTGTTTTATTACATTCTCACACACTTCACGCTGTATTTCATTCATTTCATCACAAATATTTTGTTTGAGTTGCTTCAGCGTTTCCGGTTTCTTTGCACAATCCTTGATTTTTAGATATCGCGACCGTGGAGGCCAGTCAATATCACCATTTCTTGAAATAACTTGTTTTTGAAAGAGGTCTCGCAGTAGTTCCATTGTAATCCTGGATGTGTGCAATGTGGCACCGTTTTCTTTATACCATATGCTAGCCAAGTCCAAAGCATGCAGTTGCGATATTTAAAAGTTTTCAATCATATCACGATACCGCTTCCTATTGACAGTTACCGTTACGCTGTTTTCAGGTTAAAAAAGTATGGTCCAATGATTCCTCCTGACACAATTCCCCACCAGACTGTCAGTTTTATTGTATGCAAAGGTAACTGATGAATAATCTGAGGATTTTCCGTTTACCTGTATTTCTAGGACCGTGTGATATTTTTAAGCATCTTTCCGTATTTAGATTTCATTTGGATATAAAACACACTTATGTTTGTGATACACTTCATAGTCTAATCTTTATTATATATAATACTAAGTACAGTTTTTTGTTGCGATTTTGGTAGTTTAAAAAATAACAACTCCATTATACACCCTGTTTACTTCTAATAAACCCTAATGTTTTATCTACCATTATCCTGTAAAGAAAATCTGTCTATTGCTGCATTAAACAAACGATGGGAAGAGAAAAGAAAACGATACAGAAGCAAATCCATAATGATGGCAATTTCCTAAAGTATACAGTTTTATTAACATTTGTTTCAAATAGATTTTCACAGCAACACACTGATTTCATATTATATTCTTGTATTGTTTTTCTTTCTTATTTTCTTCTTTTAGTTCATAAGTTTGTGCAGTTTTATGATACTCAACTGAAGCAACAAAATTTCTTAAGTTTTTCATTTCCAATTATACTGATCAGAAAAGAAAATCGTTTATCTGAGCATCATTTAATTTTGCACTATAATGATTTTTAAATTATAGTTTTACTATTCACAGGAAAGAGCTTAAGTGTGAAAGGAGTTGTTAGAAAGCAGAGCAGAGGATATATTATGGCAAGCAATTGACATTATTCTTGTCAGTGTAATTACTATAATGGACAGCCCACACAGTAGCAGCCAACCAAATTAAAAATGAAATAGTAGTTACAAAGAAACTAAAATTTAATACAGTCTTAATTAAAGAATTAAATTATACAATTCCAGGGTGGCTTTAGAACACACAATTGCCAAAAAGATATTTTAGAGCTTTGGTTTAAAGATGGATATGTACCACAAAGCATGAAAAGAGGTAAAGATTCGCATTTGGAATTGACTTTTACGCATATCTAAACTAGGGTGATTGAAGGTCGTAGATCGGTGCATTTTGGTTTATTTCTTTTTGGAATCACCGGCCCTATAGGGATGGCCCTTATGCACCCAACATTTTGTGCGCAGGTACTAAAAAAATATATTATGGAAGAACGTTTTCCGTTAAAAACCTATTTCACACACTAACTATTAAGCTAAAGAAAACAATATCTTAAATTACGGTGGTGCTCAGCCGAATTGACGATAGCTGTTACCGATAAACCCCTTTCCATATATTATACAGTAAATTCAAACTTGTCTTTGGAGCACCAGCTTTTATATAAGGGTGGTCCCACCATAATGCATTAATTAATTAATTCTAAGTCACACCTTCTATATTTAACATTAGTGTTTAAAAACTCCAAACAATAAGATATATACAATTGAGCAGCGTTATTGTTTTAATCATTATAATCCACAAGTGGGTGAGTTGTGCCCAAAATTTTAGCAAACCGGGCCCGTAGGAAATGTAAAAGCACCTTTGAATGCTTCCCCAATTCGGTTGCGGAACTAGTGGGCATGCCACTGCTGTTTGCAAAAGTGTGGCGATAAAGCTATCACCTCGACTCGTCGTTATGCCCAGCAATTGAACATCTCACGAAAATCACTGGTAATAATTTTTAAGAAAATTAGAATGTACACGCTTTCAAGGTTCAATATTTTTAGAGCTAAAGCCTACTGATCATGACAAGCCTCGTCAATAAGCCAAACAGTTGGTCGAAAAAACAGAAAATCAAAAGTCGTGAATATTTTAATTGCCCTTTAATTGAGGATATTTAACGAAAATATTTTACGTCAAAAAGCCTAAATAATTGAAGAGTTAAAGGATAAGACATTTCAGCACCTATATGATATTTAAAATCATTTATGTCTTAAACTCACTTAAAGTATTTTTAGTGGGAATGGGGTTATTATTTAGGTCTTAAAACAAAATAAAACCAACTAATATGCCAGATCGTTGACCGCGCTAGCATGCTGGGTTTGCTGTTTTGGCGAGTCCTTGCTAACGCACCTGGGATTTTGTCACCTCTACAAAAAAATATTTCATGCTAGCGGTTTGAAGAAAAAAACAAAACGAAGAAGGGGACTTAGATCCCGGAAATGGTGGACCGCGAGACACGTAAAAATTCAAAGAAAATACATAAGTTTTACCACCATCTACCAGCTTTTGCTGCGCCCTGCACTTGAATTGCTCCCCACTTTCTCGGAAAGTGCCAGCAGCTTTTATAATCCGAAATAATTTCTTCAGGTTTTTAAACAAATTGCGCCCTAAGAAGTGTGTTCCAGAGCCCACTTATGCTAAACTGTAATACAAAATTTTTTCAACAGTCCCGTACGTGCAAGTGGACTGGTCCAAGACTATTGACGTGAACGGTCCCTTAGGGTAAGGACTGGTTCTATCTAGTTCCTGAAATTTATATGAGGAAAACTTGTCACTTTTACATTGCGTTGTCATTGCAGGGGGCAATTGGTTGAAGACTAACACCATAGAACGGGTTACAGGCCAATCCTATATAAGTGTATGTTTTTGTGTAGGGATCAGTATTTCTATTTTTCTCCCACAACTCTTTGACACTTTTTAACCAGTTACTTGACGTGTGCCTTTTAAACAATCACGACCAACAACTTTTGTGCAATTCATATTTTGTACCTGTAAGAGGACAGGTACGCCGACCAATTGACACCCATTTCCTGCAGGATCGATTTAAAGCCCGGTACATCAGGGGACCTGCAATCATCACTGGTCCATCTTACCGTTTTTTTGGGGCGAACTTCTGTCCAACAATGGCCAGTTACGATCCAAACTAGGGGTCTTAAATCAATTTCCTAGAAAGGGATAAAAACCTTCGTCCCCCACATAGTTTTGGACACTCTGCATAAAATAATATTTTCGTAGAGCTTCGTGACCTCGATCTCAACAGCAGAGCCGATTCTGCTCGTAAAGAAGTAAAGTGAAGACCGAATATCCATTACTTATTCCATGGGCTAATGCACCACTTGCTTCGCTAATTCATCAGCTATCATAATTCCTTTAATATCGTTGTGTTCCAGAATTTAGTTGATGTGAGCCTCTCTGATGACGGGTATTTGACTGACAGATTCCTGTTATACTTGGAGCATTATATCGACTGCTATTTAACTACAAAAACAACATATTTACCTAAAAACTTTTAATCTGGTAGCCCAGGGAGAAATGACTGGTGACTTTTAGTTAAAGACATTGTAGATACAAGGAAGCTTGCAAGACTCAATGGTAACCAGTTCTCAGCATAACACCCTGACTTCTTTTCAAACTTGCAGCCTCCGTAAGGAAGTGTAAGGCCTTCTAGGCAATAACCCACTAGCCACACGTTTTTCTCCATAGCTCCATCTGGGTACGGAATTGAATTTTATTTCCGGTCAAATTAAGGTGGGGTAGAAATAAGGAAGATCAAATAAGTTGAAGGGAATCTAGTTCCGTTCAGTGTGCATCATTTTGGATTTTCATTCTCAGAACATCAAGAATTGCTGTCTCTTTAATTTTTATACCATCCCTTAATACAAACGATGGAGCAAGGTCAACTGACAACATTGGTTTTTCATGCATTAAAATTTACCCCTTTGAAAGCGGGCAAGCTTGTCATAGATATTCTGGCTCATAGTCTCAATTTGTAAAGAGCTAAATCCGCACTAAAATGGATATAAATGGTGTATGCCGTTGGCATCTGCAAGGGAATAGAATGAACCAAAAAATTTACATAAAAGATCACTAGGACATATAAGGAATAAAACAGAAAAAAATGTGGATCCTCGCCCAACCACTAAACTGGTTTAAAATTCTTTGAAAAAATAGCGCTATTTCCGGAAACGCCCCATATAAATTGAGGAACATTAAGTTAAAATAGAAATGTTTGGAATACTTATCTAGAGGAAACATTTTATTTTTGTCAAGTCACAATACTTTGGCAATGATTTACAAGAGAAAAAGCCAATTGTCTGCCACTACTTGAGAGAGCAAAATTAAAGTACTGCTTCGCTTAGTAAACGATTGAAATCGTAGAAAAATTATTTTTCAAAATATGTAAAAGATTTACACGACGACATTTTTCATGAAATTTTGTTCTTGAAATTTTTGTTTGTAGGCAAAAAGTGTGAAGAAGAGCTTACATTTTGGCACCCCTTATTTAAAAACAAAAAATTTCATGGAAGCAATTTCATGAAAAAATAAATCGTGAAAGTCCAGTATAAGTTTATTTAAATTGGAAAGTATGGCATTGAATCAAATTAGATAAATAATGTAAAAGGTGGACTTGGGTACTTTGGTTATGCACATATGGACCTAACACTTGGATATAGGCCTCAGCTTACCCAGGTTATAACTCAAAATTCTTTTTTTTTCTTTAATTTATATATTTGTTCTTATCAAACTTTTAATTTTTAATCCTTTTTAAGCTATAAATTTTCAAATCAAAAACTTTCCTAACAAGCCAATAGTTCATTAATGAATATGAAAATTTGCTTTAATTACAGGAAATCCATTTAAACAATTACAGGAAAAAATTAAAAGAATAATTTTAAAACTTTATGCTGCAACTGAAAAAATAGAAATCCAAAAAGATCCTTTTTCCCTCACTTCTTTCGCCATAAAAAGGACAAACTTATTCTCATAATATAATTAAAATACTCAGAGAAAAAATAAAAATAACATAAAAAAAGAAAAAAAGAATTAATTGCGGCAATAAAATGATAAATGATTTGAACAAACCTGTATGTGCAAAAAGTAAAATAAAGTAGTGGATACGAAAACAATTCGAACACGTTAAAGTGGCTGATGTTGTATATTCGAACACGCCTTCCTAATTTATAACAACACGATTGCCACACTCAGACTGATGCTGTTGAATAAGTTGTAATAGCTGTGTGGCAAGTGAACGTACAATATAAAAATCATAAATTTAAACAGCAATTGCTGCAAACCAAATCTTAATTATAAATCTAAAGCAGGAAGCTTAACAACAAAACAAACACATGGAAAACTAAATGAAAATGACGCGAGCAGCGGAAAAAGTCATAATGAAATAGATGATTCTACTAAAAGAATATGATTTAATAGAGTATTTAACCAAACTGAAGTGAAAAAATTAAAGAAAAACTGACTCTTATACCGCACAAATAAGTTGTTCTCTATGAGTCAGTGGTTCTCAAACTTGTACCAATGTTGTCATAATAAAGTTTATAAAAGTAAATGAAAAATGAATGACAAATGCATTTAATGGACATTAAAGAAACATACAAAACTACAAGTAAAAAAATTTTTGGAGATCTAAGAAATTAAGCTATTTGGAAACATTTTGAAAGCCCTAGACCGATCAGGGCGAGCTGACAATAGCTATGACGTAATGTTCGAAGTCATTTGTCACCATATTTAAACTTTATGCTGGGAAAAAAGATGCTCATGGCGGAAAGATCTATGTGGAAAAGTTACAACTTCTCACATAATGGAGATATCGATACACAATTATGAGTCAAAGGTGCAAACTAGTAGTGGACTAGGTGTTCGCTGAAGGGTATTTTAATTGAAAATACTTGCAATAATCAAGGCCGCAGTTTTGTAAGAGCAGAGAAATAGAATGCAAAGGAGTACGAGACTATTTATGAAGACAATGAAGCCGTTAATAAGGCATTGCCTTGCAACTCAGCGACGTCAAGTGTAGTAAAGGGTTCAGGTCAGCGCTTTGGTGACTTAGGGGTGTCAGGTTGTGTTTGATTCCGGGGTGCTAATGGGGTACCACATAATCAGGCTTCGGATAAATTCTTATGACGAGTGTATCGGGCGGAAGACAGTACAGTGATAAGCTCAGTTTTTTTTTCTTTAGTTTGAAGTTTTTTTGGGAGGATTGAAGGATACTTTAGGGTAAGAACGAGCAGTGCCTTGATAAATTTGTGGTAAATGCGCAAACCTACCAGGCTAGCGGTTGTGGGTTTGACTACCACTACCCTGGTTAGCCTGCTTCATCCTAATTTTCTTTGTTTTATTCTCTTTCTATAAATTTTTCCTTTCTTTCTATCTGCCTCTCCAGGTAACACAAATGAGCCGAAATAAGTGGTCGCAAGTGAACTGTACCCATACCTTTAACGGCTGGCTGCAGTTGCCTTACCTAACCAAAGGCAAGCAGGAACTATCCCAATGCTGTAAGATGTCGAAATCTCTATTGAGTTTTTCTGTGGGTAAAAGGCTCCTAAAAGTGTTTGTACCCATAGCGGATACTGCTGTAGTGGGACATTTTCGCCGATCTGCCAATGTGTTAAAGATAAGTAAACTCGGGAAACCCCAAGCCTTTTATTGTGATAAAGACTGGGCTTAAATAGTGGGAGGAAAATGCCTAGGAGATACTGAGTGACAACAAAACAATTGAAATTAAGAGAATCTTGCGGGGCGACCCAAATGAGGTGAGAACTAAGGGCATTCCGAAACCTGCGAAGCTTGAAATGAGCAAGATGATGAGTTTGCTGTTGGGTCACTTAAACTTAAAAGCCCACCTCCAAAGGAAAGATGTTGCAGAGAGCATGGATTACAGGGCATGCAAGCAGAGCATCAACACGATTAAGCAATTTCTGTGTCACTGCCCAGCTTTTGCACAGACCAGAGCTGGATGTTTTATGTCCGATGTTTTACCAGATGTGGAATCGGAAATGTTGAGGGAATTTTTCTTAATCACCTTCTTTATCTGAACTTCCCTACAATATTCTTTGTTCTTTGCAAATAACACAACTACAAGTAACACATGGCTTAGATGCATGTCCTGGGGAGCTTGAGACCCTCCTTTGGGGTCTCCTCCTTTCAATCAAACCTTCTTCATCTAACATGTCTCGCAAAAAGCATCAAATGGACTGCACCCAATAGGAAAGAAGCATGTTCTTTTGTTTTAACAACTGGCAGTTGACTGTTATTAAATAAATCGGGCTGGAAAAAGGACACTTTACTCAACGGCGTCTGTAGAAATTGTCAGGGCTTAGAAGAAAAGGAGGCTATCCTTCTGTACTGGATAATATCTTTGTCAAGATTTTTGAAACTAACAGAATTTTTTTATCTTTTATTAAGGATAGCGGCTAGTACGACATCTGTGGCTGGAAAGAGGCGAGTTTTAAGATCTTTGTTATTCCATATCGTCTTCCCTGTTAAGGACTTACATAGAAATTAAAGAAGCTGTAAACTGCTCACATTCTCCTCTTTACTCCCACCTTTCCTTGCAATATTAGAACATTAAAAACCCCGGTTTGGGAACTTTTTTTAAATTCAGTTATTGTTATGCTTTACACTGTCCATTATATTACAAAGTATGAAAACGGAAGCTGCACAAGATTTTTGCTGACGTAGCCGCACAGACAACTTGCACTGGTAGCTGCTGCTGGCAGAATACTTGCCTTTAAATAGCATTTCTTTGGCGAAAGAAGCAAACATACTTATAAATCCTTAAATTTATTTAAAGGTATTAAATTTTGCCAACTGCCACTTGAATGTTGCAGCTAAATAACTTTTAAAATTATAATTCAATTCTTTTAAATAACTGTTCAAAAGTAGCAAACATGGACCATAACACAAAAAAAATTAAATAAAATTAAAGAAGAAGTTTAAAAAAATCTTTGACAGCCTAAAGCCTTGGGATATTTAAAACCATAGAAAAAATTGTTACCAGCTTAGCAATTTTTTTTTTTTTTTTTGGTTTCGTTGCCCTCTTTCTAGAACTGCTAAACAAACTTTTGCTTTAGAACTAAGAATGTGCATGTTGGACAATTTCTTTTCATTTAATATTTTGTCTTTTTTTTGTATTTTTTACTGCATGTAGTAGTAAATTATGACATTTTACTGCAAAGTTTATGTTCATGCAACATCTCGTTATGGTATTAAGTTATTAAAGTTTTTTTCCACTCTCTTTAGATATTGTTGGTATGCAAGCAACATGGCTACTGAAGCTGATGCTGTAGCAAGTGCTACAGATGCTAAAACTATAGCTTGAAATGTAAAGACATGTTTACGTAGAAGTAGCATTTAAATGCTAATTGCTCAATGATAACAGCTTTAACGAACACGATTTATAGCAAAAAGTAAGAAAGGGAAAAATTATAGAAAAAGAATTTCTAAGTTTAATGGGAAGCTCTAGGGAGGTTTTGGAAATTATTATTGTTTGTTATTAACTGTAAATAATCTATGGATTTTCATCTTTTAATCGTGATACTTTTCTACTTTAGCAATTTAGTTTTCTGGTTGGTTTTTTTTTCATTCCACAAATGGAAATTTTATTTGTGTTTTTTTTGAAATCTTTTGTTTAAAGTTTGACAATTGCATTAAAAGTTTATGAGTTTTTTGTCATTTTTTAATTTATTATCGAAACGTGTCAAATTATGCAAATTGCTTGATAAAACTGAAATGCAATGCCAATAAAAAAAGTTCTAAGTATTTAAATCATAATAAAAATTAAAGGCGTTTATTGGCTGTCAAGCTTTGCTACATACATACATATATACATATGTACACAAGTTTTAAAATTTAGTTATCAAGAGGGCAATTGTAGATATTAACGTACGTTCATATACATACATACATATGTACATATACATATGTATGACTATCGTCTCCATATTTGGATCCTGGTAAGACCTAAATAGAAATGTGGTCACGAGGTTGATATAAGGTGATAGATAAAAGATATGAAGTACCGAAGAGGGCGTCTTCTCGAAACTACAAGCTACAAGCGTAGATACAAAGTTGACCAAAAGAAGACATCCGATGTTGTTTGGCCCTAATTTTTTTCTAAAAGAAAAACTTAGTTTGTGGTTTTTGATTATGTTTATTTGAACCTATAGAATTTTACTGGTCAAATCGAGAAGTTGATGTCGGCCGAATGGGCGCCACGACAATTGATTGCTATGCGGGCTTGTTTTATGGCATTTTTCGTCACTTCAGCAAGAACTTCGGACGACAGATTTTTGCACTAATGTCGAATGTTATCTTTGAGGGCTTTCAGTGTCTCAAACGTGTTCACGTAAACACGAGACCCCACAAAAAAGTCTCAAAAGGATCTTGTGGGCCAATGTAAATCGCCAAAATGAAAGATGAGGTGACCCGGGAACACCGCCTTCAGAATATCGGTTGTGGCTCACGCAGTATGTTGCTACACATGTCTTCCAGTCCTAATTCGTTTAATTAAGGCAGCAAAAACTTGGCTAGGATGGCCCTATGACGCGCAACGTCCACTGTTGTTGTTTGACCAGCGGCCCGATGACTCCTCCAGGGTGAACATCACACAATGCAGTCACTTTGAGCGGGTGTAATGGCTCCGCGTGCATCAGTCGTGGGTTTTCGGTGCCCCATAAGCAATATATCTGCTTGTTCACTTACTCTGAGGTGGAAATAAGCCTCATCGCTCATTATGATTTTGGTCAAATTCGGCCTTGAGATTAAGGATGGCTTGGCCGTAGATTACACTGGTTTGGCGGTTGACAGGCAGCAGCTAATACACAGATTGGACTTTGTACGGAACATAAGCAGGTCTTTGACTAAAATTCGCCTTAGGGACGATCGGCTGATGGCTAGTTGCGAGGCACGGCGTCCGGTCGATGTTTCTGGTGACTGCTCGACATCCTTGCCAACAGCGGCGATTTTCTCGGCAGAACGGAAGCTCCATAGCCGTCTACTCTTCAAGGTTGGTGGCCAAATAGCACAATGTTTGATGAGTCGGTGCCGTACGACCGGAGAATCAGCGATGGAATTCACGCTGCGCCAACACTACAGACGAATTGTGAGTGTATGGCTCTATGGCTTTTTCACTTGTATTTTGTATCTGTCTTGTTCACAAATATTTAAACAGATTTTACATTGGCCACTATTTGCTAAGATAAGAGCATCTTCCAATAGGATGATTTCTTTTGTCCCACCTTGTATTTGCGATAATGCAAGCCACTAATTTGCTTATCCACTGACATTACTTGCAAAAATTGGGCAAAATTATCTGTTAAGGCAGTAAAGCCATTTTTTAAACATCAAGTTCCAACTAAGCCAAGTTAAGAGTAGTCAAGGACTGCAAGTAGGCGCTTCGTTTTAAGAATATTTTTAGGATTGAATTAATAAAAAGTGCCATATTGTCTTTAAACCAAATCTAATGGTGAAATAAAAATAAACTTTTTAATTTTTATTTATTTAAATATTTATATTTACATACACATGTATATGTATGTATTAAAAAAAAAGAAAATGCAATGGTAATGCTAGAACATACTTATGTACATACTTATATTGACTTAGTTTCAACTCGTGTGTTTCCATTATTATTCAGATATAAATGTAAAGGAAAACTAGTGAATTTAGAAAATTCAATTACATACATATATTTCACTAAGCAAGGAACTAATTTCATAAGATTGAAAATGTTTATCAAACTCAATTGCTTGGTTCGGATTGTCGTTTGGAAACTCTAATTCAACTTCCTTCGGCATATTGATCACTTCATAACTTCCACTTGCATTCGGTATAAAATCGTCACTCACTGGTATGGGTAGAAGCACCATTTTAATAACGTTCTTGTTTTCCATTTTAAATTTTTTTATACTGTTTTTCCTAATGCGTCTTTTTTGTTTAGCGTTTTATAATTTATACAATAAGCAACACGCTTTCATATCAAATTTCGAAAAGAAACAATCAGGAATCGAATCTTAGTTTTTAGAAAATGTCCCTAAATTCAAAATTACGATTTTAAAACTAAGATTACGTTCTTAAATTTAAGAATTTGATCTTAAAATCATTAGCACGTTTTTGACGATTACAATTCATTCTAAAAATCAAATACTTATGCTTGAATTCAAATTCGTCAATCTTACTGACCAAAATTCAGGATTAAAATCGGAAGGATTCTGCATTAAAAAATTTTGTTCTTAAATCTAGGTTGTCATTTCTTTCTTGGTGTAAAATATTTCGGAATCAGGCTTTCAATATACGACCCCGAAAAGTGTTTGGCACAGATGCACAGAGGGGAGTATATCAGTTCTTTCCCTAGTGTGTGAGTTATTTGGGAGGATTGAAAGATCCTTCAGGTACAGTGCGAGCAGGAACTAGGCAGAAAACGCCTTGTCAGAAAAGTTGCAGCGTGATATTATTACCAGGTATGTGAGGACGCAGAAGAGTTCGAGACAATGGAGCACCTGCTTCTGCACTTTTACACTTACGTGCAGGAAACTCTTATAATAAAATGTGTGTTAAAATAAAGGCAGTGCTTCGACATTTAAGAAATTATTTTCTTCTATTATTGATTTTTTTTCACCAAAAACTCAACTGCTGTTTTTTTGTTCAGGTAACAGTAGTCAGACAAATCTGCAACCTCAGAATTGCAAAAGACCACAAGGTAATGGCATCAACTCCTTCTTATGTTGAGAATAAACACCGCACGTCTGTCCATAAATATATTAAAAAACTTCTTAAAGCAGCAAGACTTTCATGTACGGGAACTTGTTCTTTTGTGGGCTTCAGATCGAAAACTGTCCTTACTGGCAAGCTGTTGACCATTTCATCCGCTAGATGTATCGTACAAAAGTCTATCTGTTGCCAAAAGATATCTTAATAGTTTATTCAACTTTCATCTTGATACCCCCCTTTTTGTTATATAACTGTTTGGGCATCTATGGCTTTTTTGAAGTAGAAAAGGTATCTGCAGTTAAGATGAAACCTTGATCTCTTGAACGATTTGAGTAACCTATTTTGACTCCTTTGAGTAGTTTCCAGATTCATCTTAGAATGGTCTTTATAATTTCTGTCATCATAGTTTTAGGGAATATAATCCACACTACTCGAAACTGGTAGGGGTATAAGAACGCAAACTACTTTTCAAAGTTCATGCGTAATGTACTTTAGTCAGGAAATTGGGGATTAATTAAGGACAGTGTGCTCAAAATTTTCTTTTAGCTATACGTTCTCGATATTTAACAACCCACTCATGGCTCATGGCCACCGTGTTACTTTCAGAATCAGCCTTAATATAAAAATTAATAAGATCCATGGGTAGTATTGTGTTCAATGTCTCTGAAAGAGTGTGCCCGTAATTTCTATACCCTCTGATCTCTGCATTTTTCCTAGCTGATCTACCACATATTTCCTTTCTGTTGTTGTCCAACTTAACAGGCATTTGAACGATAGAGACGTACAATATTCATTCACATTCTAAGTCTTTATTTTATGCCAAACATCTTGCTGAATGTTCAGTTTCCACGATAATTGGAAATGAAAATAATATCAAAATTAAATAGCAGTGATTTCCCAGTTTCCTTACCATGGAAGTACAAGGCTTGGAGTGTCGGTCATTGTTCAAAACAAACCCACTTACCAGAGTAAACTCCTAGACCTTTATCCATGGCCCATTTGCTATGCAGATCTAAGGCATTAGACATGATATCACTGATCAGGTCTGAAAACTGCGCCGCTACCAATGTCACAGCTTCATTCGTATAAGCAACGATCTATATCCCCTTTTTTGTCCTGTTACATAAGAATTGAATTTACAACAATAACAGTGGTTAGATTACACTAATTTAGGTTATGTCTCGATTAACTAAATATGAGACAGTTTTATTAACATGGCTTGCTATAACTACTCTCGACCTTAGCGTGGGTAGCAATTAGTTGCTAATATACCCTTCAACCTTTCAGGTTTTAAACCCTCCATGTTAATAAAGTCTTGAAATCAAGAAATCTCTTTACTTATAACCTCATTAGCGCCTTTTTTGGCAGAGCAGCCCTTAAAGTAGGCGAGTTGATTAATGGAGCTGAAAGGATTAAAGTTTGACGCAAGACTTTCGCATTCTCATAGCCCAATTTGCCTACGTTGGGAATAAACTTGACCTCGACTTTCCTTCAGGGTTTTGGGTCTACACCTGTGCGATACTTAAATGACTCAAGAGTTTAAGGTAGTAATCGTAGAATATACGAAGCATTAGGTTTAACAAGGAAGAAAATAAAGCGCCTTTTTATGAATGCAACTTTAAAGTGAAAGACCACATTTAAGTGGAGGAGAGCATTTTAGCTAATATTATTCGTTTGCAGCTAAATAAAAAAATCACGAAATAAAAAAATTTTTTTAATACAAAACTTTTAACAACTTCAACTAAGTAATATTTTAAAAACGATCATGTTAGTTTCAAAACAAGAAGGAACAAAAATAATCTTAAGAACTGTTTTGTGTTTGAGTTGTTAAAAGTATTATTTTAACACAAGGAAAAAAATTTAACTTTAAATTTAACAGCCTGCTGTGAAAAGCTAAAGTTTTATCATGTATCACAGCAGAAACTTAAATAAAATTGGAAAACAAATTTGGAAAAAAGAGTTGTGATAATATTTGCAAAACTATTTACATTTGAGTGGTTGCCTCGCAGCCATGTTCCCTTATTTTCACAACAATAAATAAGCAACACAAAACATGCACACAATAAACAAACAAATCCTAAAAGCAGGCTTCATTTTTTTGCATCAAGCCAAGTATCATGTGAATTTATATTGGATTTTCTGTGCAATTTTTTGTTGTTCTTCTTTTGCATGGTTTTAAAAATCGACAGTTTTATATGCGTTTATAGTAAATTTTAAATGCACGATTTTACAAAACTTTTATTTATGCGAAATAAGAAAAGTTTATTTTAAATTAAAAACACAAAAAAATTTAATTTATTTTTTTAACTTTAACGCGTTTTGTTTTATATTTAAAATTACATTTCAGTTAAAGGAGTTTCTAAAAGAAATTAAACTTTCCTTGAGTGCTACGAAATAAAAATATTGCTTAAAAAAATCCACTATACTCAAAGCTTTAATAGATTTTTTTTTGATAAATTTTTGGTTTATCTACTCTTTTACATTCACATAATTAAAGCAAAATAAATTTTTAAGTAAATGTGTCATTTATCTGACAGTACGTGTCAGTATGGTAGGTATGGGTGTGTGTGTGTGTTTCAACTTTAACTGCTAACGCAAACATTATTTAATTTTCTGCTAATCAAATTCAAAAACTCAAAAGTTACAATATAATCATTTTAAATTAAATGGAAAGGCAAACGGGCAAACGGGCAAACAGTGGAATGAAATCAGAGTGAGATCAGTAACTTTATCGCTTCCCTAGGGGGCACTACAGTTAGTATAACCCGTTTTTCTTAGCAAAAAGTTATTTTTTTTTGGATTTGTATGCACTTCACGTTAGTGATGAGGGTATATATAAGTTTGCCATTCCATTTGCGATTTCTTGAATATCAATTTGCTACCCATTAAAGTATATTTTTTCTTGGTTCTTATAGATAGATAAGTCAGTTTAGCCATGTCCGTCATTCGATATTTTCGTCTGTCCATTAATCTATTGAAATCAAGTTTTTAAGCCCCCTCAAATTTCTCGGATCTTTTTGTGCTAGCAGGTTTGATATATAAAATTTTAAAAAATAAGGGTAAGATCCCCACAACTTCCTCGGAGTTACCTTAGAAGGAGTTGCCATACAATATATATAAAAATTATGTAAAAACGCCCATAACTTCTTTAGAGTCGGCCCTATAGCAATAAAGTGTATGGGCGACCACCTTTAAATTTTTCTCCCAAGCTTTTCCGTTACTCCCTATATCCCTCGCCTAAGGAGGCTCCAATACAAAGTTTTGGGAAATAGTAATAAGTCCCTCCCCCGCCTACAGACTGCAAGACTGATTCCAACTCATTTTTCCTTGCAATTATTTTCCTTAAACGTACTTACCCTCTGTCTCCACACCCTTAGGGGGTTGCCATACAAAATTTGAAAACAAATTCTTATCTGTGGGTTTGTTCGATGGTACCATCTTGACTCCTATATCTAAGTTGGTGATTTCAAATGCAGTTCGAAGGATCCTGCCCAGGCTTAGAAATCATCTTTACTAAGGCAATTTTCTTTACTGGCAAGAAAGTTTTAATGGCTTAATAAAGAGCTCTTTAGCATTTAAACAAAAAGGAGTGATATATTGTGCTGAATTATATACATATATCCTTCACAACGTGTAGGGGTTTAAACCCTGATTTTTCAAATAGAGATAGGAGCTAAGTATGTTCTAGAAATATATTAAGGAGAGAAAACTTAAGTCGGTCGGTGGTACACTTTGTTTCTCTTAGGCCGACTGTGGGGATCTTATGGTCGTTTTTACATAATTTTTGTAAATTCTGTACGATAACCCCCTCAGGTGAAGGAGACAGGGGGTAAGTATGTTCTAGGAATATATCAAAGAGGAAAAATTAATGGGGGCCTGGAATGCATTTTGTTCCTTTAATGGCGACTCCGGGATAGGGTTAGGGGTTTTACCCAAATTTTTTTTTTAGTTTTGTATGGCAATCCTGTTAGGGGTTGAAAATAAGAGGTTAGTATGTTCCACAAAAATTTTTGGGGAAAAAAAATAATGGGATTCGGTCTTACATAGGGGCAACTCCGAGGCAGTTGTTGAGGTTTTTGTGTACAAATTTTGGAAAAGTAAACAGGGGTAGTCGTGGTAACTGGCTTATATCTCTGTCTGTTATCGGACGATTTTGCTGGATTTCAAAAGTGATTTGTTTGCAGCTATTTTTGATAGTTCAAAACAACCAACGGGTGTACGCGATATCGGGGGCTTTTAAAAGTTATTGAACCCATAACACGGAAAGACGGACACGCTAAAGGTTTATAAGGGTCAAGAAAATATATATGTTTATAGGGTCGCTGATGGATATTAAAAAAATTACAAGTGGAATGACAAGGTCATATGTACCCTTATAAATTATGTGAAGGGTATTGTTATCGACATCTAGAGATTAGAAACTTATTTCATCGAGCAACAACAGGCGGCAATTCACTCATTGAGTACATGTTTTCTGAATCAGCAGAAAAACTTTTTTGTATTTAGTCTGCCAGCTGGTAGAAGCAAAATGTTCTGCAGGCTTTTTAATAGAGGCGGGGGTTCCTCAAGGGAGCATATTAAATCCAATTTTGTATTTGCTTTACACAGCAGACATGGCCACAAATAATTTTCCTCATACATCGACATTTGCCGATGTTACCGCCTTTCTCAGTATTCATAAAGACTCTTAAGAGGCCTCGAAATTACTGCAGCATTACGTATTCTAAGAAGAGAAATGGGCAATTTTATGGGTTTTTAAAATAAACGAACAAAAATGCACCTACGTTACTTTTACTTTACGCAAGGAAACGTGTCTCCAATTTTTATTAACAACCATATGGTGCCTCAACGAATTGTGACGAAATGACTTGGCATTCACCTGGATTGCCGCCTCACATGGAAGTCCCACATAGATGTAAAGTTGGCAGAATTGAAGCTTTAAACGGTCGAAATCAACTGGCTAATTGGTAGAAGTTCTGTGCTACGTCTTGATTGTTTTTTGATATCAATATTGAAGCATTCTGTACAAAATTTGGTTCTTCCATTTTTGTTTACATTTTTTTTTAAATTAAATTTTAGTTATTCAATCCAACATAAACCTACACATAAACTCGATTTGGTCGTTGCATATTAACGGCATGACGCCATGTGTGATCTTATAACGGAAGGAGTTACATTTTTATCGACAGTATTATTCAAAGCAGATTCCGGGAGGGTATTTGTGTTAAATCATGAACCGATCATTAGCATTTTTATTTGGCTCAATCAATCACTATATCAAACAAATTTTGTTTTGTAAAATTGAAAAACAAAATTCACATGTTTTTGTCCACTGTTACAACAATAAATTTACTCTAATCATTGCTGATTGCATATTGTTGTTTGAAGGTTTTTTTCCCTGTGATAACAGATATGACATGATAAACGATAAATGTGCATAATTTTGATTTTTTAACACGTTGTACATTTAATTATACTAATTAAGATTTATTTTTCCCTGTTTTTCTTCTACAGATATTTTTTATTTTTCCGTTGCCTTTTTAACCCTTCAAATATTCTCACACTTAACTTTCAAGACCTTCTATATTTTTGTACTTCTTGGTTGAAGTGAGTAGTATCATACGGCTGCTAAAGAATTTATGGTTTAACATCATTCAAGCTGGTTTGCATAATAAAGGATAATGGGCTGGGGAGTTTAAAAAAAAATTTTGCTACAAATTAATTGTTGTTCATTGGTTCGTTTAAAATGCTGATTCAGTATTAATCATTATCGAAGATTAATATAGCGTTACATTGTCTGTGACAGCCATTCAATACGGCAAAGCTAAATATGTATGTTCAGTGTTCAGAGTGTGTAATGTCAGCAATAAGTTTTTAACTATACATACGAACACACTTTTACAAATAGTAGCAACAGCAATGTCTTCATCAACAGCATGACCATAATTTTTAGGTTGTCGGGTAGTGGAAGTAGTAGCGGTGGTCTATAACAACAAAGTAGCCTTAACAATGACAACAACATTAGCAAAGCAACTCCCATAATATTTGATGACCTTTTTGTATGAATATCGTCATTTAACTCGATACAAAATATCATCGTCATTATCATCATCAGCATTACAGACAGCCACTCAAATTGATGGTAGAGACATTTAAAATTATGATTATTTGTTTCAGGTGAAACTTATTTATTAAACGACACTTTAGATTGGATGCGATGAATGAATTTAGAAAAAGTAAAACAACTCGCTATTAAGAGGTTGGTGATAACGTTTGGAAATGAATTGAAATTTTACCGATTGTACGTGGTTGGTAGAACAAATTATGTGCTTATTTTAAATGAGAAAATAAGGTTATAAAAAAATTATGTTTGGACACTTCAATGACTCTTCTTTTTTAGGAGGCAAAACTTTTAAGAAAGATAGGAATTTTATACCCAGTCCAGCCCTGCCATATTTTACGGTACAATTCAATTCATTTGTTTTTACATTAGCAAAAGCGTTTTTGGTTTTTGTACCAAAAATTGTATTATCAGTGCAAAATTTTGTGAAAATAATTTAAAAACTGCCATATGTTCTTTGGTCCCAGAAATATATAAAGAGCCAGTATGATCGGCGGATATACCCTAGAAAAGGAAAATTGATAAAAGCCCCGAAAAGTATAAAAAGCATTAAAAATTACACAAGCGTGGGTAAAAAATCACATGATGAGACTCACTTTTAATTTTCAGATTATGAGGGAACCTAATAGGGTAAAAAGTACTGATGGGGTGCTTATAACAGGAGCATTAAAAAAGCAAAAGTGTCTTTTTTAAACTAAGTTTACATTGTTTTAGCGAGCAACTAAAATAAAACAAATAGAATCGGACTCTTACCTCTGGATTACGATGGTTTAAAAATAATCAAACTCGTTAAGGGACATGTTGATGACAGCGAACTTTATATCGTCTTTCTCGTGTTTTTCCTTCACAGCTGAGATCGCTATATCGGAAGCACACAGTAAAAAGGTAGAAGGTTGAAACTAAGAAAAAATAAACTGACAACTCAACTCCACTCCATTACACTAAGAAATTTTCGACCTACATCGCTTCTCTGTAACAGGAGAACAGATTTCTGTAGAAGGTTGAAACTAAGAAAAACTTAACTGACAACCCTACTTGTTAAAGTTACAGGGTTACAGATTTCTGTAGGAGGTTGAAAATTGACATCGATTTTTTGTAACAGAAGAACAGATTTCTGTAGAAGGTTGAATATAAAAAAAAAAATAACTGACAACCCTAAATGTCAAAGTTACAGGGTTACAGATTTCTTTAGAAGGTTGAAAATTAACATCGATTTTTTGTAATAGGAGAACAGATTATGAGGGAACCTAATAGGGTAAAAAGTACTGATGGGGTCCTTATAACAGGAGCATTAAAAAAGCAAAAGTGTCTTTTTTAAACTAAGTTTACATTGTTTAAGCGGGCAACTAAAATAAAACAAATAGAATCAGACTCTCACCTCAGGATCACGATGGTTTAAAAATAAACAAACTCGTTAAGGGACATGTTGATGACAGCGAACTTTATATCGCCTTTCTTGTATTTTTCCTTCACAGCTGAGATCGCTATATCGGAAGCGCACAGTAAAAAGGTAGAAGATTGAAACTAAGAAAAAATAAACTGACAACTCCACTTCTCAAAATTGAGATTACACTTAGAAATTTTCGACTTATATCGCTTCTCTGTAACAGGAGAACAGATTTCTGTAGAAGGTTGAAACTTAGAAAAACTTAACTGACAACCCTACTTGTCAAAGTTACACGGTTACAGATTTCTATAGAAGGTTGAAAATTGACATCGATTTTTTATAACAGGAGAACAGATTTATGTAGAAGGTTGAAACTAAGAAAAACTTAACTGACAACCCTACTTGTCAAAGTTACAGGGTTACAGATTTCTATAGAAGGTTGAAAATTAACATCGATTTTTTTGTAACAGGAGAACAGATTTCTGTAGAAGGTTGAATAAAAAAAATTAACTGAAAACCCTACTTGTCAAAGTTACAGGGTTACAGATTTCGGTAGAAGGTTAAAACTGAGAAAAAATTAACTGACAACCCCACTTGCCAAAGTTACAGGGTTACAGATTTCTGTAGAAGGTTGAAAATTGACATCAATTTTTTGTAACAGGAGAACAGATTTCTGTAGAAGGTTGAAACTAAAAAAAACTTAACTGACAACCCCACTTGCCAAAGTTACAGGGTTACAGATTTCTGTAAAAGGTTGAAAATTGACATCGATTTTTTGTAACAGGAGAACAGATTTCTGTAGAAGGTTGAATAAAAAAAATTAACTGAAAACCCTACTTGTCAAAGTTACAAGGTTACAGATTTCTGTAGAAGGTTGAAAATTAACATCGATTTTTTGTAACAGGAAAACAGATTTCTGTAGAAGGTTGAATAAAAAAAAAATTAACTGAAAACCCTACTTGTCAAAGTTACAGGGTTACAGATTTCTTTAGAAGGTTGAAAATTGACATCGATTTTTTGTAACAGGAGAACAGATTTATGTAGAAGGTTGAATAAAAAAAAATTAACTGAAAACCCTACTTGTCAAAGTTACAGGGTTACAGATTTCTTTAGAAGGTTAAACCTAAGAAAAAATTAATTGGTAACCCTACTTGTCAAAGTTACAGGGTTACAGATTTCTGTACATGGTTGAAACTTAGAAAAAAAATTAACGGACAACTCTACTTGTCCTTCTGTAACAGGAGAAGAGATTTCTGCAGTAGGTTGAAACCAGGAAAAAATAACTGACAACTCCACTTTGGCAAATATCAGGAAATCCAATGAAATCAGGTAAAAATAAGTAAAGTCTAGTAAAACTTTTTTTGAAAAATTGCACTGAAAAAAACTTAATTCCAATTTTTAGATTTATAGTTTAAATTAAATTTTAAATGGTTTTCAGCCTGCAAGTTAATTAATTATATCACTTAAATATGTATAATTACAGTTCTATACTATTTTGGGGTCAACAAAAAAATTTCGTAAAAATCTCAAAATTATTAATCAAATTTTTTATTAATTTAATTGAAAGTATTGGTTTAATTATTATGAACTGTTAACAATTTTATAGGTTAATGCTTAATTTATTTTATTTATATTACAAATTGAGGAAAATAATTAACCTACCAGCCTCAACTACCACACAAACCTGGAACCTTTATTTACTTACCACACTATTATAACCTAACTCAACTCAACTGAACTAAGCTCAACACACCTTAACAATTATAAAGAAGGACAAAACAAACAAGTAAGAGCGCTATATTCGGCTGTGGCGAATCTTATATACTCTTTAAATTGGTCTTTTAATATCCATCACTTGTATTGTACCGAGCTACTTCAATTATAAACCAATCCTGCTACTCACAAAGGTTTTTAAGGTAAAGAGGCTTCCAGTAATTCGATCTTCTTTTTTTGGCTGAGCTGGACAATCTTGGCTTTCCGAGTCAAAATAACAACTTCTGAGCTTACAATCTATCTCTTGCAATGTAAAAATGATAGAACAGATTAGGGATAAGCTTTGGTGTGCTCTTAGCAGCAGTTTTTTTCTTATTTAAGGAAGTGAAGTTAAACTTTTTTTAGAGGGCGCTAGTTTAGCAAAATTCAAAAATTTTGAATCAAAATAAGAACGTTCTTCGCTTAAATATTTAGAAAATTTCTTCATTTGCCTTTTGTTTCCGTTAGCCTACCATCCCTTGTCTTTTATATTTCATTTTAGTTCTAAGATAATCATATGCGGAAGTTACAAAACTTGTTACATTACACAGTTATAAAGCAGCAAATAGAAAATGAAAAAAAAAACGAATTAAAGAAGTTTATTTTTAGAATTTTCATTACGAGGCAAATTTCAAGCTGCAGTATGAAAAAACAATGACTTGTTAGTTTAAGTTACGAAAAATTTTGGTTTAACAGATTTCCAAAAAAATGCACACCAGGAAATATAAAACAAGTGTAAAATTGTTTGTCTTTTATTTTTTAAATAAGAAAAAGTCTATATTAAGGAAAAATGTAAAGTTACCACAACTGGAAAAATTCTGAAGTTAAAGAAGGCAATGGAGATGATGATGACGATGATGCAGGAATAATGAAGAGACAAAACTTTTCTGAAGGCTTGTAATTTTTCCCCCAATTTTTTTCTTTTGTTCGGTTAGAAAACAAAAGGCGACAGCTTGGTGGTTTATGAAGTAAAAGAAAACGACATGACAAAAAAGACAGCCAACAAAAGTTATTTAAAAAGTTAGTCCTATTGCAACAATATGTTTCTTGCGATTTTGCAATTGTTCTTTTTCTTCTCGCTTTAACAAATTAAATGTTAAAGAAAATGTTTGGCAAAGAAATGTACATATGTATGTGCGTATGTATGTATATTTGTATGTACTAACAAATAATTTTATTTTAGAATTTGAATACTCACATTCCTTTGCATATTAAAAAAAAATAATGAAAAATATTTTACACATAATTTTTTAAAACTGTGCCCGAAAATCATGCAGTTTTAAAATAACAAGCAAGATAACCCTGCAGTGTTTAAATATGCGAACAATGATGCCAGATCTCAAAAATATTTCAAATTATTTTTATTAGAAAGGATCGACATTTAAAAAGCAATTTTAATTTTTTGAATCTAAAAACTTTAGCTTAAGCTCTAGATCATAGAATTATATTCACTGGCAAAAAAAGAAAAAAAATTACGTTTTAATTGTTTTAGGTTGAAGTTCAGTCCCTACTAAATTTCTATTAACTCCAATGGAGTAAAAAATATTAATAAAAATATTTTCATTTGCCAAAAAATAAGAATTTTGTAGGAGTTGAACTTGAGCCTAAAGCAACAATAACGGAATTGTCTTAAAACATATAATGCAAGTAAAGATAAGAAAACTAAATTTTAAAAAATCTTACAATAGAACATAAATATACCTGATCATCGCATGAAAGCCAACATACAAGTTTTTAATTTATTTAACAAATCCATTTTTTTACTACATGTGCATGGAACTGTTTAATAACTGCCTGAAAGATTTCAATTTGGTGGGAGTTTGGAGTAATGTTGTTGTATCCAGTGTTTTGTTGTCGTTAAAAAATCACCACAGTTAACGTTATAAATGTTTACGATGCTTGAATTGATTGGCCAATTATAGTGGGTGATTATATCGTTAGGTTGCCGTTGTTTTCTGTACTCCAGCATACGCTTCGTTAATCTTTTACAATTAAAAACAGGCGATATTTTTGGGAGGAAAAATTCAAAAAAATTATTTTGCAATTTTTTCAAATCTAGTAAAAAAATAAATGTTCATAAAGTTTTAGGATTTTTTTTCCTTAAATTATTTTTTGGTGGGAAAGAAAAAAATTGCGAATAAAATACAAGATTTTGCTAGAGGGTGAAAAGATAAGATTGATTGTGGTCACGAAAACATGACTATAACAAGATAATTGCAATTTAAGGCAAAAATTGTTTTTAATGTCCACAGATTTCGCAAAATGGCAAACTTTGCAGATATACAGAGCAACTTTTCATGCTGTCA